>VWZE01016957.1:373806-406567 GCA_013396675.1 Eubucco bourcierii
GGGGGGGCGCTGTGCAGCGGAGATCAGTTTCCTGCATCAGCTGTGTGTGCGTGTGCACGGAGTGTGTGCTCTGCGAGGGGTAACTCTGCCCGTCCAAGGGCCGTGGCCCCCCTCATCCTCCCCAGGCAGGCAGGCATGGCCAACATCGGTAAACGCTGTGCCTCCTCCCCAGGGCCACAGAATCGTTCAGGTTGGAAAAGCAAGTCCAACCGTCACCCTACCACCATGCCCACTAAACCATGCCCCGAAATTGCATATCTATGCGTTTTTAAACACCTCCAGGAATGAGGACTCCACTGCTTCCCTGAGCAGCCAGTTCCAGTGTCCAACCACTTTCAGTAAAGACGTTTTTCCCAATATCCAACCTAAACCTCCCCCTAGCACAACTCGATGCCATTTTCTCTCGTCCTATTGTTACCTGGGGGAAGAGACTGATCTTCACCTCACAACAACCTCCCTTCAAGGACTTAGAGGAAGAAGGTCTCCCTTCAGCCTCTGTTTCTCCAGGCTGAATTAACTCCAGGTCCTTTAGCTGCTTCTCATAAAACTTGTGCTCTAGACCCTTCACCAGCTTTTTTGCTCTTCTCTTGACATGTTCCAGTAACTTCAGGAGAAGAACAGGAGAAGGAGGAGGCTTTTGACACTGAGGAAGGGGACATTTGTGGTTTAATTATTTTTTATCCAGACTCTGTGACAGGGAGGTGTTGGCAGCTTTTCATCACTGGTTGGGTTTTCCATCAGGTTTGGCATTTGGAGCTAGCATGTGATGTCTTTAGCAAATAAATCCAATTAAATATTTCTTGCATCACCTCCCCATGTTCTTCCCTCTCTCCTAACTGAGCTCCCCTGGCAGCCTTTGTGTTCAGCTGTAAGTGCTTTGGCCATACTACAACCTTCCTTTTGTGTCCATACCAAACCTTGCCTTAAGAGAAGATGACCACCATGTCCAGAGTCTCAGTTTTCCATAGGGCCTTTATTCAAGCCATATTTAATTCATGCATGATTCTCAGAAGATAAATGAATACTCTTATTTCACAGGGGAGAAGTCAAGGTAGTTATCACAGAATGGCAGGGGTTGGAGGGGACCTCTGGAAATCACCCAACCCCTCTGCTAAAGCAGGGTCACCCAGAGCAAGTTGCCCAGGATTGCGTCCAGGTGGGTTTGGAATCTCTCCAGAGAAGGAGACTCCACAACCTCTCTTGGCAGCCTGTCAAAGTCAAAAAGCTTTTCCTTACGTTAGGAAGATGCAGAGTAGTTCATTGCAGAACTGTGAGACCCCTTCTGTCTGAGCTTTTAGCCACAGACACTGTCTCTGGGCTGTTTTTCCTCTTGAGTTCACTTAAATTATACCTTTAGAACATTTGTGGCTTACAATGGTGACAGGTTCTCTGTTGTGGGTAAACTGTCCTGCCTGGAAGCAAAAAAAGTATTCACTACACAGCAAAAGTAAATGTACAACCTACTTTCACACTGCCTGGCTTGTCTGCACCCTGTTGGTTAGAGTGAGAGATGGCATTCACCTCAGAATTACAGATTTATGGACAAATGAGACCCCTCAAAGAGGATCTTCAGGACAAACTTTCTATTCTAGTACTCGACTAGGGAAAAAAAAAAAAGATGATTCTTTTGTCAGAGACTGTGCTTTTATACTCAGGGTTCTGACTTGCTAGTTATCACAACTGCCATTAGCCTGACCACATCAGTATGAATATGATCCTAAAAGTGCCATAAGCTTAGTCTGATCAATCATGAATCTGAGATCAAGTGACCTCTGGAAACTAGGTCTGGACCTCTACTTTTTCTGTTCATTTGTCCCTGAAAGCCTGTTCCACTGGCCTTTGCAATACGTGGCTGCTTCTTTTACTACACACAGTCTGAAGACTTCAGGTTGTTGTCACCAGTGTCACCAGGGAGGAAGTACCAGATGCTGACCCTTCCTTACAACATGCCAAAGAAAAAAAGGATTTACCAGGGCTGCTGCTGGTGCCAAAGGAAGTGCACCCATCTCTTTACAATGGCCTGAATAAGTTCAAAATAGATGTTCTACCGCGCAAGCTGAAATGAGCCGCAACAACAAACTCCCTGGAACCAGGAGGAAACTGTTCTACTAACAGAAGTCAAACTGCATCCCATCCAGCAGCATGAAAACCCATCCCTCTTGACACATGGATATGCATGGGAATAGAATAAGTGTCCTTCCTCTGCAAACGAACACACGTGTCAAAATAAGAATGACTCAGTGAGGTGTCAAAGAGGAAACAGGTCCCCAGGGAGGCGTGGAGCATATCTGACAGTGCCAGGTGATCCACCCTTGAACATAAGATTGGTCATCTCAAAGTCAGTTTGGGTCAGAGATCAAAATGCAGAACTGATAGTCTACCCCAGTGGGGTTATTCCTAAGGCCATCTGAGGAAGCAGTGAAAGTGGCAGCTGTGAGCTGGTGGCACTCTTCACCCTGCTCGAGTAAGCAGCACTAGGGGATAAAGAGCCACCTCCAGTCCAGCCTGATGTCACTTCCCCCGGGTAGACAGAAAAGGCAGTCCCAAGGGCTTTGAAAAGGCAGCAGATCAGGCTTTTTATCCTGGGCAAACTGCCTCATCTTTTTCTGTCTGTTTTTCCATCAGTAAAAAGGAAGTGCATGCCCACTCAGTAAAGTGCTTTTCCCCAAGTACCTCAGATGATTTCTAGTAGGAGGCACGTAGTAATCTTCTCAAACCTGCAAATGAGGGAGACTCTTTAAAAAGTTTTCAGCAAGATCTAAAATGCCACATCAATCTGCAATGTGGAAAAAACCCCCACAAAACTCCTTCATGGCAGAAATGAGATACTTTTAAAATTTCACCTGAAAAGGAGCCCTCCAGGATATAGATTCCCTCTAAATGACTTTGTATCCGAATGGGGAATTTTATTAAGCCTTTTTTCTTTCCACAACTGCTGCATTTTCAGGAGGACACCTATTTTTAAACATCTTCTAGATTTACACTCGAAACCCCTCTGCTTGGAAAGTGGCATTCTGTAATGGCTCACAGGTATTTCATGTATAAATATACACATGTACACACAGCAGGCTCTCGAGAAACCATGATACATTAGGTACTTTTCAATAATTCATTGTTAAGCACCCCGTGATAAATCTCTCGCTGAACACTATGCAATTTTGCTAGAATTTTTGCTGTGTGTATATTGAATGTGAAGCACTGTGGTAAATTTAACTGTGCTAAGCATCAAATGTGAGAAATTTTATATTGTACATTACATCCTGACATGCAACTGCAGAATCTTTATTAAGGCTTCAGGGATTTTTTGAGGGAACTTCTGAAAAGAAAAAAAAAAAAAAAAGAAAAAGAAAAACCAAACCAAGACTGGGTGCTATTTCTCTATAGAAGTTTTTTTCTCGGGGAAGGGAAATTCCAGAAGCAGTCTGTGTTGAATTAGCAGAAAGGTTTCACTAAATAGAACTGCTGCCTATTAGCTTGTGCTCTGAGGCTCCTTGTTCAGCACTCTTCAGATGAAAATTAGAGGATGTTGGCTTACATGGTATGATCTCAGAGTGTTTGCAAGGCTTGCTGCTCCTGCAGCATGGCTGGAGAGATAGGGCAGTAACTGCTGCTGTGAGGGGAGGTCATTTTTTCTCCTTTTCTCCACCAGTTGCTGTCACCCCAGATACTCACAACTCTCCCTTGTCAGCAACGACCAGAAACTGTCCTGGAGGCAGGCAAAGACAAGAGCAGGGACGTGGCCATGCACTGCTCCAAGCCAGGAGCTGGTCCTGATTGAGACATTCTGCATGGCAATGTACTGTATCTCCTCCTCTCTCAAGTTGTCCTAAAAGGAGGTTGTTTTCATATTGTCCTGTGAGTTGGATGAGTTCCTTCCACGTCAGAGAAACTAGTATTATATAATGGAAATATGTTCCATTGGAGAATTTTGGCCCAACCTTAACTTTTTACTTAAACACATGCGCTGCAGCTGTGTGTGGTGGTCACTGGTGTGGACGCTCTGGCCAAATCTGCCCAGCTTCAGGTTAATCAAGTGATACAGGACACAATTCAGTGACAGAGCTTTACCTTTGCTGCAGATATCATTAACCAGACATCACAATTAACTTTACAACCACTGATTCCATATCTAGTTATTTACACCAAGTTCATCTTAATCAGAGTGTTCCAGACAAGAATATCTGTAGAATGTGATGCTAAAACCTGTTTGGGTGACTATTTATCCTCTTCTCTAACCACAATTTATCCTCTAATCACAATTTATCCTCTTCTAATCACAAGGAAAGTAGTCTTGTAACAGCTCCTCCGAACAGGGAAAGCAATTTTCACCTTACCTAAACCACCACCATGGCCTGACATCAGCCTTCTTTCCTCCCAGCATGAGGCCTCGTGTCTAGTCACAGGATGAGAGACTAGAAAAAATATCATCCACAGAGCAAAGCACCTGCTGAGGAGAATGTCTTCTTGCAGAGTCCTTTGTAGGTCCCCTTCTTCAGTACTGCAAGCTCTGGTGAGACTAGTGCTATGCCCACAACATGTGCAGCATCCTCCCATGATAAGGCCAAGAGCAAGAGATTCATCCTCAGTGCTGCGCAGGCTGGACACACTCCCTGCCCAGGCAGACCTTCCAAGACGGTATCACAACATCTAAAGCAAAAAAAGGAAATTGGGGGTGGGGAGAAAGAAATTAATTCAAACCATACTGGTTAAACCAGTGTTGCCTTTCTCTTCAAGAAGCAGCCCCAGTATTTGGCATACGCTGTGCCCATGCTGCTGCTAACCTGTGCTGAGCAGGATGAGGAGCAGGATGGACCATAGTAGCTATGTCATGAGTGCCAATTACTCAGCAGACCACATACCTATTAGGGCTTTGTGGGATGTGACATGAAATCTTTCTGGGAGGGAAATAATTGCCACACTGAATTATGAGATCTGGGATGAAGCGTTTGGGAGAAGACAAAGGCTCATCTGCAGTGCAGGATATGATACTGCCTGGGTTTTATTAAAGGGCTAAGCCAGCTCAGACTCCCTTCCTCCTCCCTGAGATGGAGCACACCCAAGGCCCTGAGCACAGTCTTATGTCCAAACATAAGGCAAGTTTGAGCTTGGGCTGGCGCTCTGAAGTTAGCATAGATGTAGCAACGAAAAGCAATTTTTATCTTTCCACTGAAAAATCACTTCCGTCCTTCCAGAAAGAACTGTTTCTCTGTTGGTCAGCAGGTTCTGTATTTTACAGCCCTTCTACTCCTTGCACCCATATATTCTGACTGCTAGCTAAGCTAGACAGCTTTCTTGCCATCTCTCAGCTTTTTCATGAAGTTACACACACGTTCCATTGCATTTCCCCTTCACCTCAGCTCACCGCTTCACTCTGACCTTTCTTTCTGTGTAGTTCTGAGCTGTCCATTTAAATACAGTGTGCTTTGCCAGCGTTTTTTGCTAAGCCTTTTATTTGTTAAAGAAACTGAAGACACATGTGCACTTCACACAAACATGCCTTGCCCAGGTACTTTCAGTGGCATGCTTTTGCCTTAGATTCAACCATAAACCTTCTAACATACAGAAGTGATTAAAATGCATTTAATCCCATGCCTTCTTCCCCAAGAATTTTTCCCATCCAACGGCATTCTGGTCTTAGGTTTGCTGCAGACATGTATGGGAGGGGCCTTTTAAACATCACATTCTGAGCACATTAAGTTGGCTTAGTAGCTCAAAGGTTGCAGGGTTAAAAGGAAATAAGCAAAACATCATTATTTTCCCTAGAAATGTTTTCCCTTGGTTCCTTTCTGGTATAGCTGTGAATACAAAATATCCTCAAAGAGGTTAAAAAAAAAATTCCCTATTCTACTGAAAAATTCCAAACAAGTTCCAGTTTCTTCACTTACTGGGATGCTTACTTTGCCAGGCATATTGCAGATCATTAGGCACATATCAACAACAAAGCTTCAAGTTCCTTTAGCCTTGGTCCCCTTGGTCAGAAGTGGCACTCAAATGATACACGGGACATTTGCAGTGGTGCATCACAAACCAGGCATACATCACCTTTTGTAAGCTGTGCTGTTTCTGTGGTTTAAAGACATTCAGTCCTCCTTAAATCCTAACAGCTCCAGTAACTAAAAGTATGGTTTTACTTTGAATGATCTCAGTGCCTTTCTGTTAATAATCCTGCTGTGTAATTTGTGGGGTCTCCTGAAAAGTCATTTCCTCAAGCTGCGGTCAGTGATTTTGGGGGTTTGTTGATTTTTATGGTTTTGTTTGGGGTTGTTTTTGTTTTTGTTTTTCTTTTTTCCCCAATATTTTAAAACTAAGGTTAACAAGTATCAGGCTCCATTGCTGAGGAATGTAGAGAATTTTCAAAACACATTGGAGTAAATGAGTGCAAGTTGAAAACACAGCACATGCAGTCTTGCAGCTGTCCCCAGATTTCACAAGGCCGACACTGTAAAAGCCATGGATCTCATTTTCCAAAATCCTATCACAGCAGCATGACTGCACCCTATACCCATTTTCACACATCAATAAACAATTACTCATGTAGCATACAAGACAGAGGAAAACTAAACATAGGAGAGTAGCAGTGATATAAATAGACCTAGTTCAAGGCCAGCTTCTCACTGCAGCAAGAAGACAAAAGTTTTGAGTTTGGCTTTTCAAGGATCAGCTGAAGGCTGCTAGATAGCTTGGAGAGCCAACATTCAAACCTGTTTCCCACCTGGCCAGGTTGTTGCTCCAAGCTGGCTTGGCAGTCTCTTCTCAGGATCCTTCAGGTCCGGCTGCAAGTCGCATCCCTTCCAGAAAGTTATGCCATGGACTCATCACAACCCAGTTGGAGCCTGTTTTCACCAAACGGGACAAGACATTTCACAACTGATTGTATCTTCTATTTAAACATTGTCATGTCTTGAGAGGCAACATCAAAACATGCTCTAGGGTTTAACAGCAGGCCTCAAAGCTGTCTGTCTGTTGGCTTAAGTGGTACAATGGAAAAAGCACACTATTTCCTTCAGAGGGGAATCATTCCTCAGCCATGTCTTTACAGCAAGTGTTAAGGCCTTTTTTATGTCGCAGAAATACAACATGCATCTTATTTTGATCAAACTGTGGAAGAGCCACACTGATGAATTAAATGTGCCTATTGTATGAAGAGGAAAATCTCACACTCAAGCACAATTTAGCCTGCAGATGAGCTCACGGCAACCCAAGGAAAAGCGAAAGTTAAGACATCAGCTCCTCCACTGGCTTAAGTTGGCAGAGTTCCTCTGAGATATGTAAATTCTATCGAAATCTGCCATAGAAATCTTACAGGCCAAGTGGTTGGCCAGCCTGTAAACCCCTAAATATGACATGCACTCAGTAACACTGAGTTTGTCAGGGGTGATAAAAGCTCAGGTCAATACTTAACGTGAAAAAAATCCAGCATGGAAGCCAGACCTACCGAGATAAAGAGACTCAGCCACATGAGGCAGAGGCTAGGCATAGATAGGAGAGAAGCTCAGGAAGAACAGCTCAGCTCCTTGAAAGCTTCAGGCAGCAGAGTGCAGGGAGTGGGAAGAGTATACAGCACAGCTGTGAATCCTTCTCTAGAGAGATATTTCCCTTGTGGAGTAATTTTTCGTATGCCTATCTTCAGGAAAGAATTTGCATGTCTGTTAAGTCCCCCTAGTGCACCCTCAGAAAGCCAGAGCTTAAGGGCTTCTTGTATCAAGTTTTGCAGGGATCATTTGAGCATGTGAGTTATCTCATTGTCTTAGTGGGTCCACTCTGCCCACAGTCCTTTATGATCTTCCTGTAGCCTCCACAATAAATTCCAAATGAAAGAAGTGAATATTACTGAACCAAAGTAGTTCAGAGAGAATTGAAACATAACTGAACCCCTCCTCTCCCCATCTAAGGCTCCATTTGGTGTATCTGATCCTGCAAGCAACTTTCACAACGAGGCACTGAGATCAACGGGGCCAACCAACCACAGGTTGTGCTTTTGTTGAGTCAGAAGCATTGTCTGCAAAAATTCAGAGCCAGTTCTGCAGAGCTCCATGAGCATGATCTTATTATCAAAACTGTAGTGGCATTCTGGTGTAATGCTTTAGACATCCTTCTCTAGTTGAAAAACACAACTGTGCATTACTTTTGTTGTCTCTTAAATACAAATACACAAAGCTGTAAAAGCCATTCTAATTATGTTTAAAAACGAATCACATTAAAACCAAAGACGATGCCAAGAACATTTTAATCACACAAGAGAAGCAGAAACATTTCACTGCTATGGACTGTAGAATGAAGTAAGCATGATAATGTCAGTCTAGTTTATGGAGGCCAAACTGATAGCACTGACCTTTGTGTCACCCCTTTTTCCTGCATGCTGCCTATAAGCTTTTTTTTTTTTTTTCCCCCAATATCCTTTCCACTTACATTTTTAATTTACTCCTTCATTCCCTACTCCTATTCCCAGGGCCCATCTTACTGTTTTGTGTTTTCTCTCTTTATTGTCCTCCACACTACTTCTCTCCCAGCTTCAAGGCCCCTTTGCCCTACACAGGTTGCATGAGAAGACATGTGTTCCATCTTAACTTGCACTAATTTGGATAAAACTTATGAGAAGTTTCAGATTAGGAGTGGAAGGACTGAAACTTCCCTCACTGAATTCTCTGTCATCCTTCTCCTTGTACACTTGGTGTACGTCTCTGAAGCAGCTCCCAGAAGCACAGAGAGGACATGAAGGTGCAAATGGCTGCTCCTCATTTTCAAATTTGGGACCACTGCCCAGTCCTATTACTACTGAGTCCTATTACTACATTCCTAGATATTGTGGAGTTGACTGGATGCAGTGACAAAAAGTGATCAAAAGATGATTCTGAAAATCTGCTGCAGAAATGCCATCGGCTGCAAACTCCCAGTCCTCTTGACCTGTAAAATGGAAGTGCATAGGTCGAACTGACAAACTGCAAGTGTGACCTAAACACCCAGCTCTGAAACACTCACATGAACCACAACAGCGCACATTTCTTATGCAGACAAGCAATGGTTTGGAGGAGAAAGCAAATGAGGCGAAATGTTGAACAGAGGATTATCTGTATTTGTGGGCAAAGTTCTCTAGCCAAATCTGAACCACAGATCTTCACATCTGAAAATAAAAGCATTATCTAGATCTTCTCCTGTGCTGGAGATATCATAGTAACATTGTCAGAGTCTTCTGTTCTTACCTCTGCCTTCTGTTGCCGCTTTCCTACCTCGAGGGCAAGAGGAACCAGTTAGCAACAGATCCTTCTTCACTGGACAAAAGCCTGCTTCATTCAGAGTGCCTTGGCAGGATGGACAGGAGTCACTGTCTTCTGTCATTCTGGCAGCAATGGCCACGCTACAAACTCAGACACACACTTGCAGAGTCACAAAATTGTAAGTGCAGGCCTTCTCTCAATGGGAAGGCAATCCAGGAGCTGAGTTGATCTCATAGCCAGCCCCACAGCCCTGAGTAAGCCAAGCAAGACAGGCCCTGACATGATAGCCAGGTCCAAACAAGAGTCCAGACCATAAGGCAAAGCCATGGTGGTTGGGCAGATCCACATGAATCCAGTTTGCAGGTCAGGTCCAATGATATCCAGGTAGGGCCATGGTGACAAGGCCAAGTTTTTAGATGGGAAACCAGTCCACACATTTTGCTCCAGAGAAAAGGACTGCTCATAAACCAGCCCTAGCCAGGCTGGGTTGCAGACCAACATGTTTTGAAATAGCTCAGGCAGGGGCTGATAGTCCCCAAGTGAACTTAAAACATTTCTTTTAAAGTGGTGAAGGTCTTACATGTGGCTGATCAGGTCCATTAAGAATTTTAAGTGTTCTCAAGGCCCTGAAAGAGAGAATGAGGAAAAGAAATCACAACACATATTTGTGTTTATATAACACATACATATACTTGTATCTGTCTGTATATACAAGATGTGTATGTCACCATGTTAACATTCTGTTTCTCAAAGCTCTTTTCTTGATTTCCAAGCATCTGGCTTCTGATTTTTGATCATCTAAGTCTGGAATAGACCTTAGCTCTAAATATTTATCTGATGCCACACAGCAAACAGAAAGCCAGGAAGTTAAAGAAAGCCACAGCTGCAGTAAAGGAATTGCAAGGACTTTTAAACAAAAACTCTAAGTTGAAAATTATATGGCCTGCACTCAGATTTACATCCAGGATGCTTCAAAGTCTGTTCAAGGACTTTTTAGTTTGCCTGGCTACAAATCATCATCACAAAAAAAAAAAAAAAAAAGGAAATAATTATTCTGCACTTCCTACACCTTTTCCTTTTCTTTGCATTACAGCTTTCTACTCCCACTACTACACATTATGTTCACTTTTAGACTGTTTTCCTGAAATTGATTCTTCATTTGATCTTTCCATCCCACAAGGGTCACATTTCGAAGCTGCTCTCAATTATTTGTTGTCTTTGGTAGTACCTGTAGTCCTCCCTAAGTTAAAAAATCAACCAAAAGTTTAATTCACATGCTGTTTGCCTTCACTCTGCTCTCACTAGTGAGTATCTGACACCAGGTTAGGCCCCACACTGAATCCTGAAATTGCCTCAAGTCTGAGAAAAATCTCCATCCCCAGGACTCGCCCTTGCCATTGGTTGTTACAAGCAGTGCACAAGCAGACAAATACACACAGGATCAGGCTTGTAGATGTTTGGTTTCCTGAGACCAGGTTATATTTTAATTATCCTACATTAAGACATTTCAGGGCTGCTGAAAAAATGTGTATTAGGTATAAAATAATTATTCTTATGAGCAACTTCCTTTTCCTCATGTCCCAGGTTAATTTGGTTTTCTCTGTAGTTATGGTCTAGTTTTCTGTCATAATTATTCCTCATCAAATCACTCAAAACAAATAAAAACAAAAAAAGTTTTGCAAATTTTCCCATACAAATGCAAATCCTTGAATAGAAATCAGATATTACTTTTATTCTTCTCCATTCATTGCAAATTTGTGTAACTGGATTTTCATTTAGTTTATGTTGGAATTTTTTAATATTCCAAATCCCACTCATTTCCTAGAGTCACCTCCAACGGACCAGGTTGAAGTCAGCTAGATTTTTAAAGCTGTGGATGTCTTCTACTCACTCTGCTTTCTCAGCTATGGTTGAGTGCATTAGCGTCCTACATGGAGTTCACAGCTCCTGCATTGACAGAAAAAGGAGTTGCATGGACACTCCCTAAGCTGCTCTACTGCATGTGCTCTAGTTCAGTGTCTTCTTTGATGGTTTAAGTTAACTGAATTAATTAGGTAAAGAAGCAAATGGTGTGTGCAAACATTATTTCCACCAGCTGGCAGACAGGTGAGGGAATGGTGATGACCTATGGCACAGGAATAGTAACTGATACCTTGGGGTGGTAATTTCTTCAGCCAGAAGAGACAGTTGCAAAGTAAACCTGTGCTGTATGACCTGACTCAGCTAGAACCTGGAATACAAGAATGTCCAACACCTGTGTTAAGATTTGAAGAGAAAGATGAGGGCAACGAAGCAGACTGGTGCAGGCTACTGCATGTGAACACTGTGAGACACCACAAGCAGTTGTTCTAGGTTGTATTGGAAAATGCAGGTGTGGAGCCAGCAAACCCTCCCAGATTACACATATGACTCAGTAGAACTTCAAAACTATCTATATGTGTGAAGGTTTGGGAGTTCCCCGCCCCCCACACTTTGTAAAATGACCCAGACCAGAACTCAGTCAGCTGGAAGTTAAAAGATGAAGCTCTATTTACAGCTCAGCACACTGTACAAGCAGAGATATACACTATAGACAGGAATAGTTACAGAAACATACAAGTTAAAGGTAATACAGCAACACAACTCCCCTCCCAGAAATCAGAGATCCCAGGAGGGGCTCCCAACCACCCTTCCACCTTCTCCCCACCCCTGTACCTTACCCCAAGGTTTGCCTTACGTGCAAGGTAAATTAGGAAGATTGGCCAGGGGAGGTTAGAAGAAAAGTGGTTAGTGAGAATTAATCGGCAGAAGAGCCAGAGCCAGAAGCTGCTAGATCCCCCAGCAGCTGCTGTTCCCACCAACGACAGACAGAGACTGACTTATCTATATGTTTTGGTTATTGTTCCCAAACAATTCTCCAGCAAACGTATGAGTGAAGTAGACACCATGATGTTTTCCTTTCACAGCCTACAGTGCAATTTTCTCCATTAAAACATTCCAATTAGCTTCAAGCCAGCACAATATGGAAGAGTTACTCAAGGATGACTCACGGCCAGTGGAAGGAGGGCATTATCCAGGGTGAGGACAAGGGAAGTTTCATCTTCTGAAACAGTTTCAGAGAACATGAATCATATTCACACTGAACTCTGGCCACCATGAGTGGCCACCATGCTCTGATCTGTAAAGACCGGATGCTGCATAGCATGTCTTAATAGAGGAGGTCTGGACTATTTTAGAAACTGTAGAGCAGCCCACAGCTCTCACCCCTATACAATTTCACATAGAAAGGTCTGGACAGGGACTGCAGTGAAGCATATCCAGGAGTGCTCCTACATGCTGGGGAGATGCAGCAAGTGCTCCTTTTCACACTGCATGTGTGTGGTCCTATCAGGAGAGAAGATACACACCTGAGAAACTAAAACTGAGGAGAGTGGTAAAAGAAAAACAAGTTTGATGGAAAGAGCAATGTACATACCATCTGTGTCCAGGCAGCTTCTTGCACCTTTTTTCATCTCTAGTTCTGGAGGGGCTACCAAGACTCAGTCTTCAATAAAAGGCATCTGTTTCTGAAGTGAAAACCAGCACTTAGCTGCTAACAGCACACAGTAGCTCTACACATCCGTGCAGAGCAGGAAATGAAAAACACCTTTTCTAACTATGTTATAATGGCAGTTTTAGGTAGATGGAACATTGGCAGGAGATGCCAAAATGGAAGCTGGCCACCCCATTGGCCCCCTTTGGTCTTTGGAAGCATTTCATGGGTTGACAATACTTCAGAGTCTGGGACTACAAAAATCAATCGCACTGCTTGTACATGGCACGAGCGGTAACTACCTGACTATTTCCTCCAAGTGATATTTATTTCAGGTAAAGTGTCCTAGCCCCTCTTGACCTTCACACAACACCCATGTCACTGTAGTGTTGCACATCTTGTTGTCTTTTAAACTTGCACAAAATGGCTCTTGAGATGCAGCTACCTTTCAATCCTTTCAGTGCAGAAAGCTATACTAGGTGGTAAGAATCATCGTTCTGCCAATGTTAAACCTCCTTTCAGTTGGTATATCCTCCTCAATCAAAACAGAAACAGTTTATACCTGAATATCACTCAAGGAACACCAGAGCAGAGGGACAGGTTTTCCAGCTCATCCCATGTATCTGCACTTTTGGAATAACAGAGACAATCCAAACTTTAAAGGTTATCTAATTCAAACCCACTGCAATTTGCAGGGACATCTTTAATTAGGTCAGGTTTCTCAGAACCCCAAACAACCTGACCTGGAATGTTTCCAGGGATTGGGCATCTACTACCTCTCTGAGCAAGCTATGTGGGTGTTTCACCACTCTCAGCGTGAAAAATTTCTTTGTTGTATCTAGTCTAAACCTACCTTTTGTAATTTAAAACCATTACTGCTTGAGCTTCTCCTTCACTCTGGGTGAAGGCCACCCCCTGCACTGTGTGTTGCTGAGGGTGGGACTCCAGCAGAGCAGGGTCAGACATATTTTGATCACAGCTCATCCTAAGTAAGAGCTCTAGTGCTACCACCAGCTCCTCACTACCCCTTCTCTGCCAGGGATATGATCACACTTTCTGTTCTACCAGCACAGCCCCATCTGTAGTCCTTTCCTAAGTCAAATTCTGTCAAATGACCTGGTTGGGGGGTGGGGTGGGGTGAGGCATCAATGGTTTTAGAGGGCAGGCAAAGCAGTGCCCCCACCAAGCAAAACTGAGGAACGATGAGATGTGCAATTCTGCCAGAAGATCTGAGGGGTCAGCAACCCATGAGATGAGATCTGCTGCAGCCAGAACACTCTGTCTGACTGCACCACTAATGAGGTCCTGTTCAATATTTCTCCTTCACTGTATTGCTCAAGGCCATACCAAAGCCTTAGGAATGGTGCCATTCAAACCCTGTGGTGGAGACAGACTTACTAATATCTGTAACACCCACCACTGTAGTATCACAAATACCCATTTGTTCATTAATTTTAAATGCCCACTTTGATTTTTTTCAGAAGCTTTAGCATTATACAGCACTTTACTTGATTGAGGAACAACTACATTGACTTCTGTTGCAAACATAAGCATCGGTGCCTGAAATCTGTGCTAAAGAATGTAAGAATCACACTTCCTTAATAAGCTGTCAAACTGTCAAATCTTGATTAACATCATATAGGAATTAGAACAGAACCGAGTAGATATTTATTTTCCAGAGCAAGATACAGCTTTGACAATCTCTAATCTTCTTTCTCAGTCCCTTTGCCAACCCCCCTGCCAGAGCAGGATCACCTATAGCAGTTCACACAGGAATGCATCCAGGTAGGTTTTGATTATCTCCAGAGGGAGACTCCACAACACCCCTGGGCAGCCTGTTCCAGTGTTCTGTCACCCTCACAGGGAAAAAAATTCCTCCTCCTGTTTCCATGGAACTTCCTATGCCTCAACTTTCACCCATTGCCCCTTCTCCTGTCATTAGGCTACACTGAGCAGAGCCTGGTTTGATTTTCCTGGCACTTCCCCTTTACATATTTATGAACATTGATGAGGTCACCTCTCAGTCTCCTCTTCTCCAAGCAGCAGAGACCCAGCTCCCTCAGTCTCTCCTCATAAGAGAGATGTTCCATTCCCTTAATCATCTTTGTAGCTCTGTGCTGGACTCTCTCAAGCAGTTCTATGTCCCACTTGAACTGGGGGGCCCAGAACTGGACAGAGTTATCCAGATGCAGCCTCACTAGGGCAGAGCAGAAGGGCATGGGAACCTCCCTTGACCTAATAACCACAGCCCTTCTAATACACCCAGTATGGCATTGGCCTTCCCAGCCAATTTCTATATTGAACAAAGCAGGGGACCCTGTATACCTTGAATCTGTCCCAGAGCAGATCCATCCTGCACCTTCAGCAAAGAAGAATCCTGAGAGGAATGGCATGTATGATGATGCAGTTGAAGGTGTAAGTCTCATGGCTGAGGGGATTTTTGCAACCTCAATTATTTTAAAAGATAAAACAAACAAACAAACAAAGAAAACCAAAAGATTAACAAAGGAAGAAAAAAACCAAACTAGGTTTATGAAGGCATGTTGAAAGCCCAGAAAAGTGTTTCTGTTGTCTCTCAGTATCCCAGCACACAGGAACCTGAGTAATAGCCTTAAAGACATCTGCACATGAGCTAAAGGACAACTTCCACCAACGTTTGACCATTTCCCCTTATATCTGACAGGATCCCTCTGTGTGTGTTTATGTACATGGGCATGTGTGAGACACACAGTTTGCCAGGGGGTTTCACTACTATTTGCTGACACTGGATAGGATGAATCAGAGCCATACAAGAGGCATATGCTCTTCTGATTTTCCTTCCCAAGCTTGACTGACTCTGTCCCAGCCCAATACAATGTTCCTGGTTTGCTGCTTCTGTTTCTGTACTCCTATCCATTTCTCCTTGCCAGACAAATCCCTTTCTTCCTGTTTTGCCTCCTCCCTCAGCCAGGCAGTGAAGCCCCATCTCAGGCCCCTTGTCCAGCTATGCTTCCACCTCACTGAGTTTCTTCCTCCCTTCAGTCCTTCACCAGCATACCTTTTTTCTGTACAGTCTCTCTTCCCTAGATAAATTCTCTGCCTTCTCCTGCCTTGCAAGGACTATCCCAGCTATACCCTAAACTTCTTCTCCTAAAAAGTCTTTCAGCCCACCAGGGTCTCTCTTTAGACCCTTCATTCTGCTCCACTCTTATGTTTCATCTCTGCCTTGCTCTTTCCCTGACCCACTGACAGACTATGTTCCAATCAGTCTTACACTGGTGAATCGGTTCTAACTTCTCTCTCCCAGCTTCCATTCTCATCCTTCTTTTCCATTAGGCTCCATCTCCTTATCAAGCTTCTCATCTTCCTCTTAGCTTCATCTGTCAGAGTCATCCCTTAAAAATTGGCTCCCAGGGTCCTCTTCCACAACTTCAAGTCTCTCCAAACTGCTTCTTTGCTAGGACGCAGATAGATTACCAAAGAAGTAGGAAGAAGGGCTCTGAAGATTTTGGTATTTAGCTTCTGCAGCTGTCTGGTTTTGCCACTTCCAATCTAGGCTTGAGTGGAAAGTATCATTTGCTCTGTGCATGCAGACATCCTAGCCTCATCTCAGACACCTTAAGCACCTTAGAATGTAAGCTGCACAAAGAGAATTCTCTTGCTTGCTTACAACTTGACATAAAGAGCTTGAGCTCTGGTCCTCTGGCACTTAGATGGCTATGAAAATATCTGACAGTCTCTATTCTTCTAATACAACACTATAAAACCTGTATTGATCAACAATTACCTGCCTGTACTTAGACATGGAAGAATCTGCTCCAAGGGATGTGCAATCTAAGTAGACCCAAAAACCCCACAACCCCCAAAAAATTAAATGTGAATGGAACTGTTATTGCCTTAGCATAAGTTACTACTATTGGATGTACTCTAGTGAATGCTAATTGCTTACTTTGTAAGGTCATTTACACAATGCTCTAAAACCCCCCTGGAGTTCCCTTCTGAGCAAAAGCCAAGAACCTGGAAGAACAAAATAATGAGCTCCCACCTGAACCAAAGAGCTTCCACACACTCTTGTATAATTTGTAATGAAAAAAAAATTGACATGGATTCTCTGCATTCACCTTCCTTTGCACCACTGCAGCTATGCTATGGAAACAAATCAGACAACTTAGGATTTTCCTCCCCAGCCAGCAAGGCTGAAGATGAGGCATAGTGCAGGGGCCAAGCAAATAAGTTGTGCTGTGGTCTGTGGTCTTGTTCTTGGAGCTGGCAGTAAGCAAAAGCAGCAGGAGCTGGGGAACCTGGGATACAGGAGAGGAAGCAGCAGCAAAAGCTCTGGCTGGTGGGAAGCCAAAATGGGAACCAGCGGTCAAAGGTGGAGGTTATCCACTGGGAACAAGGGCTGGGAGGAAAAGTGCCAAGAGATTGGCTCCAAAAACATTGGCAATCAGTGGCCTCGAGACACTGGCAGCTTGCAGCAATTAATGTATTCCATTACCTCATGGTTTTATGCTTCAGATGCAGATTAATAGCATTCATTCAAAGAAAGAATGACATCATCTGCATAAATCCTTTTTCAGTGTCATACAGTATTCTCTGGCTTTCTGATTACTGCTGGTCTGCTGCGTTAGTGATGGTGTTTCAAATTTTGTTTTGTTTTCCAATTTGAAAAAAAGAATTCTTTCAATCCTCCATTCAAGCTTGCTTTGAAAGGATTCTTTTAACGAAGAAAGGAAGCCTGCATCCAAATCTTTCTGTCGTCTCCACCTGCTCCTCATGTCACCTCACTGCATTGCTTGCATTTCTCTATGTGGTTCTCTTCAAACCTTCGTTAGCAAAGCCTCCATTGTGCTAATTGAGGTGGTGATAAGCCATGGCAGTAAGGTAAACTTATGCAGTTGCATCTGCAGTGGTGTAGCTTGCTCATGGAGCCTTGACCAATGCTGTTACATCTCATAGGCCTCCCTCTTTCACTAGAGGCCATGATTTCATTGTCTCCTAGGACTTAAAACCTTAAGCAACTATTTGCCCTTCTCATTCCTACAGCAAACCTCCTGCAAAGGTCTTGTTTGTCTCTTCAAACTTCATCCCAGCAAGGGTCATCTGGGGGCAAGTTGCATGCTTATGGGAACTTTTTTTTTTTTGAGAAAAAACATTCATTAGACTCCTCCACACCATTCTGTGTAGGTGGCACAACATAGCCATCGCCTTATAAAACAAAAATAGTCTCCAAGGATAATAGAGCAAGGGAAATAAGACAGAAAATATTCCTTTGGATAGAAAAAAAACTCTCATATACTCATATGTAACCTGGTACCAAAGTACTACTTGAATTTTGGAGGAGTATGGTCTTTTCTCAGCATTTCCACAAAGCTTCCATTAAACACCAGTTGGGTTCCTGTGTGTGTGACAGAAGGAGACTATACCCAAAGTGTATGTATGCAAAGCGAAGAAATTCTAAAGATTTTATTGCTTTATTTGTCTTTCCAGTTTCCAATCCGTTTCTAATCTGAACCATGCAATCAAGAACATGTTGTGCTATCTGAAACAATGAGCAGGGTTTACATATAGCTGTCAATTATCACAGAAGGTGCTGGGAAACATTCTGCAAAGCTCTGTCGACACTATGCAAAAAGGAAATCCCAGCTGCAGCTAAGCAAGCAACATAATAATAATTACCCTGAAATAATCTGCTTGAATTTTCAAGTGAATTCCGAGTGAGCAGGCTCAGGCTCAAATAGCATTCCTCTTCTGGCAGATTTTTATCAGTTCAATAGCCCAGACTCTTGCAGAAAGCATACTTGTAAGACCTTAGAGCTGGGAAGATTTTTCTGGGTGTTTGATTTTTGTTCCCTGCTGTGGCTGGCAGACATACTGTATCTGAAGCTGACTAAATTATAAAGCTCTGTCCTTAAAAAGAAGGGGGTAGAGAGCTCTATTATTTCCCTTAAAAAATACTGTCCATGGAGAAGCACCTCTTTTCCAGCTTGAACTTTTCTTCTTTAATATTGTCCTCTAGCGTGAAACATCTTTCAGTTGTTTTCCAGTATTTATAGACCACCTCCATAAGCTTGTGCAGGGTTTTGACATAGTAAACAAGTTTAATTCTTCTGATTTCCTCCCACAAAAAGTTTCTCAATGGTCAAATGAGAAGAAGAAAGAAGAGAAAAAAAAAAAAAAGAACAGAGAAAGAGAAAGCAAGTAGCAGCCCTGTATCCAGACCTACATACATATGGAGGTTTCCATCACATGTCTGCCACCATTCGAGAAACATTCTTAGTACAGTTCTGTGTTGTTGCAAGAAAACAGATTGGCCCAAAACTGCAGAGAGGGGGAAGAGGCTGTAAGCTCCTGGCTAAACACCAGCCTATTTTTCACAAATGCTAAGCACCATCAACCTTCACTGATACCAGGTGAAGCTGAAGCAACACAGATAAGGCTCTCAAAAGCATGATTTGGCCCTTGTGGAGTACGTTTATGTCCACATGATATTCTAATGGGGCACCTCATGTCTTTGGGCACATTTAAAACTGAGAATGGTAGCAACATTTACCATCCATAGAAACCTTTTCCCCTCTTCCAGTCACTTCAGCTTGGCATGCTTGTTCTTGGAGTGAATCACAAGTACATCACTGAATAGTTCTCTGCAGACAGAACTGTCTGAAGCAGGTATTTTCTGCCCATTGGAGAACGTTAACTCAGCTATGCTGAATTCTGTGAAGAGTCTGATTACAGAAAATGTCCAGTTGTGGATTGCTACATGACCTCTTGCTTTCAGAGACTCTTACCAGGGCTAATGATTAGACAATGGATGGATGGATGGGTTAATGTGTATATATAGAAGAGAGGCTGTTTCAAGTAAGACACTAGATGTGTCACTGACATTTTCAGCAGGTTTAGATGTGCTAAAGAGAATAATTCAAATGAGCACCACTTTGATGTTAATGCTGAAAGAAAGGAGGAGTTGCAGCTCACAAAAAGGAGAGGAAGATTGCTGTGGTCTGTGTTGTAGGGTCGAGTCTAGAGTACAGCTCCAGTAAGCACTCAAGAATCTTCATTATGATGAGAAAACTGAGGCATGATATGGCACATAGATGTGTTATTGTTTTGCCTAGATCTGTATTTCCCTTGTGCTGCCTAAAATAAATAGTGTTGAAGGGGCAGTGATAGGGGGGTGGTGGGAGGGGTGGGAATGTGGTTGGAAAGCTCATGCACAGGCTTCAGTTATCATGTGTCCCTGAGGAGGCAATCTGCCAGAACAGGCACAGAACTGGTGCCCTGGAAAAGGGTTTGATTAAGCCATGAGGGAATCTCTGAGACTTGACACCAGACTCAGGATCAACATCAGTGACAGCAAACCATTACATGGAGGTCAGTTTTAGCCCTGACAAAGACTTGAGCTAGCACCAATGACAAATCAGCTACAGTCTTTCTGCACATAAACTTGGCACTCACTTCCAAAACCGCTACAGAGCTGGATACCAAGGTCTCAGAAAGGAATGCTCAGAGAGGCTCTGTACTTTGGGAATGCCTCTAGAAATCCAAAGCCATGAAGCAGAGAGATGGAGCACAGTGGACCAACTCACACAGAGGAGGGAGAGCAGAGCTGGGGCTACAGCACCAAGCTCTCCACAGATCAGTATGCAGGCTGCTGGGGAACAATGAACTGACTCACTAGCTCTCAGACTTGCAGCTTCCCAGGAAAGTGGGAGATACTGTGGTTTTCAAGCTCACTGATCCCAGTCCTACCAGTCACATGGGAAGCCCTGGGATGAAAGATTTCAATCTGCTTCCAGCAGTTTGACAGAAATACAGTGACCCCAAGAGTTTTCCCTTTCATGGAAAATTCTGAAACTTGGGTTTCATTCCAACTTGGAATGAAACCAGATTTTGCAATATTGAAATTCTCCATGAAATCAAATGACTTTTCATAGCACAGCTTTCCTGATTGATGCAGACTGCATGTAACTGAGGAAAGCCTTCTAAACGGGTGTTGTAATCAGAATTTCCTGGTCTGTCACTTCCAAGGACACAATTAACTGCAAAACTGACATCTGCACTTCTGCAGGAAGGCAGTGAGACAAAAAGCATCAGCAAAGCATCATACAGTATGGTGTGCACATCAGCTGCTGATCTGATGCTTTCTCTGCTGAGGTCAGGCTCACATACAGCTCCATTCCCTTCTGGGTGCACCTGATCAAACTAAACTGTGGTAAGAACACAAGTGCAAATACCTGGTTCTTGCAGCTCTGAGGTTTTCAGGCTGAGGCAAGGATTACTGCAACAATTCCAGTCAGCATGTGCTGCTGATCAGCGCAGAGCAGGCTGTTCAGTGGATAAGGAATTGGCTGGATGGTTGCATCCAGAGGGTGGTACTCAATGGCTTGAATTCCAGATGGAGAGCAGTGACAAGTGGAGTCCCTCAGGGGTCTGTACTGGGACCTGTGCTGTTTAATGTTATCATCAATGATATAGGCAGTAGGATCGAGTGCACCATCAACAGGTTTGCAGGTGACACCAAGCTGAGTGGCATTGTCGATACACCAGAGGGACAGGAGATCATCCAGAGGGACCTGGCCAAGCTGGAGAGGTGGGCCCAGGTGAGCCTCATGAGGTTCAACAAGGGCAAGTGAAGGGTTCTGCACATGGCCTAGAACAATCCTCACTATCAATACAGCCTGGGGCATAAGGTGACAGAAAGCAGCCCTGTGGAAAAGGACTTGGGGTACTGATGAATGAGAAGCAGGACGTGAGCAGACACTGTGAGCTTGAAGCCCAGAAGGCAAATCACAACCTGGGCTGCATCAAAAGATGTGTTGCCAGCAGACACAGAGAGGTGATTCTACCACTTTGTTCTGCTCTGCTGAGACCTCACCTGCAGTACTGTGTCCAGGGCTGGAGCCCTCAGTATAGGAAGGACATGGACCTGATGAAGTGGGTCCAGAGGAGGGCCATGAAAACGACCAGGGGTTGGAGCATTTCTGCTACAAGGACAGACTAAGGGAGCTGAGGTTGTTCAGCCTGGAAAAGAGTAGGCTCCAGGGAGACCTAATAGCAGCCTTCCAGTACCTGAAGGGGGCCTGCAAGAAGGATGGAGAGAAGCTGTTTACAAAGGCCTGCAGTGACAGGACAAGAGGCAATGGCTTCAAATTAGAGAAAAACAGATTCAGATTGGATATTAGGAACAGGTTCTTTACTATGAGGGTGGTGGAACACTAGAACAGGTTGCCCAGAGAAGTGGTTGGGGTCTCATCCACAGAGGTATTCAAGGTAAGGTTTGACAGGGCTCTGGGCAACCTGGTCAGGTTGAGGATGTCCCTGCAAACTACAGGGGGAGGCTGGACTAGATGACCTTTGGAGGTCCCTTCCAACCCAGACCATTCTATGATTCTATTATCTATGACGACTCCATATTTGCTTGCAGGAAGTTTGCAACGTGTCCCCTTGCACTTAGCAGACAAGGTGACTGCAAGGTGCCTAACAGGTTTGTTTCTAGTCTGCTCATTTGTTTTAATAATTATATTTTTACTTGTAAAAGTAGCTAAGTTACTGAGTGAAGAAAAAATATTAAGTGAGGTTGAAAGAATGTGGCATTAAATCAAGGGCTTGGAACACCTCTGCTGTGAGAAGAAAGGCTGACAGAGTTGTGGAAGTATTCAGGCTCAGAAGAGAAGGCTCCAGAGGAGACCTTATTGAGGCCTTTCAGTTCTTAAAGGCAGCCCATAAGAAAAATAGGGAGAGTCTTTTTAGCAAGGCTTGTTGTGACAGGAGATGTGGAGATGGTTTTACATTAAAAGAGTGGAGATTCTAATTAGATATAAGGAATACTTTTTTTTACACTGAAGGTGGTGAAACACTGGCACAGGTTGCCTGGAGAGGTGGTAGATGCCCCATTCCCAGAAACATTCCAGGTCAGGTTGGTTGTGGCTCTGAGCAAGCTGATGTAGTTGCAGATGTCCCTGCTCGCTGCAGTGGAGTTGGACTAGATGACCTTTGAAGGTCTCTTCCAACCCAAACTATTCCATGGATCTATGATTGTGTGATTCTACGAAACGTTTTTGCACAATCATTAGCTCTGTTTATCACTGCTGAACACAGCCACATGGCTTCAGTTTGCACAGCAGTTGCCCAACTTACCTACTGCACATAGGTGATAAGATACTTGACTGGGAGGAAGGTTCAATTAATTCCACTCTGCAGCTAGTTTAGTAAATCCACTTGATAGGCTGGTTCTGAAGGACACTGCTATTAATATCTGCAGGCACAGGCAGAATGCTGCAGAGTAATATTTCTGAAACTGAAAAGCTCTAAGACATGACTGAGACAATACGACTTCTCCCATGTTGTACAAGACGATTACTTTAAACCCACTCCCTTTAAATACCAAAAGCTGGAAGCACAAGGAAAGGTTAAAAATACTTACTTTTACTTTTTACTATACTGGAATAAGATTAAAAGAGAATAAGTATAAATAAGTGATATAGTTCAAGAAATACTGCTTAGAAACCAAAGAAACAGGCTTGTGTGGCCTTTCCCATACATTCGCATCAGGAAGAAATTCAGAGCTTATCTACACAGACACTGTCTTTTCTGTTGTAGGCACTGCTAGCTTATTTTGAATTTCCTTATTTGTTCATGTTATAAATTACTTTTACCTCCAGCAGAGACAAAGTGGATAACAATGTAGACAACACTCCCACTCAAAAAAGGGGAGAAACACATCTCCCTTGAAGGAATTCTTTATCTAAGGGAACTGAGGCACAAGGTCTTCCTCTGAGCCCTGCAAGCACGGGGAGCACAGATTTCCCACAGATTTTAATTTACAGAGTTTAAAAATTCTTCTTGAGACACCAAACGACAGAATGTTCCAGGCTGTTTAAAATCTTCACCCCCACCCCCTAAAATCCTCCTTTTCCAGATGCTGTTTTCTGAGAGCCCCAGCCCTGCGGCCCATCCTTAAACCAAGCACTTGCATTAGGCATAGACCTCACTATTGTGTCACCCTACTCACATCAGGATGCCTGAGGCAAGTAAAAATATGTTTCCAACAAGGTTTTCTGCAGTCAGAAAAAGGGAAATGAGTATTGAATAATGCAAGCAAGAAAACATGTTCACTACTTAAAAAAAAATCAATATTCTCTTGGAACTTCATCTCATCCTTACAGCATCTAATTACTTGTGAACTTTCATTTACAGTGACATGTATGTGTTGGAGGGAGGAAAGCTAATAGAATTGCTGGTCTTCCTTTATTCCCTGGAAATATTAGGTTTTAAGAGTCACATTTCTTACATGCTTACTACTTCCTTTGGGGAATGTTATGTACTTAATCCACTTAGTATCTTGCTACCAGAACAGGTACTGTTTGGAGCCACACATACCTTTCCAATGGAATCTGAGATCTCCTTTAATCCCTAAGCAGAATCATTAAATCATTTTGGTTGGAAGAGACCTTTAAGATCACCAAGTCCAACCATTAACTCAACACTGACAGGGCACCACTAAACCATGCTCTTAAGCACAGCATCTACATGTCTTTCAAGTACCTCCAGGGATGTGGACTCCACCACTGCCCTGGGTAGCCCATTCCAGGGCTTGAAAACACTTTCAGTGCTTTTTTTCCCAATATATCCTATGTACACCTCCCTAGCACAACTTGAGGCTATTTTCTCTTGTCCTATCACTTGTTACTTGGGAGAAGAGACCAAGCCCCACCCAGGTCCAAGTTCAAGTAGTCATACAGTGAAACAGTACAGTTATACAGTTGAGCCTCCTTTTCTTCAAGCTAAACAACCTGTTCCTCATAAGACTTCTGCTCTAGACCCCTCACCATCTTTGTTGCAGTCTTTTGGTTGTGCTCCAGCACCTCAATGTCCTTCTTGTAGTGAGGGGCCCAAAACTGAACATGGTATTTAAGGTGTGGCCACACCAGTGCTGAGTACAGAGGCAGAATCTCTTCCCTAGTCCTTCTGGCCACACTTATTTCTGTTTTACTGATAAAAGTCAGGATAATTAAGCCATTACAAAAAAAAAAAAAAAAAAAAAAAAAAAAAAGTAGGCGAGGGTTTCTCTTTGGCCAAGCTCATATGGTGCATGAAACTCAAGTGCCTGGCTCCTCCTCTACCCCACTAGCACTCACAACCATAAGACTCAAGAAGCAGTAACTGACACAGTGATCTCATTCTAAAACCATCTGAAAAGTTTCTAGGAATAATTCCACTGACCTGCTCTTTCATACCAGACATCTTTTGCTCCCTTCCTCTTCAGGCTGCAAGCTATCCATGAGTACTTACAGAGTAGTAGTTTACTCTGCAACAGTAACATTTTTTCAGGGACTTCTAGGTGTCAGCACAGGGTAGGAAGGTCTGTGATTTATCCAGAGGACTGCTGCTAGGAGAGACCAACTGGCTGTTTCATTAAGGAGCAGGAGATGTAGCTTGCCAGTCTTTTTTCTTTTCTATTTTGTTACTTCGTGTTTTCTTTTTTATTGCTTTAGTGGCATTCAACTTTATGCTGAGCACCAAGCAGAATAAACACCTCCCATGGAGTTTCAGGGAATGTGTAAACTCCAGAACTTTAAAAACCATGGAAATAAATTGACAATTCTCTCAGGTATGCTGGTAAAAATGGTGGAGTAACCCAGGTGGAATTGCTGAAGTAATTCTACACAAAAGACTAAGTGTGAGTTTGGTTCCATAGAGCTGGGAAGGATCAAATGCACAGACAGGAGTAAGAATGATGGTGGGCAGACCTCATGCATAGCAGCGAAAGAATAAAACAGAGGCAAAAGGAATCAGCCAGCCTCTCAAACAAGGCTGCTGGAGTACTGGAAAGAGGTCCCTCTGTGCTATTACTTGGATGAAATGCATAGCATTGCCTTATGGGGTGTGCATGCCTGCAAAGTTCAAGTATTTTATGTGGGTCTTATCTGGCCTGGAGGGAAATTCCTAGTGTCCTTATATTTAACTTGTATCATAGCAGGCCAATAAAATCCCCCATGGTTTTCACTCTCAGTAATCTCTTCCCAAAATTAGCCACTGGCTTTTTTTTTTTTTTTTTTTTTTTAATAACAGTCTAGAGCTATTGGGAAGAATTTTACTAGATTAAATAATATTTACTCTGTGCTAAACTGGAATGCCTCTAGAGAGGAGCCTGGCTGGTGGATGGGAAGGGGTGTGAAGGGCTGCTGGATGCAGAATCACAGAATGCTGGGTGTTGGAGGGAACCTCAGGAGATCATCTAGCCCGATTCCCCAGGTCCCCCAGAGCAGGTTTCACAGGATCACATACAGATGGGTTTTGAATCTCTCCAGAGAAGTAGACTCCAAAACCTCGATGGGCAGCCAGTTCCAGCTCTTCATCACACTCACAGCAAAAAAAATTTTTCCTCATGTTCAGATGGAGTCTTCCATGTTCCAGTTTGTGCCCACTGCCCCTTATCCTGTCACTAGGCACCAGTGAGAAGTCTGGTTGCATCCTCTAGACATTTGCCCATTAGTTATCCATAAGCATTTGTGGCCCCTTCTCTCAAGTCTCTTCTGAGGTCTCCCAGGCTTTCCTTGTCACTGAGATGCTCCAGTCCCCTCACCATCTATATAGCCTCTGCTGGACTCTGTTCAGTACTTCCTTGTCTCCCTTATGACTGACCTCCCACCCTGGACCAAGTAGCACAGCTAGGGAAAGGCAGCTGTGTTACTTCCTGCAAAGCATGGAAGCTGCTTACACACAAGTCTTATTTCCATTGCAGCAACCATGGACACCATAACCTAAGAGGGTGCTAAGAAGCATCTGTCCCTCTGGGCAGTCACTGGGGCAGGGCAAGGAGCAGAGATGTGCAGAAGCAGGGAGGTTCCCACCGATGCTCATAGAAGAGCACCAACCCTAGGAGCCTAACCAAAGCATTCCTGCCATGGTTTATAGGCCAGGACAGGGTGGTAGGCTGCAGTTCTTCCTTATTAACCCTTCTGCTGCTTTCTTCAGAGGCAAGTGATGCACTCAGCAATTCCTTTGGCAGTAGTAGGCGTAGGTGATGGTACAGGGAAGGATATTTTGCATTTCCAACTTGTGCTGTACTTCACCCAAATTACACTGCTATCACTGAATTACAGAACTGTTGAGCTGGGCAGAGACTCCTGCAGATCATTTAATCCAACTCTCTGCTCCAAGTAAGGGCACTGATGCCCAGGTTTTAAGAGCCCTGTTCAGCTGAATTTTGAATGCCTCCAGAGTGCATCCCACTTGATTGTGTCATTTACTGAACTGCTTCCTAACCCAGTCCTCCCCTGCTGAGGGCAAGTCTTCCCTACTCTGGACTGTCCCTCCGATCTCAGGAATCTGGGGTTGCTGAAGTCCAGTCTTAGAGTAAATACCAAGGAGATGGCAGCACTGAGAACTTCAGCATTTTCTCTGCCCTTTGCCACCAGGTGCCCTGCCCTCTTCAGCACCAAGCCCATATTTTCCCTAATCTTGCTTTTCCTAATAATGTACCTGAAAAAACTTTCCTAGTTGTCTTTCATGTCCCTCACTAGACTCAACTCCAGATGGGCCCTGACTTTTCTTATGTCATCCCTGCACTCTCAGAAAGTGGCTCTATATTCCTCCTGGGTCACCTGAACCTACTTCCACCTCTTGTGTACTTCCTTTACACATTTTAATTTTGTCAGGATTTCCTTGTTTGTCCATACAGGCCTTCTGCTGACTGCTTATTTCCTGCTCACTGTGATGGACTGTTCTGAAGCTGGGAGGAGGTGATCCTTGAAGATCCACCAGCTCTCCTGAACTTCTCTCCAAGAACATTTTCTGTAGGATTCTTCCAAGTAAATGCCTAAAGCTTGGTTTACTGAAGTTTAGGGTTCTAGTCTTGTTTTTAGCCTTATTCCCTTCCCTTCAGGATCCTCACCACCACCAAAACAAACGTTGAAGAGCTGACATGCACCTTGTTCCTAGACTGGGCCCTGGCATAAGACACATGTGAAAAGTCAATTCTTCACGTACTCAAATGAGGAAAAAAGATTGAGTCTAAAAATAGTAATGATAAAAATGATAGATCTTCCTTTGGAAGTGTTGTCTGAAACATTTGGTTTTGTCTCTTTTTTTTTTGTTCCCAAACGTCTTCTAAGAGAATATTTCTTAGTGCTTTTACATAACATTTTATATTGTGTTAACTCACTGATCAGATTTCTTTGAAGAGAATCCTTGTGGGGCTTTTGCAATGCTAGGACAAGAAGAAAAAAGGAAAGCATATTCTTTTCTTTCTCTACTGTTGGAAAACGTCAACCCAAATCAACAGGGAAATGCTGTAATTTCAGATTCCTGGAGTGATGTTAGAAACTCTGGTGAGGAGGAGAAAAAAAGTCCCAACATTTTAAAAGGCACAATTGGTACTTCACTGACATTTTGTCATGTTTCACATTGTTTTCCTTGCCTATTAAAATGGTGTCAACATGTAATTTTTCTAAAGATGCAGATCTAAAGTACCCAGCTCAATAAGATCCATAGCAATTGTTTGCAAAGAAGAAAAGGCTCATGTTCCAGAGAGGTAACATATCATGATGGGTCCAGAATTGCTGACACTGCCCTGCTTTTTGCCAGACATAGTTGAACTAGGGAACCTTCTCATGTCTTCTGCTGAGTGTTAAGAACAAGGTGCAGGAAATTCTGCTCATTGTTCAGGGTTTTTAGACTGCACACATCTAACCGCAAGTTAGTTAAATGAGACTTCCCACTGAAGTTGTGAAAAAAAGTCTGACATTAGATGGAGAATGCCTTTCATAAATACTGCCACAAAGGTCTCTGAAAACATGCAAAGCAGTGTGTGTGGCTAAAGAATTTCCAAGAGTCTCTAGAAAATTTGGCAATTTTTGAAATCTGCAAACAAAAAGCATTTGTTTTAACTTGCAAGTTAAGTATCACCAGACTTATTTTTTCCTTTCTGTCTTGTAGACTTTGGGAAAAAAAGCCCTATAGAAACATCAGAGATTACTATTGTTTCTTCCATGGGAATGGGAATATTGGACATCACTTTAAATCACCAGTTCATGTGTAGTACTCATGTTGGTAACTCTTGGAAAGCCATCTCTGCCTGCTCTAATTCCCTGACCATTTTTAATTCCTGCTTTCCCAGACTCTTGTGCAAACCCTATTCATCCTGGGGCCAGAATAAATATATATTCATAAATTCTTAGCACTCAACTTCTTCACTAAAATTAATGGTCTTCAAAAAAGCTCAACAGTTTCTCTAGGGGAGAATTAGTTGGTGACAAACTTTCTTCTCCCCATTGCCCCAGTTTGCCATCTTAAATAATCCCCGAGCTGAATACCAGTCCCTAACAAATGTTCCTGAGTAGCTTTCTGGTTGGAACCATTAACAAATTTTTGAGTTCCATAACAAAAATAAAAACAATTGACATCAAGCTGCAAATTTCTTATATCTGAAAGCAACTCCAAAGTTAAGAGAAAGAACTGGTTATTCAAAGTGTAGCTGCATACTGCAGCAGATAAATAGAATCTCTGCTGCATTCAACACAGAGTGCAACGCAAAGAACTCAATTTACAAATCCAGAGAGATTTTCTTGCATAAAGGTAAAGCTGCTACAGTTTTAACAGGATTAAACCTTGCAAAAACATGCAATTACAACCAAGTATTGCATGAAATAATATTTACAATTATTTCACCTTCTTAAAATATTGCTAACTTTTAAAGCACAGGCACAACTGAGGGAACTGGAGTTGTTTAGCTTGGAGAAAAGAAAAGCTCAAGGGAGACCTTCTTGTTCTCTGCAACTACCTGAAAGGAGGTTGTAGTGAGGAGAGGATTGGTCTCTTCTCCTGGGTAACAAGTGACAGGATGATAGGAACCCATCTCAGGGTGTGATGGGGAGGTCTCAGTTAGATATTAGGGAAAAAAATTACCCCAAAAGTGTTGTTATGCTCTGAAACAGGCTGCCTAGGGAAGATGTGGAATCACCATTCATGAAAGCGTTCCAAAATCCTGTAGATGTGGTGCTTCAGAACATTGTTTATCAGTCACTTGGCAGTGGGTTAATGTTTTGACTTAATGATGTTGGAAGTCTTTTCCAATCTTAAAGATTCTATGATTCTATAAATAGTCTGAAGCAAAAATGATGTCACTTTCAAGGCATTCATTACATGTAGAAATATGCACTGAAGATGCAAGTGTTGACTAGACTCTCAGGGAAGTGCACCATTTATTTTCAAAACTAAGATGCATAATAAATATCCAGCTTCAAATCTCCTTGGACAGTGTCTCTCAGTAGATTTCTAAAAACGTACATTTATGGAGTAAACAGAATATTTAATATACTGCTAGCAGTCTATCAGATTTGCTATGCTTATGGCAGCTGTGGTCATCAAATATTCATGCTGATGGTTCTTACACAATGCTGACAGCTTCGAACTTGTGAAATAAATAATGTGTGAGTGGGAATTGATGAGATAAGTAGACTGCTTTATCTGAGAAGGGTGACCAAGCTTTTCTGTGGCAGCAGGAAGATTAAGAGTTGCATTCTCAGCAAGAGGGAAAACCTGAAGGTGTATTTCTTCAGATCACAAACCACACAACTCTCTTCAGTTGGTTGTACATTTTTGCATTCTTCTCACTTCAACTGTCCCTTGTAGCTTGTGGGATTTATTTGCTGATGTCGGGGTCAAGTAGTTCAAAACTGAGTCATAAGTTTCAGCTACCAGACAGGCTTGACTGAGATACTGGACCATTTCAGGCAGCGTGGGAGGAGGTTGATAACACATACATAAACCAGGCCTGTATTTCTTACTGTGGCAATTTGCCCTTACTCCTGTGAGGGCAAAGAAAGGATTTGATCTCTTTAAGGAGCAAGGGGGATGGTTCATGAGAAGTTTTGGTTGGGTTTTGTTTGTTTGTGTGGGTTGGTTTTGGTTTGTTGGTTTGGGTTTTTTTTAGCTTGTTTGTCTGTTACTAGAGTACAGTCCTCAGTGCCAATACATCTTTAGTACCAAACAGTATACTTCAGTCTGATAATTTGGCATGACTGATCAGGCATAACTGCATGGGAAAAAAAGCTGCAGATTAAGATGTTTTGCTGGACAACAAACCTAGTTCAGGTCATAGGACATTTCAGCAGAGATGCTCTTCACTTTCTTGGGAAGCGTTTATTATATATATGTATTTATATATATTTATATATATTTATATATATTTATATATTTATTATATATTTATATATCCTGCACCTGGGTAGGCACAATCCCAAGCACAAATACAGGCTGGGTGCTGAATGGCTGGAGAGCAGCCCTGAGGAAAAGGACCTTGGAGTCTGGGTTGATGAAAAGCTCAACATGAGCCTGCAGTGTGCACATGCAGCCCAGACAGCCAACCGAGTCCTAGGCTGCATCAAGAGAAGCGTGGCCAGCAGGGCAAGGGAGGGGANNNNGAGTTGGGGTTCTGCAGCCTGGAGAAGAGAAGGCTTCGAGGGGACCTGAGAGTAGCCTTCCAGTATCTGAAGGGGGCCTACAGGAAGGCTGGGGAAGGATGATTTACAAGGTCCTGCAATGACACGACAAGGGGCAATGGGCTTAAACTGGCAGAGGGGAGATTTAGACTAGATGTTAGGAGGAAGTTCTTTACAGTAAGGGTGGTGAGGCACTGGAACAGGTTGCCCAGGGAGGTTGTGGATGCTCCCTCCCTGGATGTGTTCAAGGCCAGATTGGATGAGGCCTTGAGTAACCTGTACTAGAGGGAGGTGTCCCTGCCTATGGCAGGGGGTTGGAACTAGATGATCCTTGAGGTCCCTTCCAACCTTACCATTCTATGATTCTATGATTCTATATTAAAGCAATTACTGTGCAGTAGTGACACATCCCTCATATTAACTGATTTCAGCATCCACCCTCCAGTTCCTGGAATATCTATACAAGCCAAGGTAAGAAAAAAATGCCTCCACAATAATCTGGAGAAATACTGTGTGCCCAGCACACTATCAGATCAACACCAGTGACTTAGCTGCCAGTTGTGGTTTTCTAGAATTAAACCACTCAAATTACCTTTAATTCTATCAGTATCAACTTGCTTATCTGAGAGAGAACTCCTGAAGTAATTTTGGATCTCACCGATTTGTTAGTTGTTGTAAGTAATAAATTACAGAATCTGCACAAAAGTAGCTCAAAGAGTCCAGGTACAGTGTGGTATGAGTTTAAGCAAAACTATCAATACAACTCAAAAGTCCGATTTTCAAACACAGGATAAAACGTTTCAGAACATAAGTTGATTCCAACACTCTTTTCAATAAAAACAAGAGGGAAACTCACACAAAAATCAAGTGGAATAATATCCACACTGCCATGAATGACTTGCCTCAAACACAGATAGTGATGCAAGGGATCTTTTCTAAGACCAGCTGTTATCACAGACCTTGAAAGATAAGGCCGAAAGCCCTAAAGCTTGCTGCTAGTCTCAGATTTATCATAAAACGTGAGCAACTCAGATCCTAACCCAACACATTCAATTTGAGCAATGCTGTGGAACAGGTCAAACAATAAAAGGACAAAAACTCAATCTCTGCCTTTTGTCACATGATACTTTCTCTGAAGCATAAGCTGTATTTTTAGTGAGAACGTGCAGTGTTTAAAGTTTCTATTAAAATTCCTTTACTGGGAGTTGTGCTGTCGTGGTATGAGTAGTATCGCACAAGAAATTCTGTGGTGAAGAGCTAAGGGCTGCCTTGTTACTACAAGATTAATTTTTTTTTCTAGTGCTCTGGCAGTCAACTGTTTCTTCATGTCTTGGAGAATCTATATCCTTGCTAAAACCCAGCTGTCTTCATCTTCCCTCTGAAATCTATATGTTGCACCAATCTAGTTAAGGGGTATCTAAAACTCAATGCCACGCCAGGTGAAGCCATGTCCATCACTTGTTATAAAATCACTTACAATTTTAAAACATAGAATCATAGAATGGTAAGGTTGGAAGGGACCTCAAGGATCATCTAGTTCCAACCCCCTGCCACAGGCAGGGACACCTCCCACTAGTACAGCTCACCCAAGGCCTCATCCAATCTGGCCTTGA
>VWZE01016957.1:424292-450544 GCA_013396675.1 Eubucco bourcierii
CCCTCTAGCAAGTCGACTGTGCCACACAGCTTGGTGTCATCTGCAAACTTGCTGAGGGTGCACTCCATTCCTCTGTCCATGTCACTGACAAAGATGTTAAACAGCACTGGTCCCAGCACTGACCCCTGAGGGACACCACTTGTCACTGGTCTCCAGGTGGACATTGTGCCATTGATCGCCACTCTCTGGGTTCGACCATCCAGCCAATTCCTTATCCAGCGAGTGGTCCATCCATCCAAGTCCATGCTTTTCCAGTTTGGTGACCAGGATGTCATGTGGGACAGAGTCAAATGCTTTACTCAGGTCCAGGTAGATGACATCAGCTGCCTTTCCCTTGTCCACTGTCGCTGTGACTTCATCATAGAAAGCCACTAAATTTGTCAGGCAATTTAGACTGGATGTTAGGAGGAAGTTCTTTACAGTGAGGGTGGTGAGACACTGGCACAGGTTGCCCAGGGAGGTAGTGGAACACAGAATCATCCAACGTGATCAAGATCACGTTGGGTGATTCTGTGCTCCACAACCTCCCTGGAGGTGTTCAGGGTCAGGTTGGACGAGGCCTTGAGTGACCTGTACTAGTGGGAGGTGTCCCTGCCTATGGCAGGGGGCTGGAACTAGATGATCCTTGAGGTCCCTTCCAACCTTACCATTCTATGATTTCCTGTTGACTGTGTACGCACCAACATGGAAATGCATTTTTTAAAAGCCCAAACAGCGTACATGTTTTCCCCAGTCTGTGTTCTTAAAATGATAAAACACATCTGCTCTGAAGAGCTATTACAGTTTATCACAGAAATTTGGATCATCCTGTCATTTGTTACTGTGGCTAAAATGAAAGATTTTGCCTCAAATTTTCCTCCAGTCATTTTCTGTCTTATTTCCGTTATGCTTCCAAATAACAGGCATTCATTTGGGAAATGCAAGAAAAAGGGGAAATGTTGAAAAGCTACTGATCTGCCAGGTGGAAAATTCCACATTTCATTTCCAGGGAAAATGAAACAGCAACTGAGCAGCCTTCTTTTTCAGCTTGGGAAACAACACATCATCCCTTCAGTAAAATACTGGAATCATCATAAAATTGTTTTATAACAAGAACAATCACAAAGACAAGACATTCTTTGAATTCCTTTTTGAACCCTGCACATCTATTGTATGCCCTGCTTATATGTGTAGTTTGCTGTCAATACAGTTTTGGGTCTTGTTCACAGTGCTGATTACAACCAGAAAAGAAAAAAGCTGCTAGCAATGCTGACATTCATCCCTATGGAAAAAAGCATCTCTAAAATGATTGTTTATGTGCCACAGAAGATGTCAAATTACAGTACCTCCCTTTCCATTAGTCATTCCACAACATTGTTCTCTGTTGCCACGTCTCATACTTCCCAGCAAAAAAGAAAAAATGCCACCAAAATCTCCATAACCTTTAAGTGACAGATTGGAAGTGTTTTGGGTTTTGTTTGTTTGCTTTTCTTTAGGAAAAGGAAAAAAATAGGCCATACACAGGGTTAAAGAAGAGTTTGCAGTTCTGGGTTTCCACAAAAAACAACCACCAAACTTCTTTGCAGAACTGTGAGAACCAAGAATGCTCTGCTTTTAGCAGTGTTTCAACTCTTTGTTCATGCCTCAGATACTTTCAGCAACTAGTTCTCGGTATTATTGCATCTCTGTGCTCCAAAATAAGGTGCCTGCCCCATGCTGTCTTCAGCCAAGCTTAATCTAGCATCTCCTGGGCCTTCAGTAAACACAGAAGCAGCTGATACCAGGATGGTATCCATTAATTACCTACTGGAGCCATGGCTCTTGTCAGATACAGCAAAGCTGACATCACATCTTTCTCTAACTTAATGAACACTGTGCATTGCAAGGGTCAGAAAAAACTCCGGACAGACAGTATCTGAAATTTAAAGAAAGCTTTAAAATATTTTAAAAAATAAAAGAAAAAGTAAGTAGTCAAATTCCTCTTCTTATAGCTGCTCCAGAGTGGGTGAAATTGTAGAGAAAGAATAGCTTTTTAAAGGCATAAAGTGGATTTTGGCTTGTTTTCCCCTTTTGTGTTCTAAGCTTTGGACCGGAAAAGACTTCACTGAGGGTAGGATTTTTTGTTGTTGTTGTTAGCTTAGTTGTGCTGCTAGACATATATATAATCTATTCCCTTGATATTCCTGTTATGAGAAGTTGTAGCCAGACTTAGGGAGACATTTATCAGTACAGAAATCTCACACACGATTACTACAGCATGGTCTAAACCAAAGAGAGTTCACTTTCCATGACCCTGAGGCGTTGAAAAGGCTCTGCTATTCTTCTATTATTCCTCTTTCTCTTGCCCATACTAAACTGTTGGAAATTGGCACCCACCATTTCCTAACACAGATATGTATTCCTTGGAGGTTTGAAGTGAAAACTCATGAGTGTGGCTGAGACTGGAAGGGATCTGGGGAGATTATCTGGTCAAAGCACTCTTCTCTAGCAGAATCACCCAGAGGTGGTTGCCCAGGACCATCTCCAGAAGACTTCAGAGTATATCTAAAGATGGGGATTATGCACTTAAAAGCAATTGCTTTCTTCTGTCAATGGATGAAGTGCCTTATTTTACCCAAATGATCCTTTCACAAGAAATAAATCCTACAGATGATAGATAGGTCCCAGTGTAAGGGAAGAGAAGTCTGCAGATATTGCATAGCAGGGGTGGACATTAGTTTCTCCATTGACGCTAATCTATCCTTTCACAACTTATGGGAGGAGCAAACAATCCCACTTTCTGTTTCCTCTGCCCTTTATCTTTTTGCCCCTTCACACCACCACACTTTGCCTGTAGCACTGAGCCTTCAAAGGACATTTCCAAAACAGAGAGAGCCTTCTCCTGAGATGCCCATGAACTGCAAATTCAACTTTCTAATCATCTTCTCCTATCATGAAAGGCAGTAGTGGTGACAAGCATGGAAATTCTATGTGGGTCAAATAGGTGGCTTTGTGGAAAATGGAGCAACTAAACAAGTTTCAGTTCAGCTTGCTGCTTCCCTGGGGAAATACAACTCCTGTGTGTGAATTAAGTAGTAGTTAAATATCAGGTTACCTGACCAGACCTCTCACCAGTCCTCAGTATTTGGAGATTGCTTCAGCCATTGATGCATTTCTGGATTTTGCTAATGTATACTTAGTGCAGTCTGCATATTCCAGTTATCTCCATTTTGGGTTTGTTGGTCTGGTTTTTTTGTTTGGTTGTTTGGTGGTTTTTGGTTTGTTTGTTTTGTTCTGGTTTTTGTTTTGTTTTTTTTTTAATCAAAGTTTACTAATTTCTAGACTTTGCTGACTTTTAGTGACCACAAGCTTTGCAGACAGTTATCTTTTATGTAGGAAACATTCTTCGCCATAAGCACAAAAACATACTTTGCCCAGAACTTTCTCATTTTCTTGAAATATCCCTGTTCCAACAGCAGTTGAAATAATTAGGAGCCATCCCTGTGAGCTTCAACAAGCTAAGAACAAAAACTAACAATTTGCTGTGTACATTCTTTGTAAAAGCATACCACAAGTTGCTGCTCTGCAGTGTGAGTCTTGTTCAAGAAAGTAGGCAAGGCAGCAGGAGGCTGAAATACCAAAATTATTTTGCAGGACCAAGGCCTCCTGCTCTTACCTCTTCCATGGACACCTGATAATGTGGCACTGCAGTGCCAGCACTGTTTAGGACAAGAGCAAATAGCCTCAAGTTACACCAGGGAAGGTTTAGGTTGGACATGAGTTTTAAAAAAAAAAAAATAAAAAATTTCTCCAGAAGGGTTGTCAAGTCCTGGCACAGGTTGCCCAGAGAAGCAGTGGAGTTACCATCCCTGGAGGGACTGAGAAGACATTTACATGCCGTGATTTAGCAGTTACTTGGCCACACTGGATAATGGTTGGACTCAATGACCTTAAAGGTCTTTTCCAACTGAAACTATTCTATGCTAATCCTCATCTTGTCTTGCATTACAGGTTTGTTTCTCCCAATGGTTACCATAATTCATTCTTTAGAAAGATGGTATGACTTTATCAGTCCAAATAAATGGGTTAAAAATAAATGTACTTCCTTAGGTTAGTAACTGAAAATGCTACTAATTTATTTAAAAAAGGGGCACAGATTGGATAATCAAGTTGATTTAATTTTATTTACAGTTAACTTTCACAAGCGGATTCCATTACAAAGGCTGAAGCAGGGAGGGGACAAATCACTGTATGAAAACCAGCTGTTGACATCAGAATTTTCTTTAAAAAAAGGAGAAACTTTTTCTGCATTTCTTTGCCTATCACTGCCTAATTAGTGACAAATCACTAATTAGTGAATTACCACAATTAGTGGCAAATCATATATACATTCCTGCAGATAGTGGTGTCAGAAGGCTCTCATTGTTCTGGAGGTCACAGAAAGTCAGTGGCAATGGGAGGACACAGGGTTTCCCTCCAAAAACATTCTTAGTGGTTTTAGGGTTTGTCCTTAATAGAAATCTAGGGTGAAATCTAATTTGACAAAACTACTCCTAACTAACATTTCAGCAAAGGCATTGTGTATGTTATCATTACTATCACGTACGTTTGATTGCTGTGTCAGGTTATTTTCAGGCTTTTTCTGCAAACACTAATTGTGCCAAAATGGGAAATTCTCAATGAACTGTGCAGTCTATTGTGTAAAGCAATCCAAGTCCAAAATGCAGCATTACTGTTGTCCTTAACCCTGTAAAATGCTGTAGAAAGTGCTGGTACAGCTGAGGTTGTGATACATTGGTATCACGGACAACTTACCCCTCCTGCATAATGCCACCCAGCCATAAGGCACAAGTGAAAGAGATGACAGCCATGAGTACAGGGTGAAGAGGAAAGGAATGACAGTAAAGGACAGGTATAGAATTTGCCTTCCTCTACCAGGGACAAACAGTATCTACAAGCATATGTCAGAAGTGTTAAGATGTTTCACTCCAAGGACAGGCTAGGATCACCCCTGGAAGGGCAGCTATACTAAAAAACTCAGCCTGTCCCATTTGTGCAACACGGTGAGAGCACCTTAACCACAAATTGAAAAATTCACCTCTTAACATAACCAATTCCCTGGGTACAGCACCATACTGTTTGCATATTTTCCATGAGGACTTGCATAAAATCAAGAACTAAAAAAGAGCTTTAAGATCATCCACTCCAGCTATTAACTATGCACTGCCATGTGACAATTAAACAATGGCTGTCAGTGCCAAGTCTTTTAAGTCCCTACTGGGATGGTGACTACCACTGGCCTGGGTAGTCTGTTCCCGGGTTTGACAACCCTTTCAGGGAAAAAATTCTTCCCAGTGTCCAACCCAAATGTCCCTTGGAACAACCTGAGGCTGTTTGATTTTGTCCTACCACTTGTTACTTGGGAAAAGAGATCAGTCCTCCACCTCACTATAATTTCCTTTCAGGTAGTTTTAGAGAGTGAGGTCTCTCCTCAGCCTTTCAGCCTCCTCATCTCCAAGCTAAACAGCTCCTGTCCCCTCACTCACTCCTTATAAGACTTGTGCTCCAGACCCTTTGCCATCTTTGCTGCCCCTTTTTGCTCCAGCACTTCAATGTCCTCCTTGTGGTGAGCAGCCCAAAAGTGAACCCCATATTTGAGGTGTGGCCTCATCGGTGCTGAGCACAGGAGCAGTACTGCTGGTCACACTATTCCTGATTCTGGTCACACTATTCCTCATGCCACGATGCTGTTGGGCTCCTCGGTCAGCTGAGCATGCTGCTGGCTCATACTCAGCTGTCTGTCGACCAACACGCCCTGGTCCTTCTACCCCGAGGAGCCAAGCCTGTAGTGTTGCATGGCATTACTCCAAACAAACCAACCAACTCTTCAAGTTTTTTGGAGCTGGGAAGCCGCTGGCCTGTGCTGGGGGTCGGCAGCTAGACCGGCTCCAGTGGCAGGCAAACCTGCCGTGGGGAAGGCATTGGCGGCCAAAAGCACTGGCAGAACGCTTTTGAGGGGCTTTTCTAAGCCAGGAAAAGCGGCAGGGCTGTGCTTGAAGCCGCCAGTTTCTGGACGGGCTGAGCTGTGCTGGGGGCCAGCAGCTCGAGCGCGGGCAGGCGGGCTGTTGGGGCGCGTCAGCGCTCACCCGCTGAGGAGACCAGCTCCAGTGACAGGTAAGCCCACGCCAAGGAAAGGATTTAAGGAAAGACTGGCCGGAAAAAGGCTTTCGGACCCGGGAAAGCACCTGGCCTATGCTGGGGGCGGGCAGCCTGGGGGCAGGCCGGTTGCTCATTCAGCCCCGGACGGATCCGGCGCCACTGGCGGCAGAGCTAAAGCAGGCGTCGACGCGTCAACGGTCACTCACCGAGGAGAGGAGCTCTGGTGGCAGGTAAACGTGGCGTGGGGAAGGGATTCGAGGCCAAAACTACCGGCAGAAGGCTTTTCGAAGCCGGGAAAAGTAGATGACCTGTACTTGGAGCCGTCAGTTTCTGGATGGGCTGCTGAGACAGTGCAGGCAGAGCCAGCACCACAGCGGCAGGGTTAAACATGGCGTCAACGGTCACTCGCCGAGGAGACTACACCCTCCGCGTCATAAAAGCAGCCCTTAGGGAGCAAACAAGCAGCGAGTAGGTAACAGCAATCGCGGTTTGTGAAGAGGGATGGGCGGGCAGAGCACCGAGGGACCTGCCAGTGCAAGAAGTTCAGTTGGTGGTAATTGGTCCTGCCATCTGGTTTGAGAGGGGAACTCAGCTAGGGATTACCACCCTCAGGAAGAGGACCTAGCTGCCGAAAGCATTTGGAATGTTGGGGCCCAGAGCGAGCTCCTGCACAAACATGTGGCAGTGCAGGTCTCTGGTTGCAGGGGGTGTCTGAACCTGTAATGCTGGAGGGCAGCAGAGACAACATGTGTGGTGTGACCGGCTGAATGATCACTGCCTGGAGGCAAAATTGAAAGAGAATCTACATACGGTGCTAAAGGATATGGTTTAGTAGTAGTCTTAGGTAATCGTTGTACTTTATGATCTTGAAGGTCTTTTCCAACCATAGCGATTCCGTGAAATGTAGAACCTGGTAGTTGGCCTTGTTGAACCTTGTGCCATTTGGCTCAGCCAATCGATTCAGTCTGTCCAGATGATAGTGTTTTCATATTCAACCTCACTCCATCATTCACTGCTTAACTGATTTGATTTCACATGCTGATCAATTTCTGCATTTTACTGATGCTTACCTACTGACTCACTGATTTCTTTAATCAAGCCATTGCATCTGATTCAGAAAGCCCATTTCAGATTCCTAGTTCTGCTTGATTAACCATCAATATTATATAGTTAAGGCAGTTTAATTCCTGTAGGTTCAAGATGCTAGTAATATTTCTTCAGCTTGGTGAAATTGGCAGAACTAGTAGTCACCAGCAGCATGACAAGGAGGTAGAAGACACAAGCTGACCAAATAAGCCATAGTTATACAAGTTTTGCAATGCATCAGGCAATACCAGCTTCTAATGCCTTTGCAATGGGAGATGGCTGCCCCATAAACATTACCCACTCATACATTGACAGGAACTGCTGAAAAATTAAAACTCATAGGCCTTGGAATCAAAGTCAGAAAAGAACAAGCTATCCATAGGAAATTACATCCTGTATTCCTTCACCCTTTCTCTGTTTGCAGATTGTCCACCAGCATCTCCCTACTTCTAGGCATGTGTTTTCTGACATAATTCATCAAATAACTTAATTTACATGACAAAAAATATGCAGATAATTTGTGAGCAGACTACACAAGCATTTAATATTCAAAATTCAAGCTGTAGTGATTTGTCTGTTCAATCAAGACTAATCAGCCAGCGTCTTACTGTATTTGAATGATTAACTCCTCTTTTTTTTTTTTAAAAAAAAAAAGACCGCTTATGTTTATGAACTCATAATCTGGTTTTGAGTGGTTTTTTTTTGGAGATTACTGTGATATTTGCCCCCTTTTTATAATTCCACAGTATTGCCACCAGTAAACCCAGAAAGTAAACAGAAAAGGTAGATATATTGCATGTATTCCAGGAGATTCTTGTAGAAATTTGGAGTTTACTCTTACAAAAGTTTTCTGCAACAACTTGCTCTGCCCTCTGATTCTTCATACAAATAATGAATTCTTGATGATGAACAGTGAATAATTTGTTTGCAGCAAGTTAAAAGTGCGTTAGAATTTTTTCTTCCTCCTGCTGTCTTTCCTGCCCAGGATGAGCTCAATGGATGTGCAAGACCATAGTCTTGAGTATCTTCCATTTGACTATTTTCAGAGTAACACCTCAGGAGTTTCCTTTCTCTCTGAAGTTGAAAAGTTCTTGTGAAGTCCATTGTCACTTCATCGCTAGTAAAATCAAAGAAGCACAAAGCCATGCCAAGACACTGAGTTTCACTGATGTTTTGATTTGGATATAACATCAAGAAGTGTTGCTAATAACAAAAAAGGACTCTGATAGTAGTATATAGAGTTTCAATGAGTTCAAATTAAGTTCAATAACTTAATTTTAAAACCACACTTGCTTCAGTTTTTATTCAGTCAGGTACAGCCACTTAGTAGGTATAATCCCTATCTATACCCTCATGACAAATAGTAGGTTGGAAGTTCTCCAGTTTCTCTGAAGCATGATGGGAGGGAGGGTTTAGGGCATATTTTAGTCATGAGTATTTTGGTCAAGAACAGCACAATTTGGGGATTTTATTTTCAACTGTCATGAAATTAAACCTGGAAAACACTTTGCTATTGATAGTGAATGCGCATTTCTACTCTGCATTCAGCTCCTGGTACACCAGAAAGATGAGAGTTATTCAGAAACTGCACATGTTCCAGCTCTTTTCTTCCCTGACTGGGAAGGTCTAGGGATCTCTTCGGTTTTGCTGATTCTGCCCAAGAGGGAAGGAGACGCTCAGTCTCCTACTGCCAGTAATGGAGCAGCCTCAGGGCAGGGACTTTCACAATAGAAACCTCAAGAGAGTAGAAAGGGTAGCAGGAAAGTTGGTATGTGGGAGAGAAAAGGGAAAATAGGGCTGCTGCTTCTGGGGATAAGGTGAAGGTGTTCTACCAAGGTTTCTGAAAGAACCAATTCCCCAGCAACTATTTATTGCCTTTTCTGACTGAAAAAAAAAAAAAAAAAACCAACCCAAACCAAAAACCAAAACCAAAGACTTAGGGAAATTCAGTACATGGGTAAATGGCACAGAGAAATACCCAACTGTCCATCTCCCATTTCTGCTTCAAATGAGGAAACTAACTGAAGCTAAGTTCTGCTCTTCAAACCAGCTGCATCACTGATACCTTACGTGCATTTTCCGTGCATATTTTGGTGTTCCCAGGAAGACAGGGTGAATTATTAATTTTACAGAGATATAAAGCCTAGATTTGTTTCCTGAGGCAAGGCAAGGTCAGATAAGGTGGAAAGTGGCAGAGCTGTGGTTGGTCATGCTGCAGGGAGATCTAATGGGTATTCACAAGTTTTAAAGTAAGCCCTGTCTTACAGACAGGAGCTGGCTTATGACAAGGAGCCCATGTGCATGTGCATTTGTTGGGAAGGGAGAGTCACATCACTCCCCAAGAGAGACATGCCACCATGAGGGTGGTGAGGCTCTGAAACAGGTTGCCCAGGGAGGTGGCAGAAGTCCCATTCCTGTAAGTTTTTAACACCAGGCTGGATGGGACTCTCAACAACCTGATCTAGTGTGAGGTGTCCCTGCCCATGGTGGGGGGGTGTGTGTATGGAACTAGATGATCCTTGTGGTCCCTTTCAGCCTTGATGTGTCTATGAAAATGCAGGGAGGTGGGAGGAGAAGAGGGAAGACTGGCCATCCTAAGGCTTCCTAACTAGCACTGCATTGGTGCAACACACCTGCAGGCACATGGGCTATGGTCTGCCTCAGAGGGGAGCTGTCTTTGAGTCACTAGTGACAAGTTACAGTGTGCAAAGTGGCCATGACTTGAGCCTTCTCCAGCCCCAAAGAAACATCCTATCACGCCGCATGTCACCTTACGTGGAAACACACAAACACGACAAGGACAAGCTGCTCTGCACAAGTGGGCACGGATGGGAACCTGTGCTGCCATAATTGCAGCATGGTAGGAATTGAAAGGGACCTCTGGAGATCTAGTCCAACCACCCTGCTAAAGCAGGGCCACCCAGAGCGGGTTTCCCGGGATCACATCCAGGCAGATTTTGAAAGTCTCCAGAGAAGGTGATTGCACAACTTCTTTGGTCAGTCTGTTCTAGTGCTCAGTCTCCCTCACAGTGAGGAATGTTTTCTTTGTGTTTAGATGGAGTGTCCTGTGTTCCAGTTTATGCCCGCTGCTCCTTGTCCTATCAGTGGGCAGCACTGAAAAGTCTGCCCCCATCCTCTTGACCTCCAACTATAGATACTGAGAAGATCCCATCTCAGTCTTCTCCAGACTAAACAGCCCCAAGTTTCTCTGCTCCTCCTCTAAAGAGGTGCTCCAGGCCCCTTAGCACCTTTGTAGCCCTCCTCAGGACTTTCCAGTATCTGCCTGTCATCTCTTGAAGGGGGGACCCCACAACTGGACACAATAGTCCAGATGTGGCCTCACTAAAGTGTAGAAGAGGAGGAGAAAAACCTCCCTTGGCCTGCTGGGTCACTGTTCTTAATGTACCCTAAAATACCATTGGCATTCCTGGCCATGAGGGTGTGTTGCTAGATCATGGTGAACTTGTGCACCATGACTCCAAGGTTTTTCCTCTACAGAGCTGTTTTTCAGGAGGTTAACCCCTAATCTGTACTGGTGCATGGAGTTACACCTCCTCAGGTGCAGGACCCTACACTTGCTGTTGTTAATGAGGTTCTCCACCCAACTCTTCATCGTATCTGGTTCTCACTGAATGGCAGCACAGCCTTCTGGTGTGTCAGCCACTCCTCCCAGTTTTGGCTGTATCAACCAACTTGCTGAGAGTCGACTCTGCCCCTTTATTCAGGTTGCTAATAAAGATATTGAGTAAGACTGAACCCAGTACTGATCTCTGGGGCACACCACTAGCTACCAGCCTCCAACTGACTCTGCAGTGCTGACCACAAGCCTCTGTCATTTTTCCAGTGCTCAATCCACCTCATCCACCCACCTAAGCCACACTTTTAAGATTACCTACAAGGATTTTATGTCAGACATGGTTGTGCTGCGCTAAAGAATGATGCCCAGCAGCATTGCTGTATCTTAAAAGGGTGCTGGTAAATGCAAAATAGCAACTTGGAAATCCCAGACAGCCAGACTCTGCTCCAGGACAAGGTCATGTCATACACCCAGTAACCAGGTCCCAAAGCTCAGTTTGTGCTAGCCTGTATCAGAAAAGAAACAGGACCCAAGACAAAACTGACAGAGCAGAGGGAGTGATCCACATTAGCACATGCTCACCAAAATTCAGCTGGCTGGAGTTATTTTTAGAGATGCTTCTAGATGGTCCCTTTAAATTTTTCTGGCTTTTGTCAGTTTGTAGCACAGAGCTAATGTTGTTTAAACAGAGAACATTATTTTTGGCCCCTGAATCACAGGGCTCACTCAGCAGTCTTTTCATGGAAAGCATTAAGAGGCCTCTGTTTTCTCTGTGCCTGATTACTGAAAAAAAAACAACCAAAAAAACCCACAGAAAACCCCCAACAAACCACCACAACAGAAAAAAAAACAAACATAAAAAAACCCCAAACACTTAATCACCAGGTATGGTGATTGGCTTCAAAGATTTGCAAATTAGGAGTAAGCTGTCAAATAGCTTCCTAGGGGCTGTAAGCCATACAAATCCCATTGCTGTTAATGAGGGCTTACTCTCTAAATAGTATATTTTTTATGCATGCACACACATATATATGCACACAGAGAGTGTATAGCACCTTTCAGCCAAAGGCTGAGGGAACATCTGGATGGTTTACCCCTGCAGAAGAGCCATGTGGGATTTTCTGGGTGTAGCATTGAGCTAAACTTAACTACAGGCAAGCAGGGAGGTCTCCTTGGGATCCCTTGCTGGGACTGTCCTTCGGGAGCCAGTATCCTGGGACCAGCAGCAGTAATTGCTCAGCTGTGGTTTGAGGAGAGATGCTGGCAGAGGAGCTGTGGGAGTGTTATGAGGGAGGACAAGGCACCCAGGGACTCTTAAGCATTGCAGGAGGAGAGGGGGAAAAAAAGTCAAGACTGTTTGTTTTTCAGCTGTATTCCCCAAGACCTCTATAAATATGTAGGCCTTGTGCTTGACTGCCAATGGGAATCTTCTGCAGCAGGAGCAGCATCCCCAGCCTTGAGCAGGATGCCTATAGGAATGTGATTCCCCAGCCAGACCCGACTGTGGGCAGCCCTCCTCCTGCCCTGGAGCAGCATCAACACCCTGAGTCACAAGCTGCCAGGGCTTGGCACCTCAGCCAGCAGACCACAGCCTGCGCAACACTTGGAGAAAGCAAAACAAAACCGAGCCACACACTCCTCTCTTCTCCGTAGTTGTCACACAAGAACACCAGCCTTTGGAGGCATCAGCTTCTTCATGACAGCAAGGGTTGGGCAAGGGTAAAGCAAAGACCTGAGGAGGACACAGCTCTGGGAAACAGTCCTCCCACCAAACTATCCTAGTTGTTACTGGCTTTCCTCAGCTAGTGCACATTCAAAACCACTGTTTTAGAACAGCAGGAAGATCCAAATCATGACATATGTGTGAAAATGAAAGGAATGCAAATGTTTGGGCTTTTTCACTTGGATCTGGAGATTCTCTTCTGCTCAAAAAAAAAAAAAAAAAAAAAGGCACATAGCTTGCATTTCCCAGGATGAAATAAAACAATGCATTTGGTGTTTGACACTGGGGATTTCCAGCCTCTTCCTTCCTCCTGGAGGACCAGCTTCTCAGCACTGCCAGTCTCCCCAGCACAGCTGGAGCCTGCACCAGGGGCAAAGGGCAGGGCATGAGTGGGCTGTCTCCAAAATAGACTCAGCTGTGGCCACATTTCCTTCTTGTTGCCCTTTCTGAGACAAGTCAGGAGCTTTACCCAATCCTGTCTAGCCTGATTTTTCTTAAGCAAGGCAAGCTGAACTGCAGTTTGTCTAAAAGGGATAAAGAGAAGACAGTGGGGAGGACTGTAACGAAGCCCAAAAAGCCAAAGAGGCTGGGAGGGACAAGACAGAGGATTAAAACAGCAACTAACATTTCCAGAGTAAAAATGGTAACTACTGAGAAATGGTGGCTTGGAGAGACTCCAAGCAGTTGGAGAGTCTCAAGACTTCCTATTTCTTTCTAAAAGGAAAACAAGGAGAAGCCCTGCCTATCCCTCTCCGTATTAAAGACCTCTTTCCTAAGGTGACAGCAACAGTCATTGCCTTTGCTGGCTGCACAGCCACATGGAGCAGGCAGTTAACTCCGTACCCCAGCAAAGCTCCTCATGCGTTTCAATCTAACACCATGATTGAATTAGAGGATCCTTTTGGTAAGGAGAGGCCTTGAGGATCCTCAAGTACAACTATTAAACCAGCACTACCAGATCTGAGTGCAGAGCCCACGGCAGCAAGTGCAGCAGGGCCGTGAATTCCATGGAGTCACTGGGGTGACACAAAACCTTTTTGTGGAAGAAGCAACATTGAGACTATAAGGCCATGCAGCTTAGCTGTTTTGGGGGTGGGTTGAGGAGTTTGTTCTCTTGTGTTGTTTTGTTTGTTTTTAATTTCTTTAACTGATTACTCCTCACAGTGTTTTCAGTAATCTATAGCAATGCTGTGAATTTCCTGTTGTTGGGAAACAGGGTCCTATCTCATGAAGGTGCAAGTCATCTTTGGTGCAGGTCAGATAGGCTCAGTATTTTACATATTAATTCCACCCTGCTCAGAAGATCTGCTCTGCAACAGGCTTCCAAAGCAGTGCAGAACTGTGATAAGAAGTCATTTTTCCAGTTTCTGAACCTAAATCTGCCATCTGTCTTAGGCAGGAGCCTTCTGGTCCTTTGTGGGATGTCTCCTAACTGACTTGCTGTGCTTATGGAAACCATGTCCTGCATGGCCCAGCCTTTGCTACTTCCACAAGTCATAGAATGATAGAATGGTTTGGGTTGGAAGGAACTTTTAAAGCGTATCTTCAACTAGATCAGGCTACTTAAAGCCCCATTCAACCTGACCCTGAATGTTTCCAGGGATGAGGCATCTATCACCTCCCTGGGCAACCTGTGCTAATGTTTCACCACCATCATGTACTGTCTGTTTTGCCTATGCACACACACCACTATGCTGCATTTCCTGGAGGAGACTCAGGCGTGTGGCAGAAGGGAAATTCAACAGCAAGCCTCATCTGGATGGCTAGGAGAGCAAGGCTGTGAGGTTCTACCACACCTCATCTACCTCCCACACAGTACAGATGCAGCCCAGGTGGCTCTCAAAGTCTTTATTACTGCACTGATGGAGAAGCTTGAAGGAATGCAGTTTTGGACAGTCTGGAAGTCATTATCCCATGGTGCCGTCTGCAGAGTAGCTACTCTGCCCTGAATGAAGCTCTCTGAAGATGTGTACAGCATACATTTGTGCTTTAACAAGTGAAAATATTATTATATTAGTAACTGGTAGATGAAAAGCTCAGTATGAGCCACCATTGTGTGCATTTGCAGCCCAGAAAGCCAACTGTATCCTTGCATCGAGAAGTGTGGCCAGCAGGTCAAGAGAGATGATTCTCCCCCTCTACACCGCTCTCATGAGACCCCACCTGGAGTACTGTGTCCAGTTCTGGAACCCCTATTACAGCAAAGATGTGGATATGTTGGAATGCATCCAGAGAAGGGCCACAAGGATGATCAGAGGGCTGAAGTACCTCTCCTATCTGGATGGGCTGAGTGAGTTGGAAAAAAGAAGGCTCTGAGGAGATGCTGTTGTGGCTTTCCAGTATCTGAAGGTGGCTTACAGGAAAGCTGGTGAGGAACTTTTTAAGGTGTTGAGTAGTGATAGGACTGTGGGGAATGGATTCAAGCTAGAGGTGGGTAGATATAGAATAGATGTTAGGAAGAAGTTCTTCACCATGAAGATGATGAGACACTGGAACAGGTTGTCCAGGAAGCCTCATCCCTGGATTCTTTTAAGGTCAGGCTGGATATGGCTCTGGGCAACCCAATCTAGCGGAGGGTGTTCCTGACTATGGCAGGGGGTTTGGAACTAGATCATCCTTGGAGTCCCTTCCAACCCTCACATTTCTGTTATGCTGTGCTTCTGTGAAATACAGCTTTACTGGAAAGTAGCTGCCAGGATATATGAATTGTTCTGTGAGAGGAATATGTGTTTGCTGAACTAGAACTGTTACAGAAAGCAAACGTGCTCTGGCTTGAGGTTGTTACTAAAGTACCTGCAAAGAACCGCAGAAGCTCAACCACATTCAGCAGAAATGTTCATGGTGCTATACAATCAGCAATATTCATGTGATACTCAGAATTAAGCTGAGTTTAAAAAAAAGTGCTACAGTCACATGCCACATCTAGCTACAACTGGGAGGACTGAACCAGACATTCTGAGCAGACAGGAGATTGATCTGTTCACTGGAATTCTCATCAAAGCCTTTCTCCTGGCAAATTATCAGCTTGCCTCAACTCCAACACCAGCCTGGCTGGCAGATTACAAAGCTTAGAATCTTTCTTTATAGTAAGAATATATAGTTTTCCTGTTACATACAAAAAAAAAAACTTCTTCTCCCTTTAGGTGTTTCGAAATAGGGCTAGTTTTCCAGCTTGGAAATGTATATGCCAGTAGAGAGGAGAAATAGAAGAGTGTAAGAAATCAAAAGTGAAAATAAGAACAATCTTTGTTTTAATGTGGCAGTCTGTATCTCCCTCTTAGTTTAAAATCATCACCCTTTGTCCCATCACAACAGGCCCTGCTAAAAAAATCTGCTTCCATCTTTCTTATAGGCCCATTGAAGCACTGAATGGTTGTAATAAGGTCTCCTGGGATCCTGCTCTTCTCCAGACTGAACAACCCCAACTGTCTCAGCCTGTCCAGCCTTCTGATCATTTTTTGGTCTTGCTCCAGACCTGCTGCAACAGATCCATGTCCTCCTGTGCTGAGGACTCCAGAGTTGGATGCAGTACTCCAGATGGGGGTTTCATCAGAGCAGAGGGGCAGAATCTCCACCTTGACCTGCTGGCCATTATGCTTTTGATACAATTGGTTTTCTGGGCTGAGCGCACATTGTCAGCTCCTGTCCAGCTTTTCATACAACAGTACCCCCAAGTCCTTCTTTGCAGGGCTGTTCTCAATCCCGTAATTTCCCATCCTGTATTGATAATGAGAATTGCCCCAACCCAGATGCAGGACCTTGCACTTGGCCTTGTTGAACCTGATGAGGTTCACACAGGCCCACTTGTGGCATCTGGATTCACTTCTATTGCATGATTGCATCAGCAGACTTCAGGAAAGAAACATGGACTCCGCTTACGTATGTCTGTGCCGGTGAGAACTCCTACCAGTGGAATAACACCAAGCTGAAACCAAGGGCACAGGCAAGATCTGGGCTCTTAGTATCAGCATGGGATCACCTACTTTTTCCCCTGTGCTTTCTGTATACATGCTGGGCTGGCCTCCAGGGATTAATTTACCACCCACTGTGTAGTTTTGCAGAGGAGGAAGGGATCAAAGACTAGTTCAGCAACATGAAGCTTTTGCTAATGACGCAGAGGCTGGTATTTCCTCTTGGCAGCCCAGGGTGCAGAGAGAAGTGGCACTCGCACCTCATTAGGTGGCACCATCATCCTCTCCATGCCGGAGCGTCGCTGCTGGAAGTCAGCACTACCCAGAACCTCCGCTGCAAGAGAAGCTTAAGGCTTGGCGTATCAATGTAACTCTAGCTTTGCTCGCATGAGGCTGCTGTTGCTGGTAGCAAGAAAAAGCCCTCACAGAGGTCCAGGGGCCTTTTGATTGTTTTTCCACTCTCACTTCCTTTCCATTCCTCCTCCCTCCATTTATTTTCCTGCCTTGATCACCAGCACCACAGAATCACAAGTTGAACTCTTTGCATCCACTTGCAGCAGCACCTCTCGGCATCACTGTATGTCAACATGGGCAATACCATCATTGTGGAACAGTTTGGGAAGAAATGGGGCTCTTTGAACTGTCTTTTCACCAACTTCTATACAATGTATTGGAACTAGCATTTCTGCACAGCTTGTCTAGATGCTCAGGTTTATTTTTTTCAAAGAAAGAGCAATGATACTCTCTCGTTTCAAAGTATCTTGACACACAAGTAGAAAGCAACACTTCAGATCACACTGAGCATTACAATTGAACAGCAGAAATCTGCTGAAAACAGGCAGCTCTGTCCTGCATGCTGCAGATGCACCCCAGCTTTCTGCCAAACACAAGCAGTTGTTTAGCTGTGTGAGCAGTAAACAGCAGAATTAGCTGATAACCAACGGCTTGAATTTGGCAGGCACAAGGTTTTTTTTTCCACTCCCACTTTTAGGAAGCAAGAAAATTCCAGGCCTTTGAGATGGGAAGCTAACAGCAAAGAACACCTCTCCCGCCAGCTGATCCCAAAACCATAAAGGCATACAAATGACCTATGTTTTCACTATGCTACTAAAGCACATGACCAAGGAAGTTAAGATCCCTCAAATAGGTTTAGTGTTAATGGGATGTAACTTGTTTTTAGAGGGCAGCAAGAAGGAGGGGGTCAGCACAAGAGTTTGCAGCAGATGGCCTTGTTCCAAACTCAAATTCCTCATGGATACATCTGATTATCTGACTGGAGTGCTGGAGGCACTTCTCTTTGGCACTGGAAATAGCTGTAAGGAAGGGAAACATGCCAGTGCATGTCATGTAATGGAACTGACGGTGGCAGAAGCAAGTTAAGGTGGATTTTTTTGAGAAGGATAAAAAAAAAATAACGTTGAGAATTTTGTGGGTTTGCTTTGGATTTCCTCTCTCCCACACCCTGAGCTTCACTTCTAAATAGGATAATATTCAAGGATTAACTTTGTTACAGAGACTGCATGTCTTGTATACAGCATGGCAAAATGCTCTGTGAGATGCCACCACTAAATCAATCCTGTCCATAGAGACTTTGGATGCAGATGATGCTGCAGGAAGCACAGGATTTCCCACAGCATCTCAAAGGCAGAGTGAGCTGAAGTCTGTCCTGAGGACAGCCTACAAAGAGAGAAAGCAGGGCTTTCAGCGTGACCTTTGATGAATTTCACTCCTTTGGGTTACATTTCTCCATGCACAGGTTGAGGATAAAAAGATCCTTCCTCTACCCACTGCATGTTGCAAACTAAATACTAACGGTTGTGACAATAGATGTAGGTACTACACTAATACAAGCCAGAGATAGATTTTTATTGCATTAGCTAATACTCATGTGTAACAATATCTGCTCTTTAAGGCAGATTTGCACATAAATTGCACCATTTCAGCAAGGCTGACTGGTGTGGTCAGTGTCACCTTGCTTCCGGAATAATTATGATTATACCTAAACCACAACAGTCAAGAGTGCACTAGATCTGCTAATCTTCTGAAAATCAAGTGGAAAAAAGCTACAAGTGATGTACTCTTAGAATCATACAGTTATTGTCCAACCATTAACCCAGCACTGCCAAGTCACCACTAAACCATGTGCCTCAGCACCACAACTTTTAAATCCCTCTAGGAATGGGAACTCCACTGCTTTCCTGGGGAGGCTGTTCTCTGGTTTGACAATCCTTTCAGTTAAGAATTTTTTGCTAATACTCAGCCTAAATTTTACCTGATGCAACCTAAGGCCAGTTCCTCTTGTGCTATTAGTTGTTACTTGGGAATAAAGAACAGTGCCTACCTTGCTACAACCTCCTTTCAGGTAGTTTTAGAGTCATACAGTCATGAAAGAAGGGTAACTTCCCTGACCTTCCTACTCTGACATCAGAGTAGGAAATTTCTATCCCATCACTCCAGCAAGGTGCTTTCTACACCATAAGTTTTGAAAGTTTTCTGTTAAAGGGCTACTGTGTCCTGACCTAGAATTTGCTGAGTTTCAGATGAAGAAATGCCACATAAGTCAAAATATTTACAATTATATAGCATTTTATGAAACACATCTATTTGCAAGATACATTGGCATATTCTTACCCCCCTCTGAAACGACAAAGGAAAAGAAAAGCATTTCTTGTCTTGCTGCCACAATTGTCTAGTAGAAAGGAGTCTAATGAGAGCCAGTTGTACCTTGCATGTCCCAAAGCTAACAAATTCCCTGGCATTTCTTCCCTAGTGCACTGTGATATAAATGTTTGGTTTGCTCCAAATTTCGGTTTGTTTAGTGCATAGTTGGAGTAGGTGATCTCTAGGGTCCCTTCTAACCTAAGCCATTCTGTGATGTTTCTAAATCAGAATCACAGAACATTAGGGTTGGAGGGGACCTCAAAAAAATCAGTTAGTTCAACCCCTCCATGCCAGAGCAGGATCACCTAGAGTAGGTCGCACAGGATTGCATCCAGATGGGTTTTGAATGTCTCCAGGGAAGAAGACTGCACCACCTCTCTGGGCAGCCTGTGCCAGTGTTCTGTCACCCTCGCAGTGAATAAGCCTTCCCTTATGTTTATGTGGAACCTCCTATACAAATAGTCAAATCTAAACTTTGCATCTCCAACAGAGGAAGGAAAATATAAAATTGAGAAGCAACACTACATATCTCCTCAAAAAGTATGTAAGTTCTTGGAAGCTGTTGAAAATCAATGAAAACCGTGCCTTTTATTTCTAAGCAATATCCACCTTGCCAAGAAAAGAGCTATTGGGGTTTGGTGATAAGGCAAATAATTGCTCATTTCCACTGTGAGTTAGAGATAATGAGATAGGCAAGCATTTCTTCAATCAATTGTTTCCAGTTTCAACATACCTACATTTAGAACCCAAGTTGCTAGCTTAAAAGGCTTTGTTTTGATTAGTGTCAGAATTTTCATTCATTTAAGAAAGTTAGAAATGTCAAATTATTGTTACACAGGAAGCTTTTGTTTCTGGATCAGACTGACACTTCATTTAGCAGCCTGAATAAACATCTAGTTTAAAAACCAACGAAACACAATGTAGAAGGAGAAACTCTGAAATCTGAGCAAATGCTTCCAACTACCAAAACTAGTTTCTGCTTGTACACCAATCAGCAATTTTGCATATTTGCAAAGTACCAGTGGAATTATGGCATTTTAGAACTATTAAAAAAAACCCAAAAAACCCACAAACAAACCAACCAGTTCAAAACAAACATACCAAGATAAAATAATCCACTTCCTGTCTTTAAAAAAAAAATAATTATCCAAGATAAAGAGGAGAGGCCTATGCAGGAGGCTTCATAACAACTCTTGCAACTGCAGAAATTGCCACATATGACAGGTAGATATTGCAGCATTCCTCATTTTCAGATTTGTAGTGAAATATCTCAAGATATTTTTATCAATATTCATTAGTTACCTCTGTTACTGATATATTGCTGGACAAGGCCCTTAGCTTTTATTAACAATTAAAACACTTTTACACTCGTTGCTCACTTAGCTGTGAGGAAGAGTTGGAAAACTCAAGACTCCTGAAAGCTACTAAAGCCCAAGACAAAAAAAAAACCCAGGGAGAATTAAATCTTGTGAATTACACTAACCACATGATTTGGGGGAGTTTGCCTCAGGATTTGAGAATGCCTGGAGCAGACTATGCCCAGCTGGCAGTTTTATCAATTATGCTTTGTTTCATACATCAGGATTGTCACAGAGTGAATTGTTACTACAGGTGTCCTCAGGGACATAAAGCTCAGGCAGCCTAGTGCTACATGCTAAAAAGCTCTCTTGCTGATGCCTATCAGAAAATGCTTGCACATAGACCCCTGTATAACCCACTACCAAACCAGTACCTATCAGCAACCATGTAGACTCTGAACATGTTCACGTAACATACAGAGGATGTTGTACGAGAACAACTCCAAGTCCTGCTTTCAAGGAATTACCCTTAATGCAAGCCAGCTCATGACAGCAGTTAATTAAAAATAGATAAATTATGAAAGCCACACAAGAGAACAGAAGTGCGCTGAGGATAGAAACAAGTGTCAGAAAGCTAAAAGACAAATGTACTTACTTAACTCCTTATGTCTTCTTTGCCCTACAAAGTCCCTCTGATACAGGTAACCCCCAGTTGAGTGTCAATACCTCGTTCTTAGACTCGAGTTAGAAAGGAGAGCAAGGCCCAAAGATCCAATTTTGCTTTTCACAGCATCCAAAGTTTGCCTTGGGCTTGGCTTGGCTTTGAGTCTTGTCCTCTTGCCTGGCCTTAACTGCTGTCACCTGCCAGTGATTTCCTGCTCTCACTCTGGGACCTCCCAGTTTGCTTTAGTACAAAGTTAGCTGTCCCTGCTGAAATCAGATAATCGTTACCCCTGAAACAGGTTGGGAGCACTGGCAGAGTGAATAAATGTGGCTCAACGCCAGGGGAGGAGCAGATGTGAGCTGGGATGTTGTACCAAGCAGGAGGAAAACAGTGTTTGCCTAAACTATCCCAGTAGGTCTGCAGCAGCACATCTGCCTCAGTGTGTTCCTTCTTTCTTCCTTCTCTCGACTTCCTGCAGAAACTTGGTAGCTAAATTTCCTGGTCTACTGAACCATTAGTAGACGTTTGTGGATGGAGACAGGGCTAGCAGGTTGAGGGAGGTATTCTGTCCCTCTACTCCATTCTGGTGAAACCCTACCTGCAGTATTATGTCCAGTTCAGGAGTCTTCAGCACAGGAAAGACATGGATGTGGTAGAGTGGTTCCAGAAAAAAAACCACCAGAAAAAATGATCAGAAGGCTGGAACACCTCTGCTGTGAGGACAGGCTGAGAGTGTTGGTGTTGTTCTTCCTGGGGAAGAAAAGGGTGGTTGCTTTAAACTGAAGGGATATTCAGACTAGATACAATGAAGGCATTTTTTAATGCTGAGGGTGGTAAAACAGTGGCACAGCTTGCCTAGAGAGGTGGTAGATGCCCCATCTCTGGAAAGATTCCAGGTCAGGTTGAACATGGCTCTGAGCAATCTTGAAGACATAGATATGACCTTTCAAGTATATTTGCTTGTTGCAGTGAAATTGTAAAGACTCTAGGAACTGTGGTGTGTTAGACTTCAGATCCTATCTGGCACTCATCCCTTCTCTGCTGTTTTTCTACATCCAAACTTTATCCCTTATCTCAGCTGAAGGATATGTATCTTGCTTCTGGTACATGGGAAAACAAAACAGATGGTCTCAGTCTGTGGGACAGGTGTCCACATCAGAAAGCTGTCACCGTACTTGACACCTTCCTAGCCATCCTGGCCAAAATCTTCCAGAAAAGAAAAAACATACCTTGCCATTTTGCATGCATTTGCATTCATTTGCATACATTTGGGCACCTACTGAGCAGAAGCACATGCCTTCCCATTTTAAAAGTTTCACTACAGCAAAACCTGTAAAAGATTGGTGTGAAGATAACTGTTTAAGTGCTGGCTGCTTGGTGCCTTTGGTATACAGAGGACTAATTAAAAGGGCCTTTCCATGCTGCAGTCCTGTTCCTGCCTTTTGTCACAGAGGTCAGTCTTAAGGAGGAGGAGTAGAAGAAGAAGCTCAGGACAGCACTCCCCCTCTCTAGAAAGTCTTTAAAGACAACTGAAAGCTCTTTTCTTTTAGGAAAAGTCTGGTGACACAACAGTCCAAAAAAACATATTCTTGATGTTTTAAAATATTTTTTGCTTATTTGTTGTTCTTTTTTTCCACTAGCAGGAGATTTTTCTCCTCCAACCTCAACCAGCCACCATAGGACCTCCATGCTAATTTTTCCTAAGAGAGGCAGAGCTATTTCATTGGGATTGTGATGATTGGAGTGCCCAGGAAATCTGTGTATGAGTAATCTGAATTAGGGGAGAATCTGATTTAGGGGAGAGGCTAATGAAACACAGGAGGATACTGAAGTGCCTCAATGCAACATTGCCTTCTGAGTTCACAGGAAATCATAGAATCATAGAATGGTAAGGTTGGAAGGGACCTCAAGGATCATCTAGTTCCAACCCCCTGCCATAGGCAGGGACACCTCCCACTAGTACAGCTCACTCAAGGCCTCATCCAACCTGGCCTTGAACACCTCCAGGGAGGAAGCATCCATGACCTTCCTGGGCAACCTGTGCCAGTGTCTCACCACCCTCACTGGAAAGAACTTCCTCCTGACATCTAGTCTAAATCTTCCCTCTGCCAGTTTAAACCCATTGCCCCTTGTCCTGTCATTGCAAGACCTTGTAAATAATCCCTCTCCAGCCTTCCTGTAGCCCCCCTTCAGATACTGGAAGGCTATTATCAGGTCGCCTCGAAGCCTTCTCTTCTCCAGGCTGCAGAGCCCCAACTCTCTCAGTCTGTCCTCACAGGTGAGTTGCTCCAGCCCTCTGATCATCTTCGTGGCCCTCCTCTGGACGCACTCCAACTCTTCCATGTCCTTCCTGTGCTTAGGGTTCCAGAATTGCACACAGTGCTCCAGGTGGGGTCTGTTGAGAGCAGAGTAAAGGGGCAGAATCACCTCCCTTGCCCTACTGCCCACACTGCTCTTGCTGCATCATGCAATGTGGAGCCTTATGTCTGATACTGGGGAAAGAAACAATCCAGAACAAGATAAAACCCCAAAGAAACAAAAACAGAACAGATTGTTCAATGCTGTCTATAGACCAGTTGGAAGGGTGGAAAAACCAGATCCCTTACTGCAGTCTGCTTGGCCGAAGCCCAGTGCTGCCTACAGAGGCAGTGTCCACCAAGTGAGAAGAGCCTCCCTGTGTTGCAGGCAGGGTCTGGCGACTGGAAGATATCGCGTTGTACGGAAAGACAGGGCCCCTTCCTGTGAGCCAGTAGCGCTTAGTTATGATGTAAGCAGACGGAAGTGACGTAAATTTAGGCTATATAATGCTGTGTCACCTATCAATAAAGGCCTTTTGCCATCCACCACATTGGTGTCTGTGTGCTGATGGACCGTACGGCCAGGAGTTGGCCGACGAGTCGTTCATGAACCAGGTCGCCGCGCCTTCACGGTAGGCAACATCCCTGTCCTGCATGGGGATGGCTGGGGCAAGTGCCTGGGGCATGGTACTTGCTCCTTACCAAGGTCCTGCACAAAAAGCTGTAATTACAGAGACTCTGGCCTAAACAGGAAATTCTGTATGTGTTTTCCAGTGCTTGATAGGGCAGAATGGGATGAAAACGAGTGTTTGCATGGGAACCTATTTAATTGTTTAGTTTTTATGGTCATTGGTGGAGTATTGGTTCTTCTGTGCCCCAGCCCTGAGAATGTGTTAATGTTGCACCAGGGAACGGGTACTGTCTGAAGGTGAATAGCAGCAAGTAGGCAAGATGCTTTGCTCTGTTCTTAGGATTTGTTACCCAAGGCCATCCTTGCCAAGGTTTCAAAGAGACTTGGTTTGTCCAACCTGCTGTGTGTGGTTGTGGCAATGCTCACAGTGACTTTCAACCCCGAGGACCTTTGCCTGTGAATCCACTCATCTTCCTCATCACCTCCATAGCCAATCAACAAATCAACTTTTTCTTTTTTTTTTTTGTTTCATAGGCTCTTGTGTTTCCCACTCGTTCCTTTGGCATGAGGAAAGAACAGTCACAGAGTTTACCAGGACGAGCTGAAGACACAGCTGCACCTCTGGCTATGAGTGAGGAAGATGATGCTTGTCTTCATTCAGTACAGCACCCTGTTACACAAAACTAGCAGCAAAGCTCCCCCTACTTTTGAAAAAAAAAACAAAACACAAACACCCCAAAAAAGTTACGTAACTCTGCAGCTAATCTTCCGTAATCTTCACTAATCTTGAGCAAGGCATTTAAATCTGGGGAATAAGCCTATTCTTTTTGCCCACCCCCCAGCCTCTCTGTACAGCAGGAAGAGAAACAAATAGAAGCAAAGTTCACAGCCTTCTGACAGTTTCTTTCGATGAGAGAGAGGTGGCAACGGGTCCTGAGCCTGCTCCTGAGCATACCCTCCTGCCCTGCCATTTCCCATGCATAGCCACTGAGGACCTTGAGGGAAAAGCAGCTTTTAGGATCGATTATCACTTACTGTCAGCTAAAGGATGGGAATCTCTACTGTTGCAATGTACCATTGCCTTGCCTTTGTCTGGTATTTTTTTGTTGCCTATTCAATCACTCACGTAAGCACAGAAGAACGGCCATCTGAAGTGTTCCTTTATGGTGGGCAGTGGAAATATTTGACAGTCCTCAATCTGGTAAGCAAATCGTGTTGTACAGTGATACCAATATGTCTATTTGTTTGTCTGCCATCTGTGCCTCAAGACATATGCAGCTGGTGTATTTGCTGCTGTTAAACTGTTTCCTTTAACGATTTATACACCAAAGGAAAGTAAGTAGAGATCTATGCTTGTGCTGCGAAATGTATTGACAGGTTGTATGCAGAAAGAAAACTGGTGAGCTGCTTGACTTTCAGAAAGTCTGCTGTAGCTGGCCACCTCCAAGTGAAAGAGACAAGCTGTCAGTAAGGAGAGGAACAGAAAGGTCGAGTATGTCCAGCCAAAACCGTTCAGGTTTGCTTCATATTATCAAACTCTGTATGCAATACTTGCTGTAATGCTGCTTGGAGATTTACTTCGATTTTTTTTTTTAATAGGCTTTTATATCCTGTGAATTACAGAAAATGTAGAACAAAGTATAGCATTGTGCTAATTTAGCCATTCAGAGTACGTGTTTAGTTTGACAATCGGTTGAGAGCACGAGGGAAAGAAATACCAACCTCTGAGAGAAGTGCTTGTGACTTTATCACGTGTCTTAACAGTGCTATCAACTGCAGTTCCTAAAAGTACACAGAAGAATGTAGACTGTGATGTGTTCTGATTCTCCTAATATGCTAATGTTTTACAAGCTAGAAATCAAAATGGAAGCACGTGAGATATGATGGAGCAGAATGTTTGTATGCAATCCAAGAGGCTCATTTGTGAATTGTGGCAGTGGGGTGGAAAGACTGGATGTGTGGAGAGGGTTGTTCTGAGGGACAAATTTTAGGGACACTTGCTAATCTCAAGGATGACTACAGGGATCTCCCATAGCCTCTCATCTGTTCTATGTGATCATCAGAGTTAAATATCAGTGAGTGGTCTGGCCCACCGTATATCTTTTTCTTGACTTTTACTCTGCAGAAGGAGACAGAATCAGAATCATAGAATGGTAAGGTTGGAAGGGACCTCAAGGATCATCTAGTTCCAACCCCCTGCCACAGGCAGGGACACCTCCCACTAGTACAGATCACTCAAGGCCTCATCCAATCTGGCCTTGAACACCTCCAGGGAGGGAGCAGCCAC
>VWZE01016957.1:450549-466048 GCA_013396675.1 Eubucco bourcierii
CAGATACTGGAAGGCTACTATAAGGTCTGGAAACCTTCTCTTCTCCAGGCTGCAGAACCCCAACTCTCTCAGTCTGTCCTCACAGGAGAGCTTCTCCAGCCCTCTGATCATCTTCATGGCCTCCTCTGGACCCACTCCAACACTTCCATGTCCTTCCTGTGCTAGGGGCTCCAGAACTGCACACAGTACTCCAGGTGGGGTCTGTTGAGAGCAGAGTAAAGGGGCAGAATCACCTCCCTTGCCCTGCTGGCCACACTGCTCTTGGTGCAGGCCAGGACTCGGTTGCTGTCTGCAGTGTGACTGCAGGCTCATGTTGAGCTTTTCATCAACCCAGACCCCAAGGGTCATCTCATCATGAAAGTGGCTCCCAGCTTGCCTCCCCAGCTCCAAATGAGGAAATTTGGATTCCTCATAACCTTGACCATTCAGTGACTGTTCTATATTTGCAACCAAGAGGCGACGAGTGACACATGAGGCAGCTAACAACAGCCCAGGGTTCAGGAAGCCACTGTGCTCTTTTCAGTGGGCAAGCTGACTGTGGAAAGATGAGGGCACACGTATTGCTGAAGTCAGTATAGCTTATGTATGGTTTATTGCTGTGTTGTCTTTGTATCACTACATCTAGGCTTTTTGTGATGCTTAAAACATTTACTTTTCTGAGATGTGAGCAATCAAACAGTCAGGATTCAAGTTTCTGAAGGGTATACAGTTTGTCCTGCTTCACCATGTCAGTAGACTAAAACCACCAGCCAAGTCCCCATCAAGGGACTGGTTGTCCAGCTCTTCTCCCTTGTTTTATTTGGGAAAGCTGGACCCATTAAAATAGCATGCGTACTTTCATGGAAAACAGCATCTCCACTCCCATTCCCTGGCACCATTATAATGAGATCTAAAGCATGACATCAAGAGGAGAAAGCAAGTAACTTCCAATATTTTGGGGTGCAGAAATACTCATTGAAGTAATCACTTGTCTTCCCAGAGTGACCAGCAGTGGATGATGAGAGAAAGGCTGCACAAGACAACAGCATGTGTAAGCACAAAATGAACTTTCCACAGCTCTTCCCGCACATTGGCATATTGACTTACCCAGACAAAAAAATCCAAGCCAAGGTAGCTAACACTCACTCAAAGGCTTCCTTTCATCTATCTTAAGGAAAAGCATACCTGTCTGTACTTGTGGTGGTGCCCAACAACAGGATCAGGGACAGTGGGCACAAGCTGGAACACAGAAGGATCCATCTCACCTATGAAGGCACTGCAGCACTGGATCAGGCTATGCAGATACAGAGTCTCCTTCTCTGGAGAGATTCCAAACCTGCCTGGACACAGTCCTGGGCAACTTTTCTAGGTGACCCTGCTCTAGCAGGGGAGTTGGATGATCTCCAGAGGTTCCTTGCAAGCCCCAGCATGCTTTTATTCTGTGATTCTGGTGCCTTTCCTATCCTGTGGTAATGAGTGCCTCATGTGAAAGAGCAGTTCATTTTGTTGGTGTAAACCTCTTTTCCTGACAACTGCTTTGGACGCCTCTTTATTGTTGTAATTTAATCATCTCTCCCTGTTCACTTTTTTCTTTGTCATTCTTTAGATACCTCTGCCAGGTTTTCCTCTCAGTTATTCTCTGCAAGCTGGAAGTCCGAGCCTTTTTCATGTCTCTTCACAAAGGGCTACTTCTTTCATTAAAGCATCCTTGTTACCCTTTGCAGATTTTCTAGTTTCAGGTAGGGGTAAGTAGGACAGGCTGCAGTGGTTGAGCTGTGAGTATAGCATGGATTTATACAGTGGCCTAAAGGTGTTTCCTTATTAGTTCTTTATTTGTCCTTAAAAATTCTTAGCTCTTCATTTGTCTTTTTTGATAACTGGTGAGCAAGAAGCAGGCAATTTGGGAGAGCTACCCACAGTGAGTCAAACATTCCTTTCCTGGGTGGTGGTAGTTCACACAGAACCTGTTGTTGAAAAATTTATAATTGAAGTTGCTTGCTTTTTTTTTAAAAAAAAATTTTTAATGAACTACATTACACTGCATTTACCAACACTGATTTTCACCTGCTATTTGGTCTCTCACGTGCTCAGTATCCTGAGATTTTTTTGGCTATTTTGCAGTCAGGCTTCACTTTGACAGAAAAAAAAAAAAAAAGAAAAAAAGAAAAAAGATTTACAGAGCTTTACCACCTCACTCTTTGGTCCTTTCCCCAGCTCATTTATGGATCTAATGAACAGCTCAAGTCTCATTAAATCTCTGTGAGCAGAGGTCCTTGCTCTACTTCTCCAGTTCTTTGTCTGCCACCTTTTAATCACTTGTTGATCTGATCCTGATACTAAAATGGAGCTATCAGACAATGTTCTGGTTTGGGCTGAAGACACTTCCTGTGTCTCTCAGAAAAAAGTGGCACTGGGGCAGGGTGTGCAAAGTGACTCCTTCATGGCTGGTAGTCTTTCTTTTACAGAGATGTGGTTTTGTTCAGGAAAGACTTCCAAAAAAAAAAGGAAAAGAGCCTGGGGAGAAAAATGCTCTCGATATATCCTCTTCTCACAATGATCTGGACAGCATTTGTTGATATCTCCAAATGGCAAAAGTTTACTGAGCTACTGTAAAAGAGAGGAAGAGGTTGAGAAGACAGTGTGGCCCAGGGTACCATGGAGCTCCCTGTGGGGCTCCACAGGACCTAGAACAATAGTCCCATGGTTTGCCATTAAGGTGCTCCCTGTTGCTGCTAAGGGACATCAAGAAACAAGAAGAATATAGACATCCATCAGGTATACACCTGAGGTGTTACATTTCTGCACCTTTGGAAAGAGCCCCATGAATGAGGAGGAATAATTCCATACATCAGTACAGGTTAGGGGTTGATCTGCTGGAAAACAGCCCTGCAGAGAAGGACCTGTGAGTCCTGATGGACAAGAAATTCACCATGAGCCAGCACTGTGGCATTGTGGCCAAGAAGGCAAACGGTATCCTGAAGTGCATGAAGAAGACTGTGGCCAACAGATTGAGGGAAGATCTTCTCCCTCTCTACGCTGCCCTGGTGAGGCCATAGCTGGAGTATTGTGTTCACTTCTGGGCTCCTCAGCTCAGGAGGGACAGGAAGCTACTGGTGAGATTCCTGTGGACGGCCACAAAAATAACTAGGGAACTGGAGCATCTCTCTTACAAGGAAAGGCTGAGAGACCTGAGGGTCTGTAGCCTGAAAAAAAAATAAGACTGAGAGAGGATCTTATAAATGCATATAAATATCTAAACAGTGGAGGTCATGTGGATGAGGCTGGGCATTAGGACGATGGGCAATGGGTACAAACTAGAACACAGGAGGTTTCTCTTGAACTCAGGGTATAATTTCTTTGAGGGTGTCAGAGCACTGGAACAGGCTCCCCAAAGAGGTTGTGGGGTCTCTTTCTCTGGAGACTTAAAAAAATTGTTTAGGCTGTTCCTGTGCAACATAATGTAGGCATACCTGCATACCTGCGTTGGTAGAGAGGTTGGACTAGATGATCTGTGTCCAGTTCTGGGACACTCAGTTCAAGAGAGATGTTGAGGTACTGGAACATGTCCAGAGAAGGGCGATGAAGCTGGTGAGGGGCCTGGAGCACAGCCCTGTGAGGAGAAGCTGAGGAAGCTGGAGTTGTTTAGCCTGGAGAAGAGGAGGCTCAGGGGTGACCTCATTGCTGTCTACAACTACTTGAAGGGAGGTTGTAGACAGGTGGGGGTTGGTTTCTTCTCCCAGGCAACCAGCAACAGAATGAAGGGGGACAGTCTCAAGTTGTGCCAGGATAGGCTGGGTATTAGGAGGAAGTTCCTCACAGCGAGAGTGATTTGCATTGGAATGGGCTGGAGGTGTTGCAATCCCTGGAGGTATTCAAGAAAAGACTGGATGGGGCACTTAGTGCCATAGTCTAGTTGATTGGATAGGGCTGGCTGATAGGTTGGACTGGATGATCTTGGAGGTCTCTTACAACCTGGTTGATTCTATGATTCTATCTGCAAAGGTTCCTTCCAATTCCTAGCATTCTGTGATCCTATGAATTGCACTGGGATGCTGGGGAAGGACAGCAGTCATAACCCACTGGGTTGCAAGTGCTTCTTCAGTTAAGCTGCTTGGTGGACAGGGCTGGGTTGTGCCATGGAGGCTTCCCCAGAGCCACATACGAAGGCTGCTTTATAAGCCTGTCTCTTGACAGACTGCAGTTGCCTGGTTCCTGGCACTGGATGGCTGAAATACTTGGAAATTTTCCCCAAAAAATTCCTCTTCAGAATTGCATTTAAATATGGTCTTCTATGGAAAGCTGCTGTGGCCAGCTCACTCTGATCTGAAATGGAAATACTGGGAAACATGACATTTTCTGGGGATGGAAATGCAGCTTGACTCTGAGCTCTGCTAGAGGGGTGCTGGAAGAATTTCTTCTAGATATGACCCTCTTTTAGCATCTCATTCAACTCCTCGCTAGTCACGTGGCTCTCTCAAGAGAGCTACAGCTCTGACCTTATTTCAGATTCATTTATCTAGTTAATGGTCATAGCAATCAAAATTCAGAAAGGAAATATTTTTGTAGGAAAAAAAAAATAAGTGGAGTTTGTATCAAAGGAGTTCATTGACCAATTATTGAACAGGCAGAAATGACAGACAAAACAGTTTTATATTTATCTGTCTGCAAAACAGGACAGCACAAGCTGAATCATTAATTGCCTGAAATACCTGAGCTCATAAAAACCTGCTCCCTGCTGTCAATCTCTTAGTAAATCATTGCAAAATCACCACACTGCATCTTAAAAAACTACTAATTGCATTCCTGTCCCATTTTGTTCCATTCCTGTCCTGCTTTATTCCGGTTGTACCCCATTTTATTCCTTATGCTTTTGTCTGAGAACCGAAATACCTCTCAATTCTCCTGAAAGCTATTTTCTATTTACTGCAAAACAGACCCAGTATTTAGCATGTGTATTTTCCAGTCACTGTCATGTGTCTATGCTAAATGTTGTTATGTCTAATAGCCTGCTCTAAATATTGGATTTATCTCCCTCTCCTTAAGGGCAGAGCTTGGAGCCTCATTTATTTGGAAATTTCAATATACACATATGGCTAGATCCTATACATGAAAGTAAATCATGTCAGGTTAGTTAAACAGAAACACCTCTTTAATCACTGCAGCAGATAAAACATCAAGATTGTCTTTGTCACTGCAACTCTTAGTTTGGAAAATCGATCTGGCCAAATGAAGCCTTTCCGCAGCACCCAGAGCCGCAGAGCTCCACAGGCTCTGGAGAGAAGAAAGCATCTCTCTGACAGGGATAATCATATCCACATTCTCCTTTACAGGATAATTGTTAGCTTTCTGAATGCTTCCAGTCTTCCTTCTGTTCATGTGGGAATACTTTAGGAGATCCTCTTTATTTACAGCCAGTGGATTTATATTTCTCAGCCATGGACTTGTAAGCACCAGCACTGATGTTTGGGAAATTCACAGGACATCTGGAATAATTTGCTGTTTTCATGTCTGTTTTGTTTTGGTTTGTTGGTTTGGTTTTTTTGTGTCAACGTTTTCCATTAGTGAGGGGCTGTGAGATCTGGATGCACCTCTTCAAACAACAAGCCTGGAAGAGCATAGATTTGGAGCTTCAATTTGAGTCTGCTGGCAGTGCACCAGCCCAGGCTGAGCATTACTAGGAATGGTTCTAACTAAGTTCAGTTTTCTGGCTTGAACATGACTTGTGTGTTCTTCCGCTGCTCCTGGAAATAGAGAGTAACCCAAACTAACTGAAACCCCTTTCAACCCAGTGATAGACAAGGGTAGAGCTGTGAGCAGTGCACAACCAATCTTCTGAGACTTAAGTACAGACTTCTTCAGGAGTTTTTTTCTCTCCACATTCAGCCAGGGAAAGAGGTCATGTTACACATTCAGATAAGCATTTTCCATGCAGAAGATAAGATCAGCTTCCCCTGGGCATGACAGAATATTTACCAGGCTAAGAATGTGGCTGTTTTGGGACTGTTTCTTTTCAGAAATGTTTGTTTTAGTTAATTTTGAAGAGGGGGAAGAAGCAGCCTATCCATGTCCCTTGATTTATGTAAGGCTGACCATGAACAAGATAATAATAGCCCCATCCTCTGGGAACCAGGCCTCTCCCTAATTACTTTATTGGCAATTAGTCACCATGTGTCACTAGACTGTCACCACCCTCATGTTCATTTTTCATGCTTTTACAGAAAGTTACTGCTGGCTTTACAGGGTGTAACAAGAGCTTCTGTTTATTACTGGGCTTTTCTTGGCTCTTCAGCTTAAGGCTGCTGTCCTGGTGGGGACAACAACTTGGGCAGACATTTGGGTGGAACATGGGCTTGAGTCTAAGTACACTGTGCCCCACAATAGAATTATCTGAACTAAAACCATGACTTAGAGGGCAGAAACCCAACTGATTGAACTTATGCCTGCAGTTACAGAAGCTAATTGTGATTATGGGGAGAGTGAGCAACTTGCAGTTAAAAAGAGTTTTGAGTGCCTCAGAACTGAACCAAACCATATGTGGGTTTTGATGAAAATGCTTGAGTTGTTTTATATAAAAATGTGACTCTTCACTCCATGCTCTGAGAGGAAACATGGGGATTTGCAGCTGAATTGTGTGGTGCACGACCTCCCAAAACCTCCCTGGGTGACCCTGGGCCCATCACCCAGCCTGCATTTACACCTCCCTACCTGCAGCACTGTGGGTGTGTGAAGAGAGCAGGGATACTCCACCAGTGACACCTGGCTGCAGTCTACTCTGGCGACCATCTATACTGCAGGAAGAATAGAAAAGGAAGTGTGTACCTTTTCCCTTTGCTGGGAAGCTACAGGGTGCGTGGGCGTAGCTGCAGATAACTGCAAGGACACTGGCTGTGCAAACTATGGTCATTTTCCATCCTAGGAAGACTTGGTCTCTGCAAACTAAAGCTTGCAGAAACTCTGGCTTGGTGAAATCATAGCTGCCTTCCTCCCTCATATATTTAGATAATAAAGGAATTTCTGATGGAAAAGCGTTGCACTAATTCTGGCCCCTCCCAGGCACCACCCTTTTCAGCTCCTTCAGAAACTGATGAAGTAACTGGCCACCACTTCAGATGATTTGCTCCAAATAAATATCTGATTCAGAGTAAGATCATGGCAAAAGAGATCTCATCCTGAAAGCTGTAACAGCCTTTTTCCATTTAAGCATCACTAGTTTTCAGTGGGCTGCATTTCCCATACTGTACCACTCTGGGATGACCTAACCTTGAAAAGAAGAGGCCACCCTGTAAGTTAATAGAACAGAACTAGGCTCAGCATTAAATGCAAGGGAGAAGTATTTTTCTGCAAGGCTTTGTCTGACAAATCTGGTTCAGCTTCATCTACTGTGTAGTTGTAGGAGAGAAAACAAAGTAATCAGGAAAGAGAAGTTGGTTTATACCACAATATTGGACAGTTTGAAACACAATTTGTGGATTTCTGTTTCGTTGCTGTGCACTTAACTAATTCTTCACCAAATCCTCCTAGCACCCTCCCCAAACAACCTCACCCTCATTATTTGTAAAGGATTTAAAGAAAGATAAAAACAAACTAAACTACACATGTACCTCCAACTCCAAAATTCCTTGGTTTTAAGTGGTTTCATTTACTTAGTTGAGCTTAGGGAAGTCTGGGTCTCTACTAAGCACTTGACATCTTTCCCTGAATCCCTCAGAGTTTGGCAGAAGAGGTTTTGGTTTTGATAATTTTTGCACCTTTATCTCATGGTGGAACATTTTTGTTGCTTGACACTGAGTCCCTGGAAAGCAGGCCCTGTGTTGGCTAAATGGTGGGAGAACTCCCTAGCAGCTACTTTACAGGAAGCTTTTCCTGGTATATCATGTTCTCTCCTGCTTCTGCTCAGATACGGTGAACATAGCCATTAATATGGGGAGTGTGAAGGAGCTGGCTTTCAACATGTCCTTCCACCTCCCCCATCTGAATCACATCACACATCTCTGTTTAGTCTGTTAAACGAGATAGTGTTAAAGGTATCTCTCCAGCAACTTTATTTAATCAGTTTCAGTTAGTAAAAAAGATTTCGCCAACAGCTATTTCCCCTTGTGCGGGCTTGCAGCTCGCGAATAATCCAACTCCCTGAAGAGCAAGAACAGAGTTCACTGAGGAACATGCTAATTAAAACTGGATGAGTTTCCCTCATTAGTTGTAATTGCTTTAGGTTTTGCAGGCTGTCTTCTATGGGGTGTCCTTCCTGGCTGATGTGTTGAGATTAATTAAGAAACTGCGATGTGCTAAGTGCGTTATTTCCAGCAGAGACCTTCTTTTCAGTGTCCTGGCTTTCCCAGTGTCCACAGTAAGTAACCTCTGTACCTAAAAATAATGTTTGCATAAGTGGTTAGGGATGTATAGCATAATATGTACAGAGATAAGAACTGAAGGCTTGCTTCTACCGTTTGAAGATGGGTTTGAACTGTTTAGAAGAAGAAACAGTGCTGAGCCTGTTATGGTTGGAATCAAAGACTTGCACAAACTTTAGGGTTGCTGTCCCCAGGCAATCACAGATTGACCCCAGAGGGTGCCTGAGGTGTAACCTCTCAGTTAATCTCACAGTCCAAATAGCCATGGATTTATCGACTTAAGGTATTTCTCTAAAGGGCAGCACAGGCCAGGAGGAGATGAGAGGGTACCTAAAAGGCAGAAAAATCTCTTGTGGTTGTTCAGCTTAGGGAAGAGAAAGCTCCGAGAGAGACCTTATTGCAACATTTCAGTATTTAAATGGGGCCTGTAAGAAAGATGAGGAAAGACTTTTCAGCAGAGCCTGTTTTGACACTACCAGGGGTGACGGTTTTTAACTAAAAGAGGTGAGATTTAGACTGTTTAGAAGAAAGATGAGAGTGGTGAAACAGTGGCACAGGTTGGGCAGAGCGGCATTAAGTGCTCCATCCCTAAAAACATTCCAGGTCAGGCTGGAAAGGACTCTGAGCAACCTAACCTTGTTGATGTCCATGCTCAGTGCAAGGGAGTTGGACTAGGTAACCTTTAAAGGTCCCTTCCAACCCAACCCATTCTAGGATTCTGTGATCTCGTCTGACTCCAGCATGGCACTGACGAGACAGAAAGGGCAATAATTGGAGTCATAACCAACATCAGATTCACCATGGCTCACCTACTCCCTCACAGAGAGTGCTGTTTATCAAAATGCTGTTTATGTGGTGCTGTGGGTTGGACAGGAACCCACAGGTTACACATGTAGGAACCACTTTGAGTGAAGCCCGCGGCCACCTCTGAATCTCGAAGGGCTAAGAAGTGCTGCTTAAATCTGGTTCACAAGCACCTCAGCCAGCTGGCTCACTTAAAAAGTTCTGCCAGGGACCAAGACACTGGCTTATTTACCTTCCCTGCATAGCAGTGTTCACGATGCTGCTGTCATATACCCCTCAGGCAACCTGACTGTGCCTGCAGGACAGAGGCATAGGTAGCGTCATTCTCCTAGCATCTCACACTCCTCTGATTTCCAATGCTGAGCATAAAGTGTGCTCAAATACAAAGCTAGACCAGAAAATGCTAATCAGTTTCCAGATAACTGATATTGAACGTTTCCTCCAGGTATGTTCTCCCAGTATAAATCCTTCTCTGTTGGGAAAAAAAAATGGATGCCCACAGTGCAGATCACACCAGTTTAGGAATTAGCTTAGAAATTGTGAAGAGAAGGGTGAGTTTTCTGTGAATTGTGAAGAGAAGGGTGAGTTTTCTGTGAATTGTGAAGAGAAGGGTGAGTTTTCTGTGAATTGTGAAGAGAAGGGTGAGTTTTCTGTGAATTGTGAAGAGAAGGGTGAGTTTTCTGTGAGTTGCCATACCGAGATTTGGATTCACTTTGTTACTGAGCAGAACAAGTGCTGTATCTTTACAGCCAGTCCCTTGAGGAAAATTCCTGGACCATTGAGAGATCTCATCTGCAAGGGAAAAATGTAAAACAAACCACTAAAAATAAGACATTTTATTTTAATGTAGTGTTCTTCAGAAAATATCATAATGTCAACACAGAACACTGAACCTCAGAGTAGATTCCTTGGTGTTGTAATGTGTGAGATATGCGAGTTATCTGGCAATGTCAGAATTTTTCATGTAGGAGATGTTTTGTCTTCTCAGAAATGAAAGCAGTAGCCAAATTCTATCCAATATATTTGCCTTCAAATTTGAGATGCCTTTAATTTTGAAATGTCTTTCATTTTGTGTTTTGGTTCCAGTTTGTGTGCATATCCTTTTGGACACTGTATACCTACAATCGAGAGCTGGTTTACCCCAAAAGCCTTGATGGAGTCATCCCACTCTGGTTAAATCATGCTATGGTGAGTAAGAAACACCTCTGCCTCCTGCAGACAAAAGAGATATTGCAACATATGTTCCACCATTGCATTTTGTCCCTTTCCAGAAGAGTTTTTTTCTTTCTCACCTCCTCCTTCCTACCTATCTGAATCTGATGTTGAGCTGTAAGCCGCAAACAGATGCATGTGCTCAAAGCAGCACATCTCAAGAAGTCTTTTAGCACACAGTGAATTGGTGCTTGTCAAACCTCTGAAGTCAATGAAATGTTCTCTAGTTGTAAGGAAAAAAAACCCAACTCAGTTATTGTAGTTCAAAAAATAAATTGTTTCTGCAAACAAACCTATGAAACACAAAATGGCTGGGAGTATAACAAAGCATTTCTTAATGTTTAAAAGAGGTGGAAGAACCAAAGAACATCTAACAGCTCTACAGCTAATAAGCTAATGTGTGTGCAGCTTTGAATAGCTGAATTGCAACGATTGTTTACAGATTTTCTATAAATACTTTCCAGATTTCTCCTTCATTTGCTCTGCCTGTTTTTATGACGTGTGGAATAATCACATATTTCTCATCAGTCAAGTGTAAAGAGGCTGACAGTAACGTGGAAACCGTGGGTGGATTGTAAGGTCAAGGAGGCCTCGTGAGAGAAATAGAAAGGGGGAGAGAAGGGAGAGGTTCAGCACTAGACTGAATCAGAGAAGCCAAAAAGTATGAAATAATTGCACAGAGGACTCATTTCTCTCCAGACTTCACTTAAGTACAACTCTTTGCGACTCCGCTGCAGCAGTTCCTGATATGTGTTGAAGGCAGCCACGAGAGGCTTTGGGGGTGCCGGCTGAGGACGCTTGCTGAAGGGTTTCTGAAGCCACTTGGTTTAGGCAGGACTATTCAAATGTGCGTTCCTGGAATCCAAACACACACAGGCATGTCAGCCTTAATGAAACCTGAAGTGGTAATTGTAGCAATCGTAGACGTTAAACCTCATCACCTACTCTGCCCACCAATCCATCTCCACCATCTCCAATCCTTTGCACAGATGCAAAAGGGAACCATCCTTTCTCAAAATCGTTGTCCACCAGAAATAAAGATACCTTGTGTCCTCAGCATCATGCTGGTTTCAGGTGTGGTATGGACAACTGATTGGAGTTTAAAACTGTCACAACAGTCGAAGTGCTGGGGAAGGGGAGGGCACAGAGTGAAGCTGAGAGGAGATGGGCTTCGCTGCTGGCTTTAATCCCAGTGCACAGCTGAGAACTTGCCCTTTCCGTTTTCACGTTGTTTATGACATGAGAAGGTTGAGAGGTGCTAGAAACACACATTTTTATTTCATGTGCAAGAACTCTTTGCAGGAATCCCTCAAACATATTGGTTATAACTTCTTTCATACCCTGCCAACATCTACATTTCATAACAGAGTCATTCTGACAACAACAAAAAGCTTTTCCATTTCAGAAATGTCAAAAACAGGCATTAAAAAAGGAAAACAATTCTTCCTCAAAATTATTTTGACGAGAGAGAAAATTCACATAAAGCAAACTGCTATCACAACCTAGTATTTTATTTCTAAAGCTCTTAATACACTGCAGACATCTTCTGCTTGACAGTTCCTGGGTGGGAAGTTGTTGTTCCAGTCACTATCAAGCATAAAAACATCCACCAGCAGTGCAGACTGATTCTCACTACTGAGCATCCCATGTTTTGGGACACCTTCCAGCAGGTGCCTTCAGGCTCAGATGAGGCACTTAATCCTTCCAAGTCAAAATATCTTCTGAGAACACTAGGAAGATCAGGGAGCTACCGACACTTAAAGGGACAGTCTCCAAGTAGTGCTTGCCAAGCAGATGCTCTTGCTTTGGGATCATTTCTTGCACGTTGCTATGCTTCATGGCTCTGAGATTATAGACATCTGATGGCAGCTTGAGGCAGCGTCTATCTGGCTTTGGTGGAAAAAGACATCAGTGTATCAGTGGTAGACGTCAGTGCCATATCATTCAGTGGGAGTAATTTTTTTTTATCTTAGTCTATTTTAATGTTGTAAATAAGGAAAGCATATGTTACTATGTAACTGAAGAGTGAACCTAAAACATAATCATGCAAAAGCACTTCACGAATACAGAGCTCCTTGAGTTTGCAGTGATGCTGCAGCACCTTCCTTGCAAGAATGAGTTAGCCATTTATTTTTCTCACATTTACTGCTCTTAAGGTGGGGAAGTGTCATTGCCCACCTGGTAGCCCAGAGTCATACAGAGAGTGTTACACTTTAGGAATGTTTTTGCACTCAGCAGAAACATTTTCTGGTTTGCAGAAAGGATGTCTAGTGCAGGAAAGAATTTTGCTGGTATTTGAAGGATGCTAAATACTCTAAACTACCTGGGTTTATCTCTTTGCCTTTCTAACTGAGTTTAACTCAAGGGCTGCACCTCTGTTTCCACTTCAGTTTGTTTGGGATAATTATGCTTTACTATCTTCATAGAATCATTTTGGTGAGAAAAGACCTTTAAGATCATCAAGTCCAATTGTTAACCTGGCAATTCTGGATTACCACTAAATCATGTCCCTCAGCACCACATCTGCATGGCTTTTATATCCCTCCAAGGATGGCAACTCCATCACTTCCCTCAACAGTCTATTTCAGGACTTGACAACCCTTCAGGGAAAGACATTTTTCTTAATATCCAACCAAAACCTCCCCTCGTGCAACTTGAGGCTGTTTCCATTTGTCACCCTTGTCTCACTACCACCTCTTTTTCAGGTAGTTGTAGAGAGCAAGAAGATCTTCCCTCAGGCTTGTGTTCTTCAGACTAAACAACCAGAATTTCTTCAGCCTCTCTATATAAGATTTGTTCTCTAAACCCTTCAGCAGCTTTTCGCCTTTCTTGGGACATACTCCAGCACCTCAATATCCTCCTTGTAGGAAGTGGCCCTGTATTTGGGGTGTGGCCTCACCAGTGCCAAGTACAGGGCATGATCACTGCTCTAGTCCTGCTGGCCACACTGTTTCTTGTGCAAGTCTGGATGCTGTCAGATTTTTGCAACCTGGGCACACTGCTGCCTTGTATTCAGCCAGCTGTTGACCAACAGTCCCAGGGCCTTTTCTACTGGGGAGCTTTCCAGATACTCAGCCCTAAGCCTGTAGTGCTGCATGAAGTTGTTGTGACCCAAGTGTAGAACCTAGCACTTGACCTTGTTGAGCCTTATACAAAGCTTTGAGCTTTATGGACAAAAAAAATCCAACAAACCCCTTTCTTACACCTCAAGCATAATTATCTTATCTGACCAAGATATTTGAAGTGGAAGATATCCAAGACAAAAGATCCACTGACCAATTTGTCAAGACATTTTTTATTTCTTTCCCAGCCATCTCTCTTCAAACAACACCTGGATACTCTCAGAAGGTGACTAACAACTGGAGACAGCTTGGATTAAATCATATGCATGTTTTACTCAAATTAATGGCAGGACAGGGCAACACAACATTTTGAAGAGGCTGACAGAACTGAATGGTAAACAAAGAGGGGTGATGGTGAGTCAGAAGAGATCATTCAAACATTTATCTTCCACAAAAGCAAAGATGCACATCAACATTGACCAGGTGTGTGCACAAAACCAGTAATGCTACAACTGCCTTTTTGTAAAGGAGTTTTGTATCTGCCATCAGGAAGCTACAGATCTTGTAAAACACAAATCTTCTTTGTTTACGGCCTGCAGCTATGTTTAGTTTAGCCTTCTCTTTTCCTGATTCATTCTGCTAAGCATCTAATCTTGACAAAACTCAGCATTTTAGTGTCCTGGGTAATTTACTGACACATAGTTATGAACTCTGCATGTTCCGAAAACCTGGTAAGCTCAATAACTAACAAGAAAAGAGGAGGGATGGTAAATAGAGGCACAGAAGTAAAATTACTTACCTGGCAGACTTTTGGCAAAGATGACAACAGACCCCATGTGGCCTGAGCTTCTCAAGCATCTATGGATTTGGCTCAGTCTAGGTAATCAGCGTCTCAATGTAAAAAGCATGCAGGTGAGAGAATGAGGGTGCCAGAGCACTGAGACAGGCTGCCCAGAGAGGCTGTAAAGTCTCATTCTGGAGACTCAAAACCCACCTGGACATGACCCTGGACAACCTGCTTTAGGTGACCCTGCCTTTAGCAGGGAACCTGGACTAGATGATCTCCAGAGGTCCTTACCACTCCTACCATGCTGTGGATCAGTGCAAAGAAATGTTGTTTTGAATCAGTATGATATATCTCCATATGGAAGAGAAAATAAGTTACATGAATACACATTGCCATTACTACTATATGAGGGCATCTATGTGAAGGATTATATATTCCTACAGCTATTTTAGGATGCTGCTGCAATGCTAACCAACAAAAAACAGTGTGTGGAACAGAACCCACTTAGCCAAGGCACTATAACTGGCCTCCTTCTCCAGATGTGTACATAAGAATCACCTCAGGTTCATATTTGACCATCTTAAGTGATTTTCATTGCAATTGTTGTTTAATGCTTAATAATTCTTGCATGCTTACACAAGAAAGAAACATTTCCATTTGTTTGCATTTCACAGTATCTCAATTTTAAGCTGTCTGGCAACTATGAACATTCATAGGCTTCCAATTACATTCAGCTTTTGGCCAAGAAGGAGAATGTGTGCATGAGGGATATGGCACATGAAATTAATCACCCTACACATTTAAGAGCAAAGACACTTTGCTTTTCCCAGCACTACATATGTTTTTTTTTAAATTTTAAGTTTCCACTCTTGTTGACATAAGCCCATTTCCTCAGGGAGAAAGTATGTGTTTCGCAGACAAATGTTATGGCAGGGGATCCTCCCTGGCTGCCGCTACCCTGGCGTGCACAGGTGCAGGCTCCCTAACCCACCCTGCAAAGGAACAGCTGGAGACAGATATTCCACACTGAAGGATGTGTCACTTCAGACTCATGTCAGCTTCCAGCTGCAGCACAACATCGGTTTCTTAGACTACAAATCTAATGTCAGGGAAAAATGGCAATTAAAATTCTGGCATCAGCACTGAGACAAAACATTTGCTAGTGAGCAATTCAACCGGGGCCTTTCTTCTGAAAACCTGTGTGTGCTGCAGGAAATCCTATCCTTGAAGCTGTTTTACTTTTGATCATACAAGATCTGATGTTTTCATCCATTTTTCACCATAATGCTCCTGAACTATCTACA
>VWZE01016957.1:466091-703917 GCA_013396675.1 Eubucco bourcierii
GTGGACCAACATGGAAAGAGTAGAAAATGATAGTAGGTGACAGTTCAGAGTAGAGGATTCTGGTGTTCAACTGAGAAATAGCTTCCTGATCTGCTCAGTAACAGTGACAATTCAAGGGGCAATGGTTTTAAACTAATAGAGGGGAGATTCCAACTAGATATAAGGAAGAAATTTTTTACTGAGAGTGGTAAGACAATGGCTTAGGTTGCCTGGAGAGGTGGTAGATGACCTATCTCTGGATGGTTGGGTTCCATGTCAGGTAGGAGGGGGCTATGAGAAACGTGCTGTAGTTGAAGAAGTCCTTGCTCAGTGCAGGGAGCTTGGAACTAGATGATCTTTAAAGGTCCTTCCAACCCAAACTGCTCTGTGATTTTGTGCTACCTTGCGTGTCATGCTCCATCCGTGAAATAAATCTGTGGTTCCCTGAAAATGCACTGATAGATGAGAATGTAAAAGACAGCTGGTAACTCTAAGAGAGAATTATTTTTCAAAGTATATATGCCAATATAGTTAAAGAAATAAAATGAACAATAATGCTTGGGCCCTCCCCATCCTGAAAAATAGTTTAAGAGAGGAAGAAAAATGTGTAAGTAAAGATTACACCAGAAAATTTGAACTGAGGCATTTGAATGAAGGCAGTATCATAGCAAAACCAAACAACAACAACAACAAAATCAGAAGAAATTTGTTCCAAAATGAAGCCAAGAAAGAAGAGAGCATACAGAGGTTCAGACAATCAAAAGAAGCACAAAACTAAATAGGGGTTATGGTGACAGGAAAGCACTTAGTTTTATTACGCTCAGATAACGCAGGCTGAAAATGTTTTTGAAACGTCCAACCCAAGGAAATTTCCATAGAGAAGAGGATGTTTCTCAACAAAGAGCTGAATAACTGAGTAAACACCTCAAGGGTCAACAAATGAACACTGGTTTCAGGAGCTTCCTAAGACAGCACCAAAGTTATTTTTTTTTTACTTTTTCTTTGCAGTAACATATTGATGAAGAAGATATAAGCCTGAGTATCAGCCATGAGTGATTGTCAGCACACAAGCTCTGCAGGGAATTTGTCTGAAAGGAGAAACAGGCAGTTTTTCCAAAATACTTGATGGTGTCCAACTGTGCCCAGTGGAGTTTAGTTTGGCCAGTGGTAACTGTTTATGAAAGAAATCCCCTGCTAAAGTCTGATATGTTAATGGAAAGCAGACATGGAGGGTAAAGACAAATCAGAAACAAACAGCTATGGTCAACCGAGGCATCATTTCCTTCACTCTGGAGTCAAACAGGGTCAAACTGAGTCAAACTGCAACGCATATGAGTGATCTCAGCAGCTCTAGGGAGATTATTCACGGGCTTAAAACTCAGACTAGGCTGGAGCCTGCAGCTGAACACAAACTCTACCCAACCCTGTCTTCCAGCCCTAGGAAATTTGTTTTAACTTACATTCTGTATACTTACTTTTACTTACATTGCTGTATATACTTAAATACAGCAAAAGAGGGTGTAATGCTGAACAAATACACAAATTGCTCAGGATAACATAGATGAGAAGTAAAAGTTCTATGTGGTCTCACCAAACAGTGGAAATAATATGCAGAGAAGACTTTCTCAGTTCAAAGCTCATGAACCTGAAATGTATCCTGGGAAACAACATGGAGTAACGAACAAAAACTCAAGAAACAGAGGAGTGTTATAATGTCATCTCCACAGGAGATGAGTTAAGATGCCAATATTTCTTAAACATATGCTGAACTTTATCTGAAACTTTTCTCCTCCTGTATTCATATGCCAGAGTTTAGGGGCAACACAAAGGACACTGCTATTATATAACTAGTTCAGGTCCACCTGAATTTCTCAGGGAAAAAAAATTGAAAGAAATTAATCCTGAGTTAAAAATCACTCTAAGTGCCAAGAAGAGCTACAGAGGATTTTTAAATCAAATGTTTAGAAACAGAATTCAGATTGTAGGTGTGATTAGTTCACAGAATGTCTAGGATGATCTTGAATGCTTCATAACCTTTGTGTTTCCACTGTGCAAATAAATAAACAAAAGCTATATAAAGACTTCTGTTGTTACAAAAACCTGTGAGCTGAAAGCTTTCCTCATCAAGTAGAGCTTATTAGACAAGTAAATATATTAATATTTCAAAGAATGTAAGAGTAAGTAGTGAGAGGATACCTGGCAAGAGAAGATAAAAGCTCTGTGGTTCAGCTGGGTTCATTGATAGCCTGATCAGTGCACACACAGCAATTGTTTCAGCTGTTTTTCCTCACCTTGGAGTGAAATAGGTTTGGGTTTTTTTTCCTCCCTCTGTGATAATTATTTTTGACAGTTTCACTGTTTATATGTGAAACTGAGAAACCGTTAATTGAAATAAAAAATGAGTCACTGTTTCCAGCAATTTTTGCCAATGTTTTGATCTGTGTCAATCTGAGTTTAATTATTAAGTTTCCTTTAAGGCAAGAGGCAAACCCGAATGTTTGACTTTGGCCCCGTACAAATACCACACTCTCCGGATAAATGTCACTTTAAGGATACAAAGAACAGCTAAATAGGGTTGAAAGTCTATTTAATGACTATGCACTAGAGACCTATGGTAAAAATATCTCAAATGAGAAAATACTTTTTTTTTTTTTAAAAGGATATGAGAAGTCTTTAAAGCCTTTCAGCAGATATGATTAACTATGATATATGGTGTATCATTAACGATGCTGCCAAAGTCAACGTCTATCGGCTGTGAGAAGGAAATTGTTTGGAAAGCCGACTGTGTGTCTCAGGCTAAGGGCAGGCTTTGTGCCTCGTAGCCACCCACACAATCACAGAATCATAGGACCTCTGGAGTTTGTCTAGTCTAACCCTCAGAATCACCTAGAGTAAATAACCCAGGAAAATGTCCAGGAAGTTTTGAATACATCCAAAGACAGAGACTCCACAACCTCTCTGGGCAGCCTGTTCCAGTGCTCTGCCACCCTCAAACTGACTGGTGTCTGCATCTGCTATCCTAAATATTTTTGGGTATTCAGTGGAAATCCCACTGAGATTTTACAGTTAATGGATAAACTGGATGACCTGGATGAAGGGACATAGTCTACCCTCAGCAAGTTTGCTGAGGATACAAAACTGTTGAGAGGAGTGGCTGACACTCCACAAGGCAGTGCTGCCGTTCAGTGAGACCCAGACAGGAAAGTTGGATGGAGAGGAATTTACATGAAGTTTAACAAGGGCAAGTGTAGATTCCTGCATGTAGGGAGGATAAGCCTTTGTACCAGTAGAGGCTAAGAGTTGACCTGCTGGAAAGCAGCTCTATGGAGAAGGACCTGAGAGTCCAGGTGGATAACAAGTTCACCATGAGCCAGCAGTACGTCCTTGTGTCTAAGAAAGCCAATGGTATCTATCCCCTCAGTGGTCCTTTCTCTGCTTTGTCCTTGCTAAGTATTTCCCAGCTACATCTCTCTTGAGGAAAACTGAGGCAATTGTCTTTGGTCCTGCCTGCAATGGATATGGAGAACTTGGCCGTTGCAGTCATCACTGTATCAGCCTCTTGAGCCCTTGAAATCTCTGCCCTTTGTTCTCCAGATGAAACAACCCATTCAGTCCTGATTTCTACACCTGCCTGTGGAGTCCTTTTCTATCATACTTTCTTGCTGTTTGTACTGTCCTTTTCTGGACATGCTCCAAGTTATCAAAGTCAGGTGTCCTATATCAGAGACAGCCAAAACATTAATAATTCCAATGGAGCAGAATAGTTCCTTCCCAGGTCTTTCTTACACACAATATTCCTGTTAATACTATACCAGAAGGTTGTAACATTTTTTTTCTATTAAAGCAGCATCACGCTGCTGACTTGTATGTATTTAACATTCACTCTGAGAATAAAGGGCCCCACGCTAAGGAAATAACTATATAAGAGACCACTACTATCAACCAAGTGGGATATAGAGCTGAAATAGGTGAAGAATGTTTTCAGGCATACTGTATGTAGCTCAGCAAGTGTTTTAAGAATTTCATGTATGTTTGTGGCAACTTTTACTATAAATTTACAGTAATAAAACTTTGACACCATACTTCTTATCAGGTACACAGCACACCTTCTAACTGTGAGAGGACAAGATGAAATAGCCTCAAGTTGTACCAGGGGAGATTTTGGTTGGAAATGTAAGGGAAATTCTTCACCAAAAGAGTTGTCAAGCCCTGAAACAGACTGCCCAAGGAAGTGATGCAGTCACTATCACAGAATCATAGAATGGTCGGGGTTTGAAGAGACTTTACCATCCCAAGAGCCCCAAAGTATCTGTACAACATCTGAGCCCCACCTCCACACAGTGAGGAGGGTTCCTCTTGGAGGTAGACCCCACTACAAAGTATTCAATGCCACCAAGCTACTTGCTGAAAATCCTCTGTGCTCATTTACCATTTAGCATCATAAAAGGCCTTGAAACTGATGCTACTTAATACAGTTTGAACTCTTTGATAGAGTGAAAAGCCAAACAAAAAACACACCAAGGAAAAAAAGCTTCTCCAGCAAGCTTTTTACTACCTCTTCATTAAGCTTGTTGGAAGTTTCTTCATTGTCTTGAATCACAACTATCTTAAGTCCTCTGCAGATTTACTACCCTGTTTTTCATCTTACATGGGGAAGCACTACACACTGCAATTGCACTGGAGTAAATAATAAATGACAACACAATTGCAACTTGAAAAGAACATGAAAGCAACCCAGCAATTGCCTAATGAGTTTGAGGAGGAGACTTTTTGACATCTTCAAGCACACGTAACAATAGACTTCAATATCTTTTGCAGTGGGAATTTAAAAAAAAAAAAAAAAAAGCATTATAAAATGTAAAAGGAAAGCTCACCTATTATAAAGTAATATGGATCGTTCTGCAGGCAGATCTCATTACAATACTTTTTACAGCATAACAGGAACATTTCCATGATTGTTACTGCAGGGGTACTTCCTTGCAATAAAAAAGAAAAAAAAGAAAAAAAAGAAATATGCTCATTTGTATATGATTAGATTCAGTATTGTAACATAATTTTGTGCCCACAGGCAGGCCCTTGAGCTTTGCGATCAGCGGTGGCCAGCAGTGAGGTACTGTGACCTGTCAGTGATGGGCTCTCTTTTTGTCCTCAGCACACAGCTGTATTGCCATTTGCTGTCCTGGAAGTCCTTGCTATACCTCACCGTTACCCAGCAAAGAAGAAGGGATTGATCCTGCTAGGATTTGTTGCTTTCCTGTATATCAGTTGGTAAGAATTACATGCTTTAAAAAAAATTTTCTTCAAGGGTCCTGCTTTGTAAAATAAGGCCAAAATGGTGTGCCTAGATTTAAGTTCCCACCCAGGCACATGGGAGACAGCAGTCTATTTTGTGGAAAAATCACTTGAATTTCAGCTTTGACCCATGAAAACTATTTCCAGTCATAGGCAGGGGTTGTTTATTCAAACACAATATAGGTCCTGAGACCATCCGTGTTATCTCCTGCTCTTTTAAGGCCTCTTACAGAAAAGTGATTAAATTGCCATAATTTTCAGAGTATTTTGAATTATTTCTGACAGGTTGCAGCTTTTGTTTCTATCAGTATCATCCACTTGCTGTCTTGCTCACTGCAAACCCACCAAATCTCAAAGGTCTGGGGGTCATGAGACAGAAGGGAGTAAAACTCAGTTTGTTATTTGGCAGGGTCACATGGCTGAGTTTAGAAGCTTGAGCTAGAAAATAATACTCAGAGCCAGGTGCAAACTGGTGGGTAGGTAGCAATGAGGCATCTGCCCCAGTGTCATCTTCTACTCTGCTGGTGGACACTGCCTACACTTCCAGCAATGTACCACCTGTTGGAGGGTGATCCTGAGAGAATAAGCTGTATCTAACCCACCCACTCCAGCCCATAGCCATCCACCCACCTTCTCTGTGTGTGTCACGCACTCCTGGAGCTGGGTTTGCATCTACTCCTGCTTATTGCATCTTGGCTACATTGCCAGAATGTAGAGGCAATGCCTGCTGCATCCAACTGTGGGCAGCAGCCAACACTTCAAACCACTCTGAGGATGTCTTACGTTGATACTCTGCTCAGGAATGGGTCCATGTAGTTTGAGGGCATGATGCGATAGCAGTTTCCAGAGCTCAGGAAACACCCTGGCCCTAGGGTGAAGAATGCAGAACAACTGGTCAGCAGAGAGGTCACTTATCCCCATGCAAAGGTTTCTGGTAAGTCATGGGGACTATGCAGGAATCCATCCTTCCCGTTCCTACCCACCAGTTCTCACTCTCAGCTAAAGACTACTTTCAGCCCACCAGATGAAAATCTGGAATAAAAAATAAACTGTACAGGTGAAATGCTTTGTGACTTGAAGCCCCTCAGAGTAGCTGTGGAAGCAGTGGACTTCACTGCTACATTAGGTAACCAAATTAAGCACCATTTATACTAATCCAGCCCAGAGCCTAAGAGGATTACAACCACAACTTCCTAAATTCCTTTTCTATGTTCTGGTTCACCCAGTTGCTTAATGCCAGCTTTGTGCTGCTTGTCTTTTGACAGCATTTGGGTTTTGCTGTCTTTGGACCAGACAGCTCTGAGGCAACTGTCGCAGTCATGTGTTCCATACTTTTGCCTTAAGCCCCTATCAGCTGAGCAATTTCACCATGCAGGAGACACAGCTTGTACCAGGACCTGAATTCTCATCAAAGAATGAGGATTGACAGAAACATCAATTTGAACATTCCCAGTATCTTCTCTGATGTCACATGGTGCTGCCTAGGTCCTGAATGGAAGATGATCTCTTAATGTGCTTATACACTGTGTCCTAGGGCCCTGATAATGGGATAAAAGATTTTAGGCTTTCAGTACTGTTGCTTTCTGTCCTCCTGAGGCAGCAAGGAACCTCTTGTCTGCTTTCTTTTTGCCTCCTTGTCATGGTTCCCTGCAACCACAGCCTACACCTTTCAACTAACAGAAACAGTTTATAGCCTGTGCACTGAAATCTTGACAACAGTGTACACAGTTTACTGATGGTGCTGCAACCTGGAGATTTAGTAGCTCCATTTGGGCCCCTTATGTTTCACAAGCAACAGAGTCCTTCTTGCAATCCTCTCCTTGAACTGTCACTGTCATAACTATGCTTCACCTCCCCTAGTGCCAATGGGCTGAGAGTTGACTGGTCTCTGCCAGGCAAGCAATAGAGAAACTGAGTGACTCATGATGCCTTATGCCAGGTTCCTGCTGAGTTGAGCTTTACTAGACCTCTGAATACTACTAGAGCTCTGAATACCCATTGTGTTCAAAAAGAGAAGGTGGCTTTCAGACACAGAAAACCAGGGCTAAGAGAACTGTTAGGCATATTAGTTAATTCTTGCAAGGATGAATCTTGCATTTCCTGGTTGCAGTAACTGATGCCTCACTCCTGAGATCACCACACTGAAAACAATGAAGAACTGGCATTTTAAGGCTACTGAAGGTAGTAACAATGGGTTATCCTTTGCCATTTCCCATTTGTGGAGGGCCACAAGGATGATGAGAAGGCTGGAGCACATCTATGAAGACAAGCTGAGAGTTGGTGTTGTTCAGACTGGAGGAAACAAGGCTCAGGGGAGAACTTACAGCAGTCTTCTAATATTTGAAGGATGCATACAGGAGAGCTGGAGAGGGACTTTTCACAAACTCATCATTGAAAGAACTGTGCATCAAAAGAAGTGTGACCAGCAGGACAAGAGAGGTGATTCTCCCACTCTGCTCTTATAAGAACTTGCCAAAGTGCTGCATTCAATTCTGGGGTCTTGATAAACTCAATCTAGTGGAAGGAGTCCCTAGCCCATGGTGGGGGAGTTAAAACTAGGTATCTTTAAGGTCCCTTCCAACCCAACTCATCGTGTCATTCTATGTAGTGACAGGGCAAGAGATGATAGCTTCAAGGTGGAAGAAACTAGATTTAGATTAGAGAGTAGGAAGAAATTCTTCCCCATGAGGGTGGTGAGGCACTGACAGGTTTCACAGAGAAGCTGTGGAGGTTCCAGCACTGGAAGTGTTCAAAGCCAGGTTGGGTGTGGCCTTGAGCAGCCTGGCCTAGTGGGAGACATCTGCACATGGCAAGGACGTTGGAACTAGATGATCTTTATGGTCCTTTCCAACCCAAACCATTCTATGGTTCTGTTACCCCTCGTCCTATCACTATGTGCCTTTGTAAAAAGTCTTTTCTTCAGCTGTCCTGCAGGCTCCCTTCAAATACTGAAAGGCTGCTATAAGGTCTTCCTAGAGCCTTCTTGTCTCCAGGCCAAACACACCCAACTCTCTCTGTCTGTCTTCATCTGAGAGGTGCTCCAAACCTCTGATCATCTTCATGACCTCCTCTGGAGCTGCTCTAACAGTTCATGTCCTGGTTATACTCAGAACTGTTGTCTCGGTCTACTCTCTCCATAATTCTGTGCATTGTCTGCTTCTCAGTGATTGATATGCAAGGTAAAATCTTGGTAAAAATTGAAATTTGATATAATGAAATCTTCAAAATAATAAGCCCCTAACTCTTGAGTATATATTTACAGGTGATTACTCATGAGAAATGAGACTGTATTTGCAAGTCATGAGGTTCCTTAGCAAAAAAAAACAAAAACAAAAACAAAAACCCCAAAAGCCCACCTTAAAACTGCCAAGCAATCAGAATGAGTAAGCTGAGGAATCTGGAGGTACTCCTCAAGATGAAAAAAACAAACCTGGCAACACACAGCTCCCACCAAGTCAATAACTAAATGTGCTTCAGTAGTCCAGCACAGTCATTTGTGTAGGTTTGAAAACAGAGGTTGGAGCATTTCCTATGAGGCAGGCCAGCTGGCCACACTGCATCAGGATTATCTAGTTCTATATTATATAAGATAGAAGTGATTCTCTCTTTGATTTGCTGTGTGAAACTAAGAAATTAGTAGCCCTGTGCAGTGCAGGACACATGCTGCTGACATTTGCATGGGCTCCAGTTAGCACCTGGTCTTTGCATTCCTGCTTGGCCTTGCTGTGGCCTTTTCTGCAGGTTTCTAAAAAAATTACTTAGTGTTTTCTCAGCCCTGTTTGTTTGATAAAAGAACCTGAAATCAGTTAGTCTCTACACTTAACATTTCCATGTGCAGGGTTAGGTGTTTCCTGTTAGGTGGGCATTAGTGAATCTCTTTTTATAGGCAAGGTAAAAAGCCATATTTTTATGCCTTATCCTTTCCTTCTCTAATTAGAGAAAGGAGAAATAATCTTTTCAGACTTTTTCCCCCCCTTATCACTCTCCTATTCCTCAGTTTCATAACAGAGTTCCAACCTGTTTGTCATTTCTCTTTGAGGCGTGAGGATTTCCATCCTGCTTAATTCTGTGTGCAAGGTGGCAGGCTGGTTGCAATCGGAGAGACTGGGATTGCATTCCCATGTTAGCAGTCGGCATGCTCCTCACATGGGGTGGGGTTTAACCAAGAATTAAGTCTTTTAGGAGTCTTTGGATCAAAAGTCTCTTTTTAGGTGAGTACTGCCTATAGGTAGAGTGAGTGGTACATCTAACAAGTCCTGGAGACATGTCCTATTTTTTATGTTATTTCATATATATATGTGTGTGTGTGTGTGTGTGTGTGTGTACACACACACACACACATATAGATAAAATCCATTAAAATGTCATTTTCCCTTTATTTAATATATTTTTATATTCTTAAGTCCTGGCATTTGCTACCAGCTACTCTTGTGAGCTGCAAATGAAAACGCTATCAGAGAACTGATAGCCACAGTAACACTGTAGAATCATAGAATGTTTTGGGTTGGAAGAGGCCTAGTAAAGGTTATTTAGTCTAACCTCCGTGCACTGAGCATGGACATCTTCAACTGGATCAGGTTGCTCAGAGCCATATTCAACCTGACCTGTAATGTTTCCAGGGATGGAGCATCTACCACCTCTCTGACCAACCTGTGCTAGTGTTTCTTGAGATTAATCTGTTTCTTGAGAGAAGAAAAAATTTAAGACAGGACGTAAGTGTAAAAAAAGAAGCCCTATAAACTAGCCACGTTCATGCTCTTCCTTTTCCTCCTCTTTCCCAAATGATGTTTTGCAAATGGTTCTGGCACAAAGAAGCAAAGCAGCTACATCTGTTTGCCACCTACCTCTTCCCCTCCTCTATTTTAGACCTCCTACACTGGAGAATAAATACCCCTTGCCTTCTTGCTTCCTGAAAACCTCTTTCTGCTCCCCAAAACAGTGCTCAACTGTCCCAGAATAGAGATAGCGAGAAAGAGCACTTAGTCTTCACAGACCCTCAAGATCTGGATGGAGGCTGAAAAGGGGTTTTAACTGAAGAGCAAACATACATGTGAGAGCTCATTTGAATAAGCTTCGCTTCGAAGAGCCAAGTGCACATCCTGATTTCTGAGCGTTTTGCTGTTTTGCTGTGATTATATTGCTGTTAATAGCCAGTGCCACTGGGGTGAGAGCAGAACATTGTGTGCATTTCAACCTGCATTGAAACTCATCTAATGTAGCAGTGGCTCAAGCATGCTTCACAGCAAATAGCCCAAATGCTGAGGAGATGTATCCGACAACTGAACTAATTTTCTCTGTATCAAGATTATTTTGATAAAGCAGCCCTTTGGGAGTTAGAAATCATGAAGTGGTTCTTCTAACTGAATAGTTCTAACCAAAGGTCATTTCTTCTCCTTGCCCAGGGTGCTGTGGATTTACTCTGTAACAGGAGAGTGGGTATATCCTCTCTTTGCTCTCTTCAACCCAGCCGGGTTGGCAGCCTTTTTCGCCGGTAGCCTTGCTGTCATCGTCTCTTTCTACAGCTTCGGGGAGTTCCTCAACCGTATGATATGGGGTCAGTCCAAGTTTTGTTTTTCACTTCTATCCACTTGAAAAATGATTTTAAATTAATTCCTGTAATTGCCTGGGCAGGTGGGGAGAGGAAGCAGGCCCTTGTACACTGCAGGGTGGCATTTGAGTGTCTGATAGAGGTTGTCAGGACCTAACCCGTTTACCAAACAAACAGATGAAATTTGAGCAAGAATTCCAGCCCTGCCAGATAAATATCTAGGCCAAGTTTCTCTAATATGGCTTGAGATGCACCTCTTAACAGAACAACCATGCTCAAACAAGGGTCCAGAGAAGCCAAATCTCTTTAGCTACAACTCTTGCTACTGCATCACGTCGTGTTTGTCAGACAATTGTTTACTGACAATGTATAAGAAGACATTAGGGTATTTGGGTGACAACATCACAGCAGCTCTGTGAGACAAACAGCACTTCAGAAAATCCTACAAACCACTGAGAAGTGTACCTGGGTGGAATGGACCCTCAGCAAGCTTGGTGATGATACAAAACTGGGAGGAGTGGCTGGCACACCACAAGGCTGTGCTGCCATTGAGAAGGACCTGCACAAGCTAGCGTGGTGGGCAGAGGGGGACCTAACAAAGTTCAACAGGGGCAAGTATGAAGTCCTGCACCTGGAAAGGAATAACCCCCCAGCACCAGTAAAGGTTAGGGGCTGACTTGCTGGAAAGCAGCTTTGAGGACAAGGACCTGGGAGTCCTGGTGGACAAGAAGTCAGCAGTGTGTCCTCATGTCCAAGAAGGCCTGTGGTATCCTTGGGTGTACTGAGAAGAGTGTGACCAGCAGGTCGAGGGAGGTTCTCCTGACTCTCTATTCTGCCCTAGTGAGGCCATTTCTGGAATGCTGTATCTAGTTCTGGGCTCCCCAGTTTAAGAGAGAATTCAGCAAAGCAACGAAGATGATTAGGGAACTAGACCACATCTGTTGGGAGGGGTTGAGAATCGCTGGGGATGTTAAGTCTGGAGAAGACTGAGAGAGTATCTTACCAATATCAAAAGGGCACAAACAGGAACACAGGAAGTTCCTTCTAAACAAAATGTAAAATGTCTTTACTATGAGGATAATGGAGTACTGAAACAGGCTGCCCAGAGAAGTTATGGAGTCTCCTTCTCTGGAGAGATTCCAAACCTGCCTGGATGTAATCCTGGAAAACCTCATCTTGGTGACCCTGCTTTAGTAGTGGGTTTGAACTGCATCATCTTCTAACCTCCACCATTCTGTGGTACTTTCAAAACATGTCCCTTCTGTTGTGGTAGCAGTAGAATCAATAGCGATTGAAAGAAAACAAAAGGCAGTTTCCTTAGACAAATGGGTAGTTAGAAAAAGGAAAAAAGAAGTTATTTAGGAGGACACAGTCCACAGGCACAAGCAAGAGCAAAACTGATGAAGCACCTTTGAGGGAGTTGGCATGAATTATTATTATTATTATTATTATACTTTGTGATTTCCTCTCTTTTTTGCTCAAGATTAGGTTTTTGAGGATGAAAGTGCTTCTGTCAGGAAAATGTGTGTCTTTTATTTAGGACAAATATGTGAACATTTGCAATTTCCTAAACTAGCTTTGTGATGAAAGAAAAAACCCTGTAAAAACACCTCTGAAAGAAAGAAGACACCCTCCCTCTGTTCTCAGGGAACATTTGATGCCTGATCATTTTTGTGAAGTCTCACATGCCTGTCAAGCCAGAGCAGGGTGTCTGTAGCTAGTCTCTCACTATCCGTATTCAGCTCCCTATGAGCAGAAGATTGACTTTCAAATGTGCTGAATAACAAACTTCACCGCTTGATACTTTGGCAAATAAGCTGCTTGCACTACATGTCCGTGTTTGGAAATTTTGGATGAACTCTCTTCTTGCATAAACATGATAGGAGATGAGGATTGCTGGTAAATGAAAACAGATCTGCACCCTTGCTGCAGTATCTCTGGTTTAAGAGACATCATATAAATATAAATAGTGGTTACCAGTAGTAACTATTACTAATCAAAGGCCACATCGCTATGAGAACAGTAGAGGTCTTTGTAAGAGATCTGATTCCTGATACCACTTAGGTATCAGATTTTTCCATCACTGATTACACATTAGTCATTTGAGGCTTAGAGTGTGCCTGATACATAATTGGAGATAATCAGAATTAAAGTAATTTGATTTCCAAGGTGATAATTAATGGGACAAAAGGTCATGCCAAGCAGAGATCAAATTAACAGCAAGAAGGATGTGTTTTGAACAGCTATAAACACTAAATAAATTAACGTCTTGTAAGTGAGTATAAAAGATTTCTAAAGAAACTGATGCAAGCACTCAACTTTCTTTTCTGTGCACACAGAAAGGCTGACAATCGCCCCCAGCTGCGATAGCATAAATCATAGAATGGCTTAGGTTGAAAGGGACCTCAGGGATAATCTACTCCAACTTCCCTGCCATGTACAGAGACACCTCTTGACTAGACCAGGTTGCCTGAGGTTTCATCCAGTCTGGCCTTAAACACTTCCAGGGAGGGGACATCCACAACCACTCCAGGCAACCTATTCCAGAGTCTTACCATGCTTGTACTGAAGAATAGCTGCTAAGATCCAGTCTACATTTACTGTCTCTCAGGTTAAAACCATTTTCCCTGGTTCTGTCACTGGACACCCTTTAAAGAGGTCCCTCTCCAGCCTTCCTGAAGGCTCTCTTCAGGTACTGGAAAGCAGCTATCAATTACTCCCCTCCCGATTCCCTCTCTCTGAGCCTGTCCTTGTAGCAAATGTGTTCCAGCCTTTCAATCATCCTTGTGGCCCTCCTTTGGACTCACTCCAGCAGTTCTGTGTCCTTCTTAGGATGTTAATCTCAGAGACTATAAATTCAGCATATACAACATCCTTCATTGATATCCGTTGCTCTTTTGCAGTCCATGAAGGTCTCCTATCTGTGGTGGGCCTGCTTCTTCATGCACTTGATATTTTTCAAAGGGGCCACAAAATCCTGGCCTTAACAATTTCATGGTGGTTTCATCCACATGCAGGATGCTCTCCTTGCATTACAGTTCTCCATATTTGTGCAGACTCTTGCTACTTCATGTATGTCCTCAGGTCATCATCCCCAGGGTTGGCAGCGTTCCCTGGATACGCTGATAAAAGAAGCTGCAAGCTGTACTTCAATAGCTGCAGCTCTGTGGTATTCAGGGCTGCAATTTGATAATATGGGGGCTGTGGCAGCAACAACTTCTCAATAAGGTCTTGCTCACCACCCCTCACTCCTTCCTACTACACTCAAGAGAAGGATGGGATTTCCTTAAGCTGATACTGATAACAAGGTCTCAATAAGTATTGAAACACAGCCAAAAAGAAGCTATTCCAAATTACAGCATGCCAGAGTCTTAATGCATTCCCGACTGAGACAAATCTTTGGCTAAGCATTGCCAGAGTAAAATGAGCTGTAAACTGAATGAAGACTCAATTCCAACTTACCTTTGTGCAGCAAAAATGCTTCCACATACTTTTTGTCATCCTACCCTTTCTTGTCTCACTTTCCTGTTACAGGCAGGCAGAAGATGCAGTTAAAATAACCCTGCAGAGAAGAAACATCACTAAACAACCAAAACCAAAATCACCCACCACCACCAAAAACTACACACAAATCAAATCAATCTGTGGTGAAAGAGGACAGACCTCTTCATCTCTCCATTTCATCCACTCTGCCCATTTCCTACTTCCCCTGAAGGAGAATTGACATAGAAGGATAGTTTTGCCTTCTCTCTTATTTCCTGCTCAGTGCTCTAAAGGCATAGCTTGAGTTTAGTGCTGTTGTTCGCTGGGTTCCTACAGGCACATCTGGAAATATGTTCTACAATAACACCTGTAGCAACCGCACAGTTAGACCTGATAGTCCTGATGCTGGTGGCATCTGCCAAGGCAGCCCTGCCTGCACCCCAAAGGAAAAGGCTCTAGGGAAACTTTTCCACTTACTGAGCTTGTGTTTAGAGAAATCGTGTTTATTCAAAGGCACAAGAAGTGATCAACAAATAGCTCCATGTGAAAAGCAAGGCTGGTTTCTTTCTGGTCTTACAGCCTGCAGACTGTAAACTGCAAATGAAGCTTGTCCTACAGCATGCCTTGCTTCATACAGGCTTTCTTCCATGTCCTTTTATAGCTTCACTTTTCCTAAAACCAGCCACATAAATCATAAAACTGTAGTATGTTTTGGGTGGGAAGAGACCTTTAAAGGTCATCTAGACCAACTCCTCTGCAGTCAGCAGGGACATCTTCAACTAGATCAGGTTACTTAGAGCCCCATCCAAGCTGAGCTTAAATGGGGCAGCTGCCACCTCTCTGGGCTACCTGTGCCAATGTTTCATTGCCCTTACTGTAAAAAAATTCTCCCTTATCCAGTCTGATATCCGCTCTTCATTTAAAACAATCGCTGCTTGTCCTAGGCTGTACTAGAAAGTCTGTCCCAATCATTCATATAGACCCCCTTTAAATACTGAAAGGCTGCAAAAAGGTCTCTGGAGCCTTTTCTCAAGGCTGAATAACACCAACTGTCTTAGCCTCTCTTCACAGCAGAGGTGTTCCAGCCTTCTGATAGTTTTTGTGCATCTCCTCTGGACCCACTCAAAGAGGTCCATGTTTTTCCTATGCTGAGGAATCCAGAGATGGACATTTACTCCTTTTCACCCTTACATGTATACTCAGCTCCAACACCTTCCTGGATGTGTCTGGATGACAGAGATCAAAAAGATTCAGGATCATTTCTGAGAGCTGGAAAATCCAGTTTGTCAAATAAGACAACCTTGTTTTCCCTTTTCAGAACAACCGAAAGATGCCAGACCCTAAATTTGTTTTATTATTTATAGACAAACTGTTTCATACAATATTGGAGCCTTTAAAAATGTATTATCTCTCCTGTGCCTCTCCTTTGCCTTGCACAGTTGGATTGGTGGTAACTAAGGCAACCCAGCTGCACAGCCACAGAGGCACAGAAAATAGTACCAGTGATGACTTTTTTTGTGTGTGCATTTTAAATCCCAGAGTTTCTAGAGTACTAGACAATGTTAAGCAATACCAAAACTCCAAAGAGGATAAATGGAAACAATGCAGTGATTCTTTTCACTGTCACAAATTCACCTCAGCCAAGAATTTGGCTGCAGGGTCCAAGTACCAAAAATGAACCCTACGATAGCTTCTCCCATTCTCAGTGGGTCAAAAACATCTTGTTGGCAGCTGTTTTCATGTTACTTTGACCTATAAAACTAGAACCCTCAAAAATAAAACAAAGCAGATTTTCCTCAGGTTTTGCTCCTGGTGAGGCATTCAGACCCTCAGAAGAAATTCAGATCAAAGTTCTTCACATCAGACAGAGAAACATTTCAGGTGACGTCTCTTCTTTGGCATCAGTATTTGAAGATGGAGCATTTGTCTTCTATCTAAGGCACCTGGGGAAAAAAAAAACAAAACAACAAACCAACCAACAAAAAACCCAAACAACATTTATCAGCTACTTAATTTCAAAATTTTGACATGGAGGTGGATAGGAAGTATAGCCAGCAAGTTACCTGCTCCACCAGTGACTGAAAAGCCTGATGAGGCACAACAGGCAAACCACTTGCAAGATTTTAGAGTCACAAGGCCTCTGCCAAGTCCAGAGAAGTGTTCATCACCCACTGATGAAACTGTCCTTTGGGAGAGAAATGGGGCAGAAAGCAAGGTAGGCAGGTGGAGCAGGCAGCAGTTCCAACAGATCCGTGCCTGAATGTTTGCTGTGCTCCAGAAGGAAACCTTGGGTCAGCAGCCAGTTGAAGAATACCATGGAATTAAATCCATAATTAGAGGTACTCTAAAGCAAGGGCTAAGGCAGTACAAGAATAAGAGCTGTTGCATTCAGGAAGAATGGGAAACTTATGGTGGTACACAGATGGATGTACTGCTCCATGAGGTCTTGGATATCTTTTGAAGACGTGGTTGAAATTCATTCACCTAAGGTTGAGCTGAAGTTAGGCAGCAGTCTTTAATGTATTTTTCCTCTTCTTTATTATTTTTGCATTAAACATGTTTTCCAGAAATGTGTTTTAGAAACCACTTGTTTGCCCTGGGTTTCATTTGTGTCTTCACATGCTTGTGAAACCAAGCAAGCTCTCGTAATACCCTGAAGTCAGCTACTGGGAAACCCAGCTTGTGTGACAGAACAAGAATCTGCGCGATAAAAGCCATCCTAGAACACGATCGATCTCGCAGTGCTCTCATTCTTCTGAGCAGCTGTTTGAGAGCGCAGAAACCTGAGTGGCAAATAAAGGGACACAGAGGGCAACTATGTGCAGTACTAAGCCATTCTACCATTGGACTGCTACAGGCTTATGAATGTTAAAGTGCTTGTTCTGCAGGTAACTATTAATCCACACACAGGTTTCACCCTTTGTTATGACTGCCTCCCAGAGGGGCTTTTAAACTGAGCCTCCTTTCCAGAAGACATTCTTCATTTAAAACCATAGAATTGTTTAGGTTGGAAAAGACTTTAAGATCACTGAGTCCAACCACTATCTAACTGTACCAAACTGGTGCTAAACCATGTCACTCAGCAGTGCATCTCTGCATCTCTTAAAACCTTCCAGGAATGCTGATTCGACAACCTCCCTGGGAAGGCTGTTCCAGTGTTTCGGAACCCCTTCAGCAAAAAAAAATATTTCTTCTAACATCCAATCTAAACCTCCCCTGGTGCAACCTGAGGCATTCTTGCCTTGAAAAACTAAGAAGCAGTGTCCAGAGTCTGTCTATTTCTTTCAGTGGACATATAATATTTATATCTACAATTTCACTATATTGTCAGTGATGAATGGGGCTCAAATTTAAGAGGATTTATAACCCAGTTTTCAAACTAAATAGGATATTTACTTTTATCTCATCCATTCATCCTAGTTGTGCCACAAACCTGTGATGGCATATTTATATCCCTCATATTTGTCACTCCCCTGAGCTGCAGTTTACCCTTCGAGTAGAGGAGTTCAGCTATTTAAAGGAAACCTAGACCATCTGTCACATACCCTGCTCTTGCTGACAAGTTTATCTGATGATCCACTGGTGACAGACCAGATCGGAAGCTCTGGCAACCCAGGGCTTACAATCTTGTCACTGGAGGCCATGCACAACAGGTGCTTCATAATATACTCTCTCTGGTCTAATAGGTTAGGCGGGATTTGGTGGAGTTCTTCCAACCCCATCATTCAAATATCTGTCTGGGCAGTACACAATACTTACAGGATCATTTGAAAAGGAAGAAATGACAGAATTTTGTTCGATATTAGGTCAACTGCAAGCTGGAGATAAATAAAATACAGCAATTAGTGTTTCAGGGTTTCTGAGCTGTATGGAAAAGGAAAGCATCTTGAGTTCTCCATGAGCAAACGATCATCAGCAGGGAAAAAGAGAGGTTGAAAAAAGGTACCCAAATATATTTGGTTATTGGCACACTTTGTGCCCCATGGTAACACATCTGGTCTCTATCTCATGCTCAGAAAGCTGTGGGTCTTCAGCAGATTCTGTACTGTCCTGGCCAGCCAAGATGCTCCAAACATCTTAGCTGTAGGAGTTAATCATCTGCTGCCCTCCAGACAAGTTTCATTTTTAAAGCTTCATTTTTAAAGCTTCTTTTCACACATTCTGAAACCAAACCAGGTTTGTTTGGTGGTGGATACTTCTTCTCACTAACAGAGTACCATTACTCTTAAAGGATGTTGCCCATCATAGATTCCAAATCGTTCCTTAGTCGTCGTGCAAACTTTTACTTGGGACATCCCAGGCACATTCAACTTCTGCAGTGCTTCAGCATTAGCAGATGGCCCAAACCATACAGTCAAAGCTTACTCCCACTCCCAGATGGGTTAGGTTCCTCAGGGAAATCAGGAGCAAGGAGCCAGCTTCATATCTTCTTCCCAACAGCATGCTTGATCTGTGAGAGGATTTCTCAGTTGTGCCTTTTTATCCAATAATCCTTCCTCCTTTGCCTCTGAACAGGAGATTCAATAGTAATACTGGACTACAGGCAGAAAGGCAAGTGAGTCATCTTCTTCGAGCCAAACAATCTCTCCACGGATGCTGAAGCCATGAAGCAAAGGAAAATAAATGCAGCTGTGATAAATCCTTTCTCCAATGCATTGCCACTTCTGGTGAAGCCATTATGTCATAAGACATATGGAAAACTGATGGAAAATATGAAACGTTTGCCTCTTACATGATAACTCAGCAACTGCTATAAATAAGAAAATTGTCTTCATCTGTTGACACAGATTTCTCATCTCTTGCACAATGTATGTGAGGATGTGCCCATCGCTGATAAATGAACTCCCTCATGAGCTTGGCACCACTTTGTAAAAGACTGGTGAGTGTAAGCCAGCTCATGTTCAGATTGCCCTCCGTCAAATCTGGAAAAAATTAAGAGGAGGGGTAATTTTAACAGTGCTGTGACTTCCAAGCTAGCTAGATAACAAATTGGGCTAACAAGGGTTGTAATTAGCGATGTCTGCTCAGAGAGTTCACCATGAAGCCAAGTTCTTCTAATGAGAAACATGCTAGAATATTAATATGCATCATATCTCCCCTCCATTCTAACAGGAAATGTAAATGCAAGGCTTTCTTCCTTTTTCTTGGTTTCAGTTAATCTCGCAGCAAAAGTAACCTAATTATACTGACTGTATGATTGCTTTGACAGAAAGCATGTTAATTTAAAGCACTGTTTAACATAAAGCTGCCTGCCATATAATTACACTGCATTCACATGTTTACTAATCTTGCTCAATATAGTTGATTTCTGTTATTAGCCTCAACATCTCGTTAACATCTAAAACACCGGAGATTTGCTTTTCAAACCACAATAAACAGGCAAACCCAACAACAGCATAAGTGTTCCTTAATGGTCAATGTGAAAAAGAAAGATCTCTGTTATTAGCCTTGCATTTAAATGAGGATTTGAAGCTAGTTGCAGTACTTAAATGTCTTCATTGCCAAAACCCCTGGCTTAGAGCTGCTCTGCACGCAGTTCACTGAGGTGTTATTTTCAGCTTTTGAATGCCGCTGGAGCTTAGTGAAAACGAAACACATTGTAAGCTGCCTGTGGGCAATAAAAATAAAGAGTGTATACATAAGGTTGTTCTTGTCACATGTTAAGCACCTGATAAAATTCTAGTCTGGAAAGTTAACACACTAGGGCTAGACCCTAAAACAAGTTAACTCAATGAAAGAAGTGTGCGTATTCAATAATCGCCAGTTTATCTACATGACACACTCCACCTGACTTCGTAAGGGCAATGGAAGCAGCTACACCACCCCCAGCCTCCCTTTTCCTGTGAACTTAAAGGAGAACATGGAAAGAATTTAGCTGAAAAAATGCCGGTCAAAGGAAATTTTTCAGAAAAGAGGACAGAAGGAAAAAAAAAGGAAGTGAATTAGGGAAGAGGAGAACATTCAGGAGACTTCATGTACAGGTTTGTTGGGTATTTTTCTCTCTCTAGTTTAATTCTTTCATTTTGTACTGATAGTCCAGTGCAAATAGTTTAGATGTCAGAAACTCCCTGGAGGTGTTCAAGGCCAGGTTGGACGAGGCCTTGAGTGACCTGTACTAGTGGGAGATGTCCCTGCCTATGGCAGGGGGTTGGAACTAGATGATCCTTGAGTCCCTTCCAACCTTACCATTCTATGATTCTATGAAACTCCAAACGAAGCCTGGTCCTGACACAGAGGGATATTTCTTTCCACATCTGACCAGAGGAGCGGAATGGCGTGTCTTGCCTTTGGATGCTGCTCACACTAGGATTACCTCCAGGATCTGGCCTGGCAACTGTGCTGCTGGCTCCAGGGATCTGAGAACCATGGCAGGTTCTCTGTTTCTTTGTAAAGGGCTCAGAAGAGGCACTGCTCTTTGATATGCCCTGTCAAAATCTGGCCTAAGAGTCTGGCTTCCAGTCACAGAATCACAGAATATTTGAGGTTGGAAGTGGCCTCCAGAGATCATTGAGTGCATACCCCCTGCCAAGGCAGGATCCCCTAGGGTAGTCCACAAAGGAATGCATCCAGGTGGGTTTTGAAAGTCTCCAGAGAAGAAGACTCCACAACCTCTCTGGGCAGCCTGTTCCAGTACTCTGTCACCCTCACTGTAAAGAAGTTTCTTCTTATGCTGAGGTGAAATCTTCTGTGTTCCAGTTTGTAGCCGTTGCTCCTTGTCTTACTGCTGTGGAGCACCAAAAAGTGATTGGCCTCCTCCGCTTGACACCTATCCCTCAGATATTTATACGCATTGATCAAGTTTTCTCTCAGACATCTCTTCCCCAGACTAAACAGCCCCATGTCTCTCAGTCTCTTTTCATAGGGGAGATGTTCAAGTCCCCTAATCATCATTGTGGCTCTCCATTGGGTTCTCTCCAGCAGCTCTCTATCTCTCTTAAACTGAGGAGCCCGAGATTGGACACAGTATGGTGTGGTCTCACTAGGCCAGAGTAGAGGGCGAGAAGAGCCTCCCTAGACATGTGCATTGGGAAAGCCATGAGGAACCCCTGCCCCGAAAACAGAACTGCTGGGATCCCATGTTTGCTTTGCCCCTTTCTGTGGTGCCCCTGAAGAGCTGTGTGGAAGAAAGCATGCACTGCCATTTACAAACCAGCATGTTCAGGCGATTTCAAGAAGGCTGTACCGAGGCGTTCTGAGCGAGGATCCGGCCTTTACAACGTTTACACCGGATTCCTCTTTTCAGCCTGTTTCTCTCACTGATTTTATTTTGGGTAAGTATACGAAGTCAGTCAGAACTGTTTGTTTATAGCTGTAGATTTTCATGGCTGTATAAATTAGATGTTATTACTGAATGAGATGCCCGCCCACTCACCCAGTGCAGCTGCACAGGAATCCTTTCATGCTGCCCGACCGTACGCAGCCTCAATCTGGAGGAAAACAACATGCTTCCAGTCAGACCAAGGCACCGCTGCTTAAACCCTCGGGTGAAAAAACAGCAATTAATTTTTTCCACACAGCAGTGGGAGTATGACAACCACAATTACCTAATATTGTTTAGACCTACTGCTTTCGTTTGGCAAAGAGAAAATGAAGGTTTAAATTCACCAGATTAAAAAAAAAAAAAAATCAACTCAAAAACCAGAAAACCCAACTCTACCTAGTCTAAATCCCATTCCTGCACTTTATGAGATTAAGCAATATTCTTTGGAGGGAGCAAGGGGAGTGGAGAGGGTCAGGGGAAGTAAAACAAAAATTGGTTGGTATTAGAGACAGAATATCCTCAGAAAATAAGGATTCATCCCATACACACATAGGGCTGTTTCCAGCAGAAACAGCTGGAAAACAATATCCATCACTTTTAGGAGCTTTCATCTTAGCTCACACCTTTGTCACAGTTTACTCCCATAAAAAGCACAGGCAAATGCTCCTCCATTCCCTCCTCAGTTTCCCACACAAATGTCTCGGTTTCTATCTCTGCCAGACCTTCAGGGTCACAATTTGACCTCAATAACATAATTTAGGATTGTTCCAAGCCTTCAGCAGAACTACTGAAGATTTACTTTGATGGATCTGGCACACAGGAAATATGCATTTACATTTTACCAAAGTGTCTAAAATAGTTGCCGGCGAAGGCTGAAATTCAATTTGAGACCTTGCGTTCACTTGGCAGAGCACAGAACTTAAATGTTTTGTGCCACTGAATCAGCCAGAGAGTCTCAGGAGTATTTGTAAGAGAAGGCTTAGAATCAACCATGAGAGCCAAACTAAGACCCACTTCCCAGGCATGTGACTCAGTAGATGTTGGAAAAAAACCAAACCCGTATTCATTTATGGGTTCATACTAATTTTTTTTGTTAGTATGTAACCTTACTGATTATCTGGCTACCTCTGAGGGAGAGGTATTGGCTGTGTGGATTCTCATGAATAACCTCAATATCAACTCATGCTTTTGAACTAAGGCTACAGCTAACAACTGTTTGTGATTGAATGAATCATTTGGAAAAACAGCAAGTTAAAAAAAAAAACCCAAATACAATGACAGTAGGCCAAACATTGTAGCAAGTGGCCAAAACTTCCAAAATAAAAATTTGGGCCTTTTTGAAGCCTCCAGAGACCTTACCCTATAAAGAGTCCAATGTTTCTGAAGAGCAAACCTGAAGGTCTTTGGTATTGATACACTTCAGTTTAACTTCCAGACACTGGTGTGTAAAAACATGGGTCTGAGTAAAACCCTCAAGAATATGGCCCAGTAATAGTTCTGAGCTATCAAATTTAATAACATTTGGTGTTTCCAATGTCACCTTCTGTCAGATGCTCTCAGAACATTTAAGCAAACGTTTAAGTTCCTTTCACCTTCAGAGGGTAATTTCCCTCACTAATCAGAGAACAGCACACTTATGAGAAAATAACATCTTTTTCTATACCTGAGACAAACACAGTTACCTCCTACAGTAAGGCGGACAATTTGTTTTCACTGTTGGGGAGGACTAAGTTTGTCAAGAAGAGGCAAAACCCTACAAACATGTATCAACACATACCTGCTTTTTATTTTGATATGTTTGCTCAGATTTTTCTCAAGGAACCACCTAGCAATGATGCCATCTCCAATTGTCAGGTGAAAGGCACGTTTGCCACTTAAAAGTTCACCTGTGACAATCACCACTTCTGTGTTTGGAAACAGGAGGCTTTCCTTCTGCTGCTTTTCAGCCTAGAAAATAGGAGGCTGAGAAGGGGATCTTATAAATGCATAAAAATTTCTAAAGGGTGGAATTCATGAGGATGGGGCTGGTCTCATTTCAGTGGTGGCCAGTGATGGGACAAGATGCTACATGTACAAACTAGAACACAGGAGGTTTCACTTGAACTTAAGGAGAAATGCCTTTACTTTGAGTGTGACAGAGCACTGGAACAGGCTGCCTGGAGAAGTTGTAGAGCCTCCAACTCTACAGACTTGCAAAACCTGCTTGAATGTGTTCCTGTTCAACCTGATTCAGGGACTGGACTCGGTGATCTCCAGAGGTCTCTCCCAATGCCTAGCATTCTATGATTAGGATCAAAAACTCTGGTAGTGGCATCCCCTGGCTCTGACACAGCACACAGGAAAGGGTCCCTCAGTGATAAGTTCAGACCCCCAGTCTACAGAGTGTTGCAGAGACAGGTGACTGTACACAGGCTCCTGCCTTACCCAGGCAGAAGTCACCATTTCCATAGCGGAGGCTAGCAGCACATGTCCTTGCCTTACCAAAGGAGTTTGCACCCTTGCAAGGACATGATGGGTGGTTACTGTGTGCCAACCAAAGTGTCAGTGCCAAAGCAGGAAATGAGGACACATATAGGTAAGAAGTATTTGTTTCTGTCAGGTTTTTCTAGATTCTGACTGAACAGTTTTGGTTTGTTTTCTTTGGATCAAGTGCACCATCAGCAAGTCTGCTGATGACATCAAGCTGAATGGTGCTGTTGACACACCTGCAGGAACGCATCCATCCAGAGAAACTTAGACAAGCTTCAGAAATGGATTTATGTGAACCTCAGGAGGTTCAGCAAGGCCAAGTGCAAAGTCCTGGCACCTGGGTCAGGGCAAATCCCTGGTATCGATGCAGTCTAGGGGATGGTAGTCCTGAGGAGACAGACGTAGGGACACTGGTGGATGAAAATGTGGACATGAGCCAGCAATGAGCACTCACAGCCCAGAGGCCAACTATATCCTGCGCTGCATCCAGAGTAGCCTGGACAGCAGGTCAGCGGAGGGGATTCTGCCTCTCTGCTGTGCTCTGGCGAGCCCTGACCCTGCAGTGCTTTGGCCAGCTCTGAAGTCTGCAGTGCAAGGACATAAACCTCTTGGAGAGAGTCCAGAGGAGGCCACAAAAACAATCTGAGGGCTTGAACAACTCTGCTATGAGAGTAGGCTTGAGAGAGTTGGGGTTGTTCAGCCTGGAGAAAGAGAAGGAAAACCTCATTGCAGCCTTTCAGTACTTAAAAGTGGCCTAGAAGGGAGATTTGGATAGACATTTCAGCAGGGCCTGTTATAGCCAGATAAGGGGTGGTGGGTTTAAACTACATGGCGGAAGGCTCAGCATGACATTTTTTACACTGAAGATGGGGAGACACTGGCCCAGGTTGCCCAGAGAGGTGGTAGATGGCCCACACCTGGAAAACATTCTAGGTGAGGTTGTTTAGGGCTTTGAGCAACATGATCTACCTGATGTCCCTGCTCAGTGCAGGGGGCTTAGACTAGATGGTCCTCAAAGCTCCCTTCCAACCCAAACCATTCTCTGATGCAGTGCATTTAGGAAGTCTGACTTTGAAAAGCAAGACGTACACTTCAAGGAAGGACTCCTGCTACTACTGGTCTCTAATACCCCAGGATTAAAAAAAAAAAAAAAAAAAGGGCTAAACGTCAGCGCTTTCGCTGAGTCCTGACGTTTTGATAATCGCAGTTTGGTTAATTACCAGCACGAGGCGGGGGAGGTCGGAGGAGGGGTTTGGGCTGCCCTGGCGCTCCCGAGGCTCCACAGCGCCACCTGGCGGCGCCGAGGGGACGGAGCCACCGCGGCCTCCCTCTGCGCGGCACAGAACGGGCGCGGAACCTCCAGGGCAAATTCGCAGGGCTACTCGGTCGCCCTTAAGCGCAGAGAGGGGCTGTGTCTCGTCCAGGAAGCTGTCTCCTGTTCCCATCTTTGCAGCTTGTCGCAGCGTTATATGAAGCCGGGGAAAAGCTGCTGTGGGTTATTTCACTATTATTATGTCACTGGTATTTCAGCTGTGATGCTGCAACTGGGGGTCGCTGCAATATTATGAACAGCGTTAATTAATATTTCATTACAGGATGCAGTATTTGGCTTTGCCACAGATTCAGGTGTTTACTCTTCAAGTATCAGTGGAGACTTTGAGCACAAAGCAAAATAATTTTCACTCATCCATCTGTGAATCCAAACCAACCCAAAGGAAACCCCACACTGCTATGTCACCTCACAGCAAATCAACATCATTTTGTTAAGTCAAAATCATAGGGAGAATAAAGGGAAAGTTGGTTTTAATGGTCAAGATGTGCAAAGGAAAGAAACAAAAGTCAGAGCACATTATCCATAGTTTCAGACTGTTCTTTTTTCTCTCCCCCCCCCCCCTTTTTTCCCCTCTTTCTTTCCTTTAAAACAGATGTTGCCAAATAGTTTTGACCTTGAATCACACATACTTCAACCTTCTGAGGAACAACCCCCAGGCTCTAAAGCAGCCTCCTTGTCCCTAGCTGCCAAACAATAGCCATTGTTTCTGTAGGATCTAGCCAAAAATAATATGATGTGCAACTGCCTTCCTGCAGTTGTCTTTGCAAAAGTACTTAGAAATTCCAGAGATGACCGTATGGATGGGTTATGGCACAAAGAAACAGCACCAAAGGAGCAAAACATCTTGAGAAGCATGTAGAAAGTCCTATTCTGCCCTTTCCAAGTGTAAGAAAGTGGTAAGGGATAGAAGATAAAATAAGCCATAGGAGGGAGAGTTATAAGACAGTGAAGTGCTTAAGTGAAGCAGCTGGTTTTATGTTGTTGTGTAAGCAAAACAAATCTCAAACATTGGAGTATTCTGTCCATGCTCTCCTATCGTTAAATCTTAGCATTGTTGAATAGGTGGTTGTGTGATTGCACATTAAATGGTGCTTTTATGCACCTCTGATTTTGAAAAGAGGAGTTGCAAAGAGGGAAGAAGCTACTTCAGCCCTCTGTGGTTTCTCTTTTAGCATTTTTTTCCCCTCCCTTTCTTCTGCTTCATCTACAACCTTGCCATTGTAGCTTCTCAAAGACACAAACATCAGTTCAAATGAATGACTGTTTGTGGGGGAATGGCTACTCCTCCTGGCTGGGGAAAGAAATTAAATAGCAGGAAATCACAGGGAACACAGACACTGATAAATAGACAGGGCCTGGAGGTTATGGGTAGTCTGCAATGAACTCAAAACTCTGCAGAAAAGCAGATGGAGGGGAAAAAAACAAAAGGGCAAAGAAAAATGGGAGTTATTTCAAAGTGCCTCCTTAATAACTGGATTTATTTCCTACCTGTAGTTCAAAACACACTAGTGAGGGATCAGCTTAGCTTTTCTGCTTTCAACAGTCCAGGTGACAACAGAGGCATTGTGCTGGTTTGAGGCTAATTGGAATATTTTCATGATAAAATTAGATCATTGGGTATGAAAAGAAAATAATAATGAGGTCTGTATCAGTAATTGGATTGCTGAGGGATATAAAAAGTCAAAATACAAACAAAGTTCTCATTCTGTGCCTTCAGACTTCACCTTGTTCACTTCTCTGCCTGAACCTGTGTAACTCAATCTCATAATTTCCTTCTAACCCCTTACTGGATCTGATATCTCACCTCTGATCTCTGCAACTAATCAGGTGAGCTTTACAGGGGGCTTATTTGGTTATCTACCTGAGATAAGGGGGTGGGAAGGGAGAAGGGGGTTAGTTGAGAGTCCTCCTGAGCAATTTCCTTGTCTGGGAGGGGTTTTTGAATTTCTGTATTACTTTTAACTTGTATATGAATGTAAATATTTGTAAATATGGTGTATGCATATATGCTTGTAAAGTTGTGCTATGCTACAAATACAGCTTGATCTTACCTTCCAAACCATCTGAGTTAGCCTGGTGAATCCAAGTGTGTGTGTGTGAAATTCCCGATCCACCACAGGCAGTCAGTGGAACTTTACATCGTTGTGTGTGCTGTACATTTCCTGAGCTAAAAAACATTCCTTTTCCATCAGTAGTACATTTATCTGATCAACAAAGCAAGCCACAGACTAGCTGGAGAGCTGGGCAGAGAGGAATCCAATGAAGTTCAAGGCTACACCTAGGAAGGGACAGTGCCCCATACCAGCACAGACTTGCAGCTGATCTGCTGGAAAACAGCTCTGTGGACAAGGACTTGGGAGTCCTGATGGACGACAAATTAGCGATGAGCCAAGAAGGCCAGCGGTACCCTGCAGTGCATTAAGAGGAGTGTGGCCAGCAAGTCAAGGGATGTTCTTCAGCTCCTTCTACTCTGTCCTAGTGAGGCCACATCTGGAGTATTATGTCCAGTTCTGGGCTCCCCACTTCAGAAGAGACAACCAACTACTGGAGAGTCCAGTGGAGGACTACTTAGATGATGACTGAACTGGAACATCTTGTTTATGAAGAAAGGCTGAGAGACATGGTCCTGTTTAGCCTGGAGAAGAGCAAGAGGGCATCTTCTCAGTGCTTATCAATATCTAAAGGGTGGAGATCAAGAGGATAGGGCCAGGCTCCTTTCGGTGGTGCCCAGCAATAGGACAAGGGGCAATGGGCACAAAATGGAACACAAGAAGTTCCACCTAAAAATGAGGAGAAGAATTATTTCATGTAAGGGTGTCAGAGGACTGAAGTAGGCTGCTCAAAGAGGTTGTGGAGCCTCCTTCTTTAGAGTGATTCCAAACCTGCCTGGATGCAGTCCTGGACAACCCGCTCCAGGTGACTCTGCTTTAACAGCAGGAATTGAAGTGGATGATCCTCAAAAGTTCCTTCCAATCTCTGCCATTCTGTGATTGTATAAAGAGAAGATAAGTACACAGCACATTGTAGATTGTGTTGAAGTTTGACTTCCAAATTTTCTTTCACATTTGTGCTTCTGGTCAGTCTGCTTAGTCATCCTGAATGACAGCTCTAACACTGACACAAATTTAGAGCTGAACTTTGACCTAAGTGTCAAATCAAAGGGTGTAGAAAAAAACCCAAGCAAAACAAGGCAGGCTGAGAAAAGTTACCTCAACTATTTCAGATGAAAGATAGTGTTTTAAAAATGTATGTTGAAGTACAGTTTGAATTTCTGGCGAATACTGGAGCTGATAGGTCTATGTAACACTGTCCAATTACAACATATTTACTAGCCACAGCATGTTTGTTGCTAACAAAATGTGGCAGATGTCTGCTACGGTGGGCCTCTGTTCAACCATTACTGGCTATTTGATAAATGATCTGTAGTGTTAGAGAAAAATAGCAGAGAAACACTGGATGAAGGGGAAAGAAAGAAAAAAAAACTCAAAGAAAGGAAAAAACCTCAAACTTCTAGCAAGACCAGACTGTGGGAAAGACTCACTTATGCTTGCTTTACATATGATCGTCCCTTATAAGGAAGAAAACAGTGCCCCATTGGTTATGTAGTGACATGTGTAGTGACAACGCTAGTGCCGCTCAGAGGCATCCCCCAGGTTCTGTCCCTAGTGACGTGTCTATACACTCATTGTAAAAGTATGTTCTGCTGAACATACAGCTGCAGTGACTTCCTCCCTGGGGAAGCCATCACCTAAACATCTAGAGAAACAAGCACATGGCTCTATGGATGGCCACTTGAGTCCACACAGTACAAGCTCTTTCCAAGAGCTGAAGGAAAGGAAGCAGCACAGGACGTCGTTCCATGAGTGCGCTGTTGTCACCAGCTGGAAAAGGAAAAACCCAAACAAAGCAGTCACAAGGGAAATGAGGCCAATCTGGTCATTAAACCGACAGAAAAATGCATTTCCTTCTAGAGGCAGTGATGCCTCGTAGGAGTTTCTGGTTTGTTTTGCTTAATCGCTGGGGTTTGGAGTTTCCCAGTTCACTCCTACATTCCTTGCCTGTGCCTCTGAGTGCTGTCTCCTGTTGTCCGGTGAGAAAGACATTTGTAACAAATTGATAAGGTGGAATTTTCCCATGCAGACGCTATCAGGCAAGCAGAGCACTGTGTGGCACGCTACAAGTGAAAAAATGTGCTTACACTCTTTTCTGACTTGGACTAGTCCTCCAGTCCCTCCTTGTTTCAGGGTCAGAGCCAGACAGAAACATCTCCCAGGGGGCAGCACTTGTGCTGCTGTAGCAAATGCCAGATGCAGTCTCCTGCCTTGGATTTAGTCCATTTGCACACCTACTTTTACTGAGAGGAAGTTTCAACAAAGCAGGAAAAAACAGTAGCTGAAGAAATAAAAATGAAGCCATTGTACCAAGTCTCAACAACAAGCTGACAAAAACCCATGCACCCTATCTTGTGTATTGCCTTATATGCTTTGAGGAGCAATCAGCAGAGCATAATTTCACCCAGACAGACTGAGATTGCCTGAGACCTGGTCTTGTAATGCAAGGCATGCTCAAGTTGAGATTCATATGGGAGCATTTTCCTGTGGGAAAGCAAGAAGCAACAGGAATTCACCAACTGCTAACATACCATCCCATGAAACACCTAAAGTCCCCAGAGAGTTCAAAACAAGATTCAGAGTCATAGAATTGGTTTGGTTAGAAGAAACCTTTAACGTTATTAAGTCCAAGTGTTTACCCACCAGTGCCAGATTACCACTATACCATGCCCCTCAGCACACACCATCTACGCACGTTTTACATCCCTTCAGGGATGAGGACTCCACCACTTCCCTGGGAAGCTTGTTCCAGGGCTTGGCAAGCATTTCAGTAAAGACATTTTTCCTGATGTCCTACCTAGACCTCCTCTGGCTCAACTTTAGGCCATTTCCTCTTGTCATTTACTTGTTACTTGCAAGAAGAGACTAACCCCTACCTTACTGCAGGCTCCTATCAGGGAGATGCAGAAAGCAAGAAGGTTTTCCCTCAGCCTCCTTTTTCTTCAGGCTGAACACAATCCCAGTTCCATCAGATGCTTATCACAAGATTTGTTCTCTAGACCCTTCACCAGCTTTCTTGCCCTTCTTTGGGCATGCTCTGGCACCCCAGTGACTTTGTAGTAAGGGCCCCAAAACCACACCAAATATTTAAGAGGCAGCTCACCAGTGCTGAGTGCAAAAAGACAGTCACTGCCCCAGTCCTGCTAGCCACACTATTGCTGATATGCACCAGGATGCTCTTGGCTTTCTTGGCCACCTGAGCACACTGTTCATATTCAGCTGCTGTCAACCACCACCCCCAGATCACAGGATCACAGTATCACAGATGTTAGGGGTTGGAAGGGACTTATGTAGATCATCGAGTCCAACCCCCCTGCCAGAGCAGGACCAGACAATCTAGCTCAGGTTGCACAGGAATGCATACAGACAGGTCTTGAAAGTCTTCAGAGAAGAAAACTCCACAACCTTTCTGGACAGCCTGTTCCAGTGCTCTGTGACCCTTACAGCAAAGAAGGTCCTCCTCATGTTGAGGTGGAACTTCCTGTGCTGTAGTTTATACCCATTACACTTTGTCCTATCACAGGGCACAACTGAGAAGAGTTTGTCCCCTCCTTGACCCCCCAGACCTTAGATACTTATAAACATTTATTAGATCCCCTCTAAGTCTTCTCTTCAGCAGACCAAAAAGCTCCAGATCCCTCAGCCTCTCCACACAAAGCAGTGCTCCAGCCCCTTACTCATCTTTGTAGCCCTGTGTTAGACTCTCTCAAGTACATCCTTGTCCCTCCTGACCTGGGGAGCCCAAAACTGAACAGAGTGTTCCAGGTGAGGTCTCATCAGGACAGAGTAGAGGGAGAGGAGAACCTCCCTCGTTCTGCTGGCCACACTCCTCTTAATGCACCCCAGGCTGCCACTGGCCTTCTTGGTCACAGGGCACATTGCTGTCCCTTGGATAGCTTCTTGTCTGCCAGGTCCTTTTCTGTCAGACACCTTTCCAGGGGTGGAAGATCTAGCAGTATGGTCATAGAATAAATTAATAATGAACAGAAAGCTTCTTCCATTTCACTCCACTTGCAGTGAACTTTTGGTTCTCGGTGGTGTTAGGAGCTTCTGGGGCTTTCCAAGGGCAGGCAGCACAGGCCAGCAGCACATCTGCCAACAACATGCCGATACAGGTGGGCAGCATGAGCCAAATCAAGGACTTCTTTTCTTGCTATTGTTATCCCTGCAGCTCTGGAATTTCATCCAAACGAATTGTGGGAGCATACTTCCCAGGTTAGGGTATTCTTGTGAAGAGGTGAGAAGGGAGGCAGGGTTGGGGGTGTGTCAGAGGGGTGATTTGCTGCAACCCTGCCAAAATGACAGGAGTGTGCCATGTGCTGGAGTGCTGGCTGGGCACACAACTTTGAGGAGTAGGTCTGTGTGCTCCACCAGCAGCCACTGCTAAACGGGAGAGAAAATAATGTCACAAATGCAGTTCTTCATCCAGCCTGTGCTTGCTTGTGAAAGAAGTTTAATAGATGTTATTTGTGACTTGTGCTTTGGTAAAAGTATGTTTATTTCTAATTTTCCAGTCTGAAATGCACTGTGCTTTCTTACAGCACAACCCTCAGCTTGATGTGATGGCAGACTGTGCTTCCATATAGTTTTTATTTCCATTATATTGATTTTGCACAGCTTTCCTGTGTGCAAGCACTGGCCTTGGTTCTTTTCCGTCCTTCTGCCATTTGAACACCAACCATATTTCTCTTGACTCTGAGAGAAACACCTATTTTGCCTGTTCTGGGCAATCTTTTATATTCCTTTTAGAGCCTAGAGCCTTTTAGAACCTCAGAAGTCTGCATTTTGTTAAAACTGATAGAAAGAAGTGAGTCCTACTCACCAAGCACGATTTCTAATACCATTTGTCTCTCACTGTGTCAAATTCACATCACAATGAAATACAAGTGCCATAAATTAGTTTTGTACTGGAGGCTTTTCACTAGCTATTCCATTCCAGTGCTCTGAAAATGCTTGTAATGAAATCTGACAGACACAAGAAATTACTTAACATGAGTCTTGCACAACACAGAGCTCCTGAGAGAGGTCAGAACAGCCGATACTCCCATTTCAGGCTTCTGTTTCTCAATGAACAGTGACACAGACTATAATGGAGAGAAATCTTCAAGTTCCTACAAACCAAATGCTCTCTCTGAATTCCCAATTTCTGTGAGTATTCTGTGGTGAGACCAAAAATAGGACAGAGGCACCTAGAAAGCACTGTATTACTTCACAGCCTTTGAGTCAGCTTTTCAATGGATTTTTTCCTCTCTTTGTTGAAATTATTCAATGAACTTAAATAAGCATTTCTTATTAAAAGTTTTAAGAAGTGATAGAAAAAAAACACAGTGGTGTAGGGATAGGAGTTGGGACTGCATAATTGAAGTACAGGTTAGGGGTTGGCTTGCTAGAAAGCAGCTTCACAGAAGACCTTGGAGTGCTGGTGGACAAGTTCATCGTGAGCCAGCAGCACACCCTCGTGGCAAGAAGGCCAGTGCTATCCTGGGATGCAATAAGAAGAGTTTGGTCAAGGGAGGTTTCTCCTCTTCTACTTTGGCCTAGTGAGGCCACATATGGAGTACTGTGACCAGTTCTAGGCTCCTCAGCTAAAGGGAGAACTACTAGAGAGAGTCCAGCAGAAACTACTTAGAGGGGACTGAAGCACCTCTCTGATGAGGAAAGGCTGAAAGACCTGGGGCTGTTTAGCCTTGTCCCAGTTTGAGGCTGTGAGCTGCCCAGGACTGGAGGACGGAAATGACTCTTACCCCTTTTGAAAAGTAAGAATGGGGATACTGCACACTGGAGTGAGGGTACTGCACACTGACTGGAGCGGGGATACTGCACACTGGAATGAGGATACTGCACACTGACTGGAAGTTTAAAGGGTGATTCTATTTACTGGTGCATATATCTGAAAGGCAATCAGGTAGAATAAGTACATTCACAGGATAGGCCACATCCATGGGACCAAAAAGGTCTGTTGGGCCCAAAAAGGTCTTCTAGAATCCTCCACGCCTTCCACCTTCAGTCAACCTGAGGGTAGGCTGAAACTGCCCTCCCCAGTTGGGGCTACAAGGCCTCAGCAGGCTGCATGACACAGCTCACAATTCCCTGCCAGCCAGGAGCCGCCTCCCCGACTCAAACCATGGGATAAGAAGGATCATGAGCTGTGCCTGGAGAAAAGAAGTGAAGAGAAGGAAGGCAGGGAGGAGAAGGAGGAGAAGGGTGTCAGCCAGGCACTGCCTTATAAGCTATAACACTGGGAAGTGGAATAGAGTAACAATATTACAATATCCTGGGACAACCAGGTCCATCCCCCGGGGGTAGGCCTCGGCCTATGGTTTTCTTAAGGGAGACCTGGGACCCCTCAAACTACCACAAGCCTAGAGAAGACTGAGATGGGATCTTATCAATGCTTAACACTATTTAAAGAGCAGGAGTCAAGAGGATGGGGACAGACATTTCAGTGATGCTCAGTGACAGGACAAGTAGCAACAGCACAAAGTAGAACACAGGAGGCTTCCTCTGGACACAAGGACAAATTTCTTTCCTTTGAGAGTGCTAGTGCACTGGAACAGGCTGCCCAGAGAGGTTGTGAAGTCTCCTTCTCCCAAGATTTTCTAAATCCTCCTGGGTGTGATCCTGTGCAATCTGCTCTGGGTGACCTTGCTTTAGGCAGGGAGTTTGGACTAGATGATCTCCAGGGTGAAGGACTGGAAGAGATGTCTGTGATTCTATGTGATGGATAGAAAAATATTTTAACACTAGAACTAGTGACAAAGATTTACTTTTTATTCCATGGTGCCTTTACTTTCTTCTCTTACGATCTCCTGTGTGTCACACATACTCACAGCACTCTTCCAGTGGTGAGGTTGCAGTGGCAACACAGACAGCACCCCTGGCCTGCAACAGAAAGTGAGCTGCTATTCATACCATGAACATCCTGTGCCACTTAAAGACATCAAGTTGTTTGGTTGGGTGTTTTTTCTTTCTTTTAAGTGATACATGTTTTAGAAAACAGGTTGTCTTGCTCAAAATGCCAAGCAACTCCATAATGTCTCAAAGGGAGGCAATATAACGAGCAGTCATCTTTTTAGAGGTGACAGCAACAGCGCCTGATGCCGTATAATTGCTGCTGTCACGAAGGTGGTTGTGTAAGCAGGGATGCTTAGGAGGCACCCTGCTGGCTGTCTGCTGTTTGAAAGTTCCCGTGGTTTTGTGTGATTTTTTTTTTTTTTTTTTTTTTGAGGGGACACACACCTTTCATCTTCTCTGTAAAAGCAATGGTTTGACTTTAGAGCAGAGCTTGGCAGGTGGTTCAGCTTACCAGCGAACTATTGTCTCTTAGAGTAGCTGATATCAGAAAAGAGCAAAGAAAACATGGAGATAAAGCCTGAGAATTATTAAAAATATTCTATGTCCAAACTCCTGTGGCTCTTTGTTGAAAGCACAGCCATGGCAAGAGAGAAGCAGACAATTAACTTAGAATCATAGATTGGTAATGTTGGAAGGAACCTCAAGGATGGTCTAGCTCCAACTCCCTGCCATAGGCAGGGACACCTCCCACTAGTACAGCTCACTCAAGGCCTCAACCAACCTGGCCTTGAACACCTCCAGGGAGGGAGCAGCCACAACCTCCCTGGGCAACCTGTGCCAGTGTCTCACCATCCTCACTGCAAACAACTTCCTCCTAACATCCAATTTAAATCTCCCCTCTGCCAGTTCAAACCCATTGCCCCTTGTCCTGTCATTACCAGGCCTTGTCAATAGTCCCTCCCCAGCATTCCTCTAGGTCCGCTTCAGATACTGGAAGGCTACTCTAAGATCTCCTGGAAGCCTTCTCTTCTCCAGGCTGCAGAGTCCAAACTCTCTCAGCCTGTCCTCATAGCAGAGCTGCTGCAGCCCTCTGATCATCTTCGTGGCCTCCTTTGGACCCACTCCAACAGTTCCATGTCCTTCCTGTGCTGGGGGCTCCAGAACTGTACACAGTACCTGAAGCAGTTTATCTATCTGGATTATCCACTGCCACCTCAAATAGGTTCATAGGATCACTGTTTGAGAATCATGTTGGAAGACATTCAGATTACCAGTGTAATTCAGCAAAGTTTTATAAGGAGATAATCCAGACCAGCCTTCTGCTAAAGCAGAGGCAGCTATGAATATGGGGGGTTTAAAAACCAAATCTCTCAAGTAATTTTGTTTATGTCTTAACCGCCACTTACAACTGGAAGGCAGCCGCCTCCTCATGCTTTTGAAGACAATTGTGTCTTGATTTTCTCTTTTTTTCCTTAAATGCAAGGATGTTTATTTAAAGATGACAGAACATAAAGCTTTCCCATCTGATACCCAGTGAAGAAGGCAAGAGAAAACCCAATCTTTCTTGGTAAACAGACACATTGGCATGGGGTGAGAATGGAAATGCCCATATCTGGCTTACACCAGTTGCCTCCAGGGAACACATGTGAAAGCTGCTATTGCCTTCTGGGTGATGGTTTTACCACATGGAATTACAATGATGTAAGCCCAGACCGAGTATGCTCAGAGTCGATCTTACAAATCTGGTTGAAAGATGTGTCTGGAAAGGCATTGTTGACCAGCAGTTATAGTTTAACTGAGACAGTACATCAACAAGAAGTAGCAGAAGTACTCAGAAAAAAAAAAGAACCCAAACATTTCTTCCCCAACCCAAACTGTTTGCTTGCAGGTCTGACTCGGTTTGCCACGCTCTTTTGTTCACATGCAGTAAACTTGCCTTTAAGACAAAGGAGAGCTTAAGAGTTGTCAGGAAAGAAAGTGGCTCGACAACAGAGTAATAAAAAGCTAAGGAAGTCCACATCATGTGCTGAGATCTGAACCAAAGGTCTACTCATGAGGCTAGTGAAAGCACAACTTAATGAGTTAGGAAGTTGCTGCTCCAAACTGAATTGTTACTGGGGAATCTCAAGTGCCCATCAGATGACAAAAATAATTGTGAAGGAAAACACAGGAGAACATCAGGAAAACAAGGACTATGCTTGTACTGGATGTGGAGCAATCTTCCTAGCAAAGCACATTTACCTCATATCTTGAGTCACTTTCCCAAAGTGTTATTAAATTAATTGTAAATACACCTCTTAAAATACCAGAATTGCATTGACAAGGGAAAGACACAGTGATGCAAAAGGTCTTTTCTATCTCTAATTACCATGACCTCAAATGGACATGCTTAGAAACTTCTAGGGAGGAATGTGTGTTAACACTTACATGAGGACATGGGCCCCTGGGGAGATGAATGTGTAATAGCTCCAGCAAGGAAACATCATCTAACCAGTCAGGAATGAGAAGTTACTGTACACAGACCCAGTATTAGTCCAGTTGGGTAAGTTCTTGTTTTTCTCTCTTAAAAAANCTATCTCTAACCCCCCTGCTGTGGGCAAGGACACCTCACACTAGATCAGGTTGCTCAGAGCCCCATCCAACCTGGCCTTAAAGACCTCCAGGGATGGGGCTTCCACCACCTCCCAGGTAACCATCAGCAGCCTCCTAGTGTAACCCAGGTGGTCAATTTCAACTAGGCTTTCTATCCCAGATAGCCACAAACCTCCCAGACTGAAAATCTCATTCAAGTTCAGATTAACAGTTTAATTCAGCAGTATTTTATAACCAAATCTAAAAAAAATTTTGTTATCACTATCAGACGAGCAAATGTTTGTGTTGGAAAGAAACTGCAGCAGGTATTAAATGTTTTTAAGTACACCTGACCTCCACATTTTATTTTTTTTTTTTAAATCAATGACTAGTAATAATTACAACTGATTGAACTCCTATTCTTAACACCACCTAAATAAAAAAGGAATTTGCAAGCAGCATTTGAAATATTTCTATGCTGCCTGCTGGAAAGGTTTTCGCTGGGAAAGAAAGAAAGAAAAAAAAAAGCTTTTGGAATATTTCCACTTTTGCTTAGTTTTCAAATCATAAGGAACAATTTTTAATATAGAAAATTGTTACTGAAAGTTTTTAGCAACATTATCTGTAGTTTTGGGTGGGTGTTGTTGCTTTGGTTTGTTTTGTTTTGTTTGCAGCTTTCTGTTCAACAGACACATAAAAAAAAGTTGTAAGAGATTAGAAAAGCAACAACAAACCACATCCATTAAACATTTTCTGAGAGGGGAAAAGGAATTATTGACATTTTTATTGGTTTATTTTTAAGAAGGGCTTTGTTTCAAGACTGAGTTCTGAGAACCTGTCAGAACAAACATTATTAAGTACCAATGTGGTAATAGTGGACTGCAATTAGATTCAGCATTCCTACCTGAAGAGCTTCGTGCATAATCAGTATAAACCTACATGGTTAAATACAATAGCAAAGGATTAATGTAAAAATCTGCATAGGAGCACATAACCATGTTGGACCAGAGCCTTTCCCCTGTACTCAGCACTGGTTAGGTCACACTTTGAGTACTGTGTCCAGTTCTGGGCCCCTCAGTTTGAGAAAGATGTTGAGGTGCTTGAACATGTCCAGAGAAGGGCAGCAAGGCTGGGGAGGGGGCTGGAGCACAGCCCTGTGAGGAGAGGTTGAGGGTTAGTCTGGAGGAGAGGACTCAGGGGAGTCCTTATTGGTGTCTACAACTACTTGAAAGAAGGTTGTAGCCAGGTGGGAATGGTCTCTTCTCCCAGGCACCCAATGACAGAACAAGAGGACACAGTCTCAAGCTGTGACAGGGCAGGTTTAGGCTGGATGTTAGGAAGAAGTTCTTCACAGAAAGAGTGATTGGCATTGGAATGGGCTGCCCGGGGAGGTGATGGTGTCACCATCTCTGAAGGTGTTTAAAAGGAGACTGGATGAGGCACTTAGTGCCATGGTTTAGTTAATTAGAAGGTGTTGGGTGATAGGTTGGACTCAAGGATCTCGAAGGTTTTTTCCAGTCTGGTTAATTCTGTGATTCTTAACTACATCCCTGGCTTTCAGTATCCTAGAAATAATGACAAGAGTGAGGCTTTTGAGAAAGATGAAGAGGCTTCCCTGGCTTCAGCTTAACATGGAGCAGCAACAGGATGGTCTCCAAGTATGAAACCAGGGAAAGATTTTGTAGTTTTAAAGTCTTTTCCCACCCCAAAAACCTTCCCATCAGCATCAAGGCAGCATTCAGTCCTAAAACTTGCTGAGACAGAAAGGACTGAAAACGAACGTACCTGGGGACATAGGTCTGAGGTTCTTAGTATCAGCTTTGTCAGTGCTTAAGATAAATATCTGAAGAGAGTAAAATTTATAGTTTGGAATATTTATTGTGTTGAAATGATATGGGGGGAAAAAAATCCTGCAGTCACGTCAGGTTTTGGGTTTTTTTGGTCACTAACAACATTCAAATTGCCTAAAAAACTTAGATGGGAAAAGGCTACATGTGAAAGAAAGATCAAGGTATAAACTTCTACCCAAACTCTGAGGGAGGTGGGAATTTTTTGTCATCATCATCTCTTTATTATTGTCTCGAGATTAGCCTTAACAACCAGAGCTATTTTTGAAACCAAAACACAAATGAAAAATGCTTGGGTAGTGAGCCAAGGTTTCCTGGGGCACTGTTCCTTAATTGGGCTTTCAAACATTCTAAAAAACACCTTAAAAAAACAAACAAAAAAATCATTTTTCATTATTTTCCTTTGAGCAATACACATTGTTAGCTGCAGTGCCAACTCCTTGAACAAGCTCAACCATACCTGGGGGAAGATGCAAAAGGATGCAGACACGGCATAGAGCTGCAGAATGGTTTGAGTTAGAAGCATTCTTTGAAGGCCATAAGGTTCGACCCCCTCACATTGAGCAGGGACACCTTCAACTAGAATGGGTCCCAGACAACCTGACCTGGAATATTTGGGTTGGAAGGATTCCTTGAAGGCCATCTGGTCCAACCCCCTCACAGTGAGCAGGGACATCTTTGACTAGAGGAGGGACATCTTCAGCTAGAATAAGCCCCTCACCCTACCCCTACAAGCCCTTCTGAACAGTCCTTCCCCAGCCTTCCTGTAAGTCTCTTTCAGATACTGAAGTGCATGCATCTGCTCCTCACAGATTGGGTTTCCATACATGCAATGCTTGTCTAAAACATAGCCTGAATGTTTCTTAAAAACATCGGTCTGAGTAGACTGCACAAGGTAACTGCATACCAGCAAGAAATTTAAGTATATATCCCTCCTTTAACTCACTGACAACACCACACATACAGCTGAATACACATTTACCAACCTTGCTAAATTGGGAACTAAGTTAGAATCACAGAATTGTAAGGTTGGAAGAGACCTCAAGGATCATCTGGTTCCAACCCCCTGCCATAGGCAGGGACACCTCCCACTAGTACAGTTCACTCAAGCCCTCCTCCAACCTGGCCTTGAACACCTCCAGGGAGGGAGCAGCCACAACCTCCCTGGGCAACCTGTGCCACTGCCTCACCACCCTCACTGGAAAGAACTTCCTCCTAACATCCAGTCTAAATCTCCCCTCTACCAGTTCAAACCCATTGCCCCTTGTCCTGTCATTACAAGACCTTGTCAATAGTCCCTCCCCAGCCTTCCTGTAGGCCCCCTTCAGATACTGGAAGGCTACTCTAAGGTCTCCTGGAAGTCTTCTCTTCTCCAGGCTGAAGAGCACCAGCTCTTGTAGTTTTGCAAGGAACTACTACAGAATTGAACTTCATAACTCATTTTCTCAGCCAGGAACACATAAAGTCTGAAATGACAGTTTAACTAATGTAATATGAAAGATTTTTCTCTGACATTATTAAAATTCTCATGGATTAGAGAAGAAAACAAAACACAAACCACCTGACAGTTTTTCTGAGCTGGTTATGGAGATAAAAGTTTCTCCCATCAGTGAAAGGCAGCTTGCTCTGGCAGGGGTGTTGGAGTGGATGATCTTTCAAGGTCCCTTCCAGCCTCTGTCACACTGTGATTTTAGAGTGCCATTCCTCTGTGTAGAGGAAACAGTGAGCACCTGTTCCTAAAAATCTAACAGCTTTGTGTCCTTAATTAAGATAATTCTGTAGTGGATTACAAATGTTTCTACAGGGACCCTGCCAAGCCTAGAAACATCTCAATGTCTACAGTATTACCATTCCAGAACTCCATGAAAAGGAATTCCTAAAAAAGGATTATTTCTTTTCTGCCTTTCAAAACGGAATCCTTAAAAACAAATTAAATAAATAAAAAAGACACACACACACACACACAAACTCCAATCCCCTGGCATATGCCCAACTGTAGGTTGGAAACAAATGATGAATTTGCAAAATGCAAGTTCTTGTTGTGTTTTGGGAGCTGGAGTTCAATGCGTTGCCCTTCATGTGACGTTGGGCTTCTTTGCACCTGTTTCATACTGTACATACTTGGAATTTTTCTGTATTCTTTCTAGTTTCAAAGACAGGAACACAAACATCTCTGCTTTTTCCTGAGATGACTGTCTCCGTGGTTTCTTTTTTTTTTTTTTTCTCTGTGTGTGTACATGCATCACTGAAACTTCCTAGGCTTAAATAGTGTTTTCTCTCGCCAGACGCCCCTGCGGGTCTTCCTGCACAGCAGGCGCTTTTCAATAGCGGCTCGGAGATACCGAGGGGGAATAGAAGGTCATTTTCTAAGACAGGATGCCAAGAGGACAGGAATTGAATGGTGCTGGGTTGGCCACGAGACGCCATGCAAATCAAGAATGCGGCACGGTCCCCAGGAAATAGTTCTTGAGCCTGGAGCATATGATAAACCTGCAACCAAAGCCTTCTTAGGCAACTGCGATAACAATGTGTCACATTCCACAGGAGTCAAAAACAAAGGTTGCAGAAGCCCCTGTGAAAGCAGCCTGCTCTCAGACATCTGTGCTTTCAAGGAAAAGGAAAGATTTGGCAAGTTCTGTCACTTCTGGCTGTTTTCTGAAAAGAAAACAGAACAGTTGAGGGTTAAGTTTGCCCCAAAAGCCTTAAATGGCAGCAGAAAGAATCTTTAATAGGTTTAAAAAATTCAAATATGCATGTGCATGTATTGATACTGAAAATTAAGTAGATCACAGAATCACAGAACCTTAGCAGTTGGAAGGGACCTCCAGAGATCAAGTCCAACCTCCCCGCCAAGGCAGGACCCCCTAGGGTAGTTCACACAGGAATGCATCCAGGTGGGTTTTGAAAGGCTCCAGAGAAGGAGACTCCACAACCTCTCTGGGCAGCCTGTTCCAGTGCTCTGTCACCCTCGCTGTAAAGAAGTTTCTCCTCATGTTGAGCTGAAACCTTTTATGTTCCACTTTGCATCCATTGCTCCTTGTCTTATAACTGCTGACCAGCAAAAAGAGATTGGGCACATCCACTTGACACCCACCCCTTAGGTACTTGTATACATTGATCAGATCTCAGTCTTCTCTTCTCCAGACTAAATAGCCCCAGGTTTCTCAGTCTGTCTTCATAGGGGAGATGCTCAAGTCCCCAAATCATTCTTGTGACTCTAGATGCCACAAGAAGAAGGTGGTAAATGGATTTCCATTGTGTGTCACAAATATAGAATTAGCCAGCAGCTAGGAAGATTAAATCCATCTCTTTAAACTGTCTTTCTTACCCTTTTCAGTTAAAGGTTAAGAAAGGTTTCAATTAGTCTCCCTCTCTGGAGATACTCAAAACCCACCTGGATGTGTTCCTGTGTGATCTGGTATAGGTGATCCTGCTCTGGCAGGGGGTTGAACTGGATGATGTTTCGAGGTCACTTCCAACTCCTGCGACTGTGAAAGCATTGATAAGCAGTTGCTTCATTGCTGCTCATAAATTAAGCATAAAGAGTCCAATATACTTAACTCCTCCTATTTGTCAGTGCTCAGTGATTAGATTGTGCAAACAGATTATGAAATAATTGCAGTGATTATTTGTATTCAATATTAATTATGGATGTTGCTTGGCTGGCCAATTGGCATAGGTTGTGGGAGAGGGTGGGAGGGAATGGGAGACCAAACAAAACATCTTTGCTACAGAAAATTCTGTATCAAAGTATGTGATGGAGCACAAGATTTCACAGGAGAAATGTAACTCAGTGTCCTGAGAACCAAGGAAGGAAAAGTCAACAAGGCCTCAGTTCAGAAAGCAACTGGACTGCCCTTTTGGAACCAGATCAGTCTTACTACATCACCCTGGTTTCAGTCTTGGAGTTTGCTGCTTCTTTGTCAGATCTGAGGCAGCCAAGAGTTTCTGTGCTGCTTCATTCCAGATGTTTCTGTCAACAGCGGTACAAACGACACAGATCTTTGGGGTGTTGCTGTGTAAGAATTCTTTGATAGCAAAGATCACTTCTCTGTAGCAGAGCATCGCAGTGCACCTCATGACACACCATTTTAAGCAGGGCAATGAAGGTCTCTGTGCCAAGGCCTAAAGCCAGGGATGAATTAGCTGAACTGTAACAAGCAAACTGCACTTGTTAAGCAGCTTTCTAGCACTTCCACAGATGAGGCTGATACTTTCTGTAGTCTGAATTAGAAGCTGCTGGAGTGCTTGAGGATAATTTTCTGTCCTTGCAAGGTGAGAATGACTAGTAACTTGTTAATCTTTAGTTCTTCAGATGTAATGTTCTAAATGGTGCCTTCTGAGGTCTGCAAGAGGTCATCATGTAACTGCTGTTTATGTACTACTAGCTTAGTGTCTGTTTTCAGAAGCACATTTAAGAGAATCAGCTCTTGGTTTCACTGGTAATCCACATGCTAACAAAGCTTGCCTCTTCTCAGCTCCTCATCTTTGCTATAGAGACACCATGGAAACAAAGAGAAGTTGCAGTGTCAGTGACTTGCTTCCATAGAGGTCCAACAGATAGTTATGAGCAGTAGCTGTTTGGGAAGTCAGGGCATTTTGTTATTTCCACTGCTGAGGACCTAAGCTGTGCAGGAATCCCTGGTGTCTCTTCCTCCATTCCATGCCAACGCCACAGCTCGTGGCCAGTCAGATGGTTTTCCAAAGTTCTAATCTCCAGGTGATTCTTTCTGTCAGTCTCACACTCACCAGAGAGGAGTATGAATCCGGGGTTGGGATTGGCAGCCTGAATTGTTGCCAGCATTCAGAGTTGCTCATGTCTAATTTTTCTGTTCAGACTCACCCACAGAGGTGAATACATTTGGGGAAACCAAGAAAAGCACAACAGAACGGTGACATAAAGCTTGTAAACAAAAAAGAGAACAGTTTCCCATGCAGATACTGCTTGCAGAATCAGAAGAGTTTTGGTTGGAAGAGGTTTTGATTGGAAGAGGTTTAAAATTACCAAGTCCAACCATTAAGCCAGCACTGTTCACTCACCACTAAACCACATCCCTCAGCACCACATGGCTTTTAAATCTCTCCAGGGACAAGGATTCCATCACTTCCTGGCCAGCCTGTTACAGGGCTTGACAACCCTTTCAGGGAAGAAATTATTCCTAATGTCTAAACCTAAACCTCCCCTGGCCCAAGTTAAGAGACATTTTCTCTTGTGCTCAGCACCTCTATATCCTTCTTGTAGTGAGGGGCCCAAAACTGAGCACAGTCTTGAAGGTGCAGCCTCAGCAGTGCTGAGTATAGGCAGATGATCACTGCCCAAGTCCTGCTGGTCACACAACTTTAAAGCTGAACTTAAATATTCATCACAAATCTGTTATAAACTTGACTTCTGATCTGTTTCCTTATACTCAAAAGCCTCCTACACAACTGTTTCCTATATGACCTTTTCCTTCCTACCCACTCTGGCCACTGCCCTTCCTGGTAGTGTGCCAGTTCTGTTACTGTTAAGAGGTGAAAAACAGTCTGTCCCAGGAACTCACCCTAGGAAAGCCTAACATAAATTGATGAACTTAAGCAGAATGAAATGGCCCAATAGAGGGGTCTCTGACAGCCCTCATAGGGCACAGAAACCCTTCATGCTTTGACAGAGGTGACAGTCTTGCAAGCACAGAAAGCTGATCACATTCAAGGAAGTTAAAAATACACACTTACACTTTATGATTAAGTTCCAGGCACATAATAATGAGGTTGCCACAAGGATGCCGTAGGGTTTGAGAATCAAAAAGGAGGGTGAGCCGTTCAGTCCTGAGCAGAGGTGATGTTTCCCTCCCACACAGCTATAGGTTTTCTCTGTTCACACAGTTTAGGAACCAACCTGACTCGGCATCGAGATTGCCCTGGGGGCAACCTGCAGCTTCTGTAAAGCCACCTCCAAAAATGCAGCTGAAAAATGAAGTTCTGATTATTTGTACCAACCACAGACTGGCTTCCTTAAGGCTCACTGGCACTCTAAACATTTCCCTGTTGAAATTCAGCAGTTCCCTTTCCAGCTTACCAGATGCAGCACCCTGGTGATTTGTTTTATTATCGTTTTCGTCTAAGAAAATAAGCAGCTGCTATCTGCTAGTGAGTTAGCCTTCATTCAAAACATGTTTTGCAGGTTTAGGTTCCATTCAGTGCCAACCAGGAGACAGGCAGTAATCTCACTTTTGAGGGCTGGATCTATTGTCTAGGTTTAATTAGCTGATTATTAGACTTCCCATTTGTGTTACTGCAGATCCTTAATTCTTTTCCTAGCATGATGTGCTTTAATATTTTCCAAAGAAAGCAGAAGACATTTCTATTTGTCCTCCTCCTTCAGGAAATTAAAACTGGGCAATATTTTTCCCCAGCTAATTAGCTTGAAGTACCTTGTTTCTCCCTGCCAGAATTGACCAGTAACATCTTTCTCACTCTCTCTAAATCACCAACTGCTTCTTTTACTTCCTTTCACCATCCTATGTCACTCATCAACTTTTTCCACAGGACATTTCCTCTCACCAGTTGTTCATTTGCCCATAAGAAAACATCTCCTAATGGACACACTGAGCTTTATTTTCCTCGCCAGATATTGACACTGCATAATTACTGTTGACAGCAAAAGTTCCTTCCGGAATCACAGAATCAATCAGGTTGGAAAAAACCTTCATGATCATCAAGTCCAACCTATTGCCCAACATTATCTAATCAACTAAACCACAGTACCAAGTGCCTCATCCAGTCTCTTTTAAAACACTACCAGGGACAGTGACTCCACCACCTCCTTAGGCAAACCATTCCAATGCCAATCACTCTTTCTGCAAAGAACTTCTTCCTAACATCCAGCCTAAACCTACCCTGTTGCAGTTTGAGGCTGTGTCCTCTTGTTCTGTCACTGGGTGCCTAGGAGAAGAGACCAAATCAACCTCCACCTGGCTCCAGCCTCCTTTCAGGTAGGTGTAGAGAGCAATGAGGTCTGCCCTGAGACTTCTCTTCTCCAGGCTGCAGACCCCCAGCTGCTCCTCACAGGGCTGTGCTCTAGCCCCCTCACCAGCCTTGGTGTCCTTCTCTGGACATGTTCAAGCACCTCAACATCTTTCTCAATCTGAGGGGCCCAGAACTGGACTCAAGTACTCAAAGTGTGACCTAACCAGTGCTGAGTACAGCAGCAGCAGGTCTTCCCTGGTCTTGGTGGCCACACTATTCCTGACACAAATCAGGATGCCATTGGTCTTCTCGGCCACCTGGGCACACTGCTGGCTCACATTCAGCTGTTGACCTACATCCCCAGGTCTCTTTCTGCCTGGTTGCTCTCCAGCATCTCTATCCCCAGTTGGTAGCACTGCATGAGGTTGTTGTGACCAAAGTGTAGAATCCAGCACTTAGCCTTATTAAATCTCATGGCACTGGACTGTGCTCATCCATCCAGTCTGTCCAGGTCCCTCTGCAGAGCCCTCCTACCCTCCAACAGATCAACATTTGCTCCCAACTTGGTGTCATCTGCAGTCCCCAGTATCAATATAGGGTAGGTGATGAGGGGATTGAGAGCAGCCTTGAGAAAGACTTGGAAGTTGCTTGGTGGATGAAAAGCTGGACATGAGCTAGCAATGTGCACTTGCAGCCCAGAAGCCAACAAAATCCTGGGTTGCATCAAAAGCAGTGGGCCAGGAGATCGAGGGAGGGGATTCTCCCTCTCTGCTCCCTTCTGGTGAGACCTGACTCGCAGTGCTGGTTACAGCTCGAGAGTCCTCAGCACAAGGAGGACATGGAAACTGTTGCAACAGGTCCACATGATGGCCAAAAAAATTATCAGAAGGCTGAAACAACTCTGTTATGAGCATGGGCTGAGAGAGTTGGGGTCATTCAACCTGGAGAAGGCTCCACAGCCCTTTTCAGTGCTTAAAGTAGCCTAGAAGAACAACAGGGACAATCTTTTCAGAAAGGCCTGTTGTCACAGGACAAGGGATGATGTTTTTAAACCAAAAGAGAGGAGATGTAGGTCAGATATAATGAAGATATCTTTTATGCTGAGGCTGGTGAACCACTAGACCAGGTTGCCCAGTGAGGTGATAGTAACCCATTCCTGGAAGCATTCCAGGTCAGGTTGGATGGAGCTCTGAGCAACCTGACCTAGTTGAAGATGTCCCTGCTCACTGCAGGGGCATTGGATTAGGTGACCTTCAAAAGTCCCTCTCAACCCAAGCTGTTCTATGCTTCTAGGATAAGTACCAGTAAACATAGAGCATGAATATGACTTCACAGATAATTCAAAATTTAGACACTGTTAAAACCTGTTAAGAGCAATTGATCAGCCTTGTGTATGCTGCAGGGTTGGCCCATACCAGCAATTACTCCTTCACTCTAGCTTGTGTTGTCCTAATAACTGTATGTACATATAATGAAAAGGCACATCTAGAGGGATTTTGCTTTGCATAAAAAAAAAAAAAAAAACCTGTCATGTTTTCACTTTGTCTCATATTCACTGTAAATAGTGAGTTACAGGAACCCAAGCAAACCACAAGTGAGTAGGGACTAGTGCAGGTAGATAACAACCTTTCAGAAAGTAAATGCTAAGTGGACTTAAACCTGTGAATGAGAAGGCAGGCTTGGACAGACTGATTGCTGGGCAAAGAGGAACCTAATGTGGTTCAGCAAGGATAAGTGCAGAGTCCTGCACCTAGGAACAAACAATAAACTGCACCAGTACAGACTGCTGGAGAGCAGCCCTGTGGAGAAGGACCTGGGAGTCCTGATGGGCAAGAAGTTATCCATGGGCCAGCAATGTGCCTTTGTGGCCAAGAAGGCCAATGGGATCCTGGGGTGCATTAAGAGCAGTGTGGCCAGCAGACTGAAGGAGGTTTTCCTCCCCCTCTACTCTGGTGTGATGGTTTGGGAGTTACCCCCCCACACACCCACCCCCACTTTATAAAATCACCCAGACGACTGGAAGTTAAGGACTGAAGCTCTATTGACAGCTGAGCACAAGGTACAAGCAGAGATATACACTATAGACAGGGATATTTACAGAAATAGACTAGTTAAAGGGAATACAGAAACACAACTCCCCTCCCAGAAATCAGAGACCCCAGGAGAGGCTCCCAACCACCTTTCCACCTTCTCCCCACCCCTGTACCTTACCCCAGGGTAAGGGGTAGGTAAGGTGATTTTGGAGGATGGGCCAGGGGGGGTTAGAAGCAGAGTGATCAATTAGGTTACACAGCAGAAACCAGAAGACACAGCAGCTCCCAGAGAGAGCAAGAGGCTCTCGGTCTTATCCATCTTTGTATCCTCACTTTTATACATCTCAGCAAGCCTGAGTGAAGCAGACATCACCATTGTTTGCTTTTCACAGCCTATATTTTTTTTCAATTAAGATATTCCAATTAGCCTCAAACCAGCACATTTGATGAGACCTCACCTGGAATACTGCATTCAGTTTTGGGCTCCTCAGTTCAGGAGGCACACTTGAGAGACCAACAGAGGGCTACAAAGATGAGTAAGGGGCTGGAGCACTGCCCTGTGAGGAGAGGCTGAGGGACCTGGGGCTGTTTGTTCTGCTGAAGAGAAGACTTAGAGGGGATCTAATCAATGTTTATAAATATCTGAGGGCTGGGGGTCAAGGACGGGACAAACTCTTCTCAGTTGTGCCCTGTGGCAGGACAAAGCATAATGGGTATTAACTACAGCACAAGAAGTTCCACCTCAATGTGAGGAGGACTTTCTTTGCTGTAAAGGTCACAGAGCACTGGAACAGGCTGTCCAGAGAGGTTGTGGAGTTTCCTTCTCTGAAGACTTTCAAGATCTGTCTGGATGCATTCCTGTGTGACCTGCTCTGGCAGGGCAGTCAGACTCGATCTCTGGAGGTGCCTTCCAACCCCTAACATCCTGTGATCCTGTGAAAAGAGTGGCACCTGTTAGTGAACTGGAAGCACTGAGAAACATGCTATCCCTAAAACTGTTCCCACCTAATGGCCAGGTAGGGCTTTTAGGGGACACTATCACTTCCTGAGCTGTTTATACAAAAGCAGACACTATGCAGCTGCTGGAAGATTTCACAGGATATTCAGTGTCATAGAAAGGAGGACCCCAAACTAATTACAAGTTCAACATCTGCAGGGCTCTTCTTCACTCTGGAGCAGCCATGGATGTAATAACACTCCACCTCATCCCTTAGGTCGTGCATGCTCTCATGTTCTTGAGCTCCCTTTTAAAGTCTGTCATCTGAAGTCGTAATGTTGTTAGCATACCTGAAATCTGTACTCAGAAGCTGACAAACAGAGGAGTGATTGTCTTAGTGATACAACTGAGGAGCTCACTTTAAATTCAGAGTCCTTTCTCAGGATATTAGGGGTTGGAAGGGACCTCTGGAAATCATCGACTTCAACCCCCTTGCCAGAGCAGGACCAAAGAATCTAGCACAGGTCACACAGGAATGCATCCAGACAGGTTTTGAAAGTCTCCAGAGAAGAAGAATCCACAACCTCTCTGGAGAGCCTGTTCCAGTGCTCTGTAACCTTTGTAGTAAAGAAATTTCTCCTTCTGTTGAGGTGGAACTTGCTGTGCTGTAGTTTATACCCATTGCCCATTGTCCTATCACAGGGCACAACTGAGCTGATCCTGTCTCCTCCCTATTGAACATTGATTATTATGTTGAATTCAAGCTCCACTGGATGGAAAAAAAGGTGTACCAAAGCAAGCACTCATTGCAGCAAGTCAAATAGGAGTCAAGTCTCAAGGAGAAATTTTATTCTGTCCTAGTTTGTTGCCCACTTCTACTGTTTCCATGCTACCTGTCAGCAGGCAAGTGGGTTTTGCCCTGGATTCGCAAACCAAAAGGCTACAGTTCTGTCCCTGTATTTTAAAAAGCCTGCTTCTTCTGCTAGTCACCTAAAAAGTAACTTAACCTGCAAGTGCTCCAGCTCCTCCTTTTCTCCTCTGCTCCTGTACTTTTAACTTTTAGAAGTCACGCTACAGAGCACGACATTAAGCCTGCTACCAGCCACAAAGAGCGCTAATGTTTTGAGTACCAGACGGCAGAAGCAAAGATAAGGGCATGAGGAAAAATATGAAGACAAACAGTGTGACTGCCCTAAGCTTTTAAACGTTAAGATTTTTTTACGTTTGTAGACATAACATTCAGAAACAGCATTAAAAGAGGATTATCACTTCAGTCATTATCTAGCAGCAGCGTGGGAGGAAGGGGGGAGAGAAAAGCAGAGCAGCCTGCGCGGGCCAAGCGCGCCGCCTAGCGGCAGACGTTTTACTCCGCAATGGCTTACGTGAATGTCAGACAAGTTGCCGCGCCAAACAAACAATCCTTTCGCTATGACAATCCTCTAGTTTAAGGATTAAACTCGAGCACCCGCGGGCGCTGTTGCAGTAGCCATCAAGCCTATTCCTACCTGACCGGGGGGCCACCAGGCCCCCCGGCCTTTGTTCCACTCCCACTCACGAGGCGCGCACCGTAGGTACTCACCAGTGATGTCAGGAGGAGGATCCTCTGCCCAGCTGGGCACAGCTTGGGGCTGCTGCCTTTCCTGCGGCCCATTAAAAAGGGGAGGGCAAAGTGGTGACACCTGGGGTGGGAGGAGACTCCAACAGAACGCAGGTGCTCCAGGTTTGGGGAGAAATGGTGCAGGTGGGGTGGAAAAGGGGCAGATGTGGCTCTGCGGTGTGATCTGGTATAGGTGACCCTGCTCTGGCAGCGGGGTTGGACTAGATGATGTGTCAGGGTCCCTTCCAGTACCTGAAGAGGGCCCACAGAAAGGGTGGAGAGAAGTTGTTTACAAAGGCCTGCAGTGGCAGGATGAGGTGCAATGGGTTCAAGCTTGAGCAAATTTAGATCCTGCCTTGGCAGGGAGTTTGGACTCGATGATCTCTGGAGGTCCCTTCCAACCTCTAAGGTTCTGTGATTCTGTGTTTCAACACAACTATTCCAAGAACCAACAAAGTATTAAGTACCAGATCATGTGCCCTGGATTTTTTCCCTTAATCCTGAAGGAGTATATAATCACAGAATCACAACATGTTAGGGACTGGAATCACAGAATGGTCTGGGCTGGAAGGGACCTCTAGAGCCCATCTAGTCCACTCCCCCTGCAGTCAGCAGGGACATCCCCACAGACCAGGTCACCCAGAGCCCCATCAAGCCTCACTTTGAATGTCTCCAGGGAGGGGGCCTCAACCACCTCCCTGGGCAACCTGTTCCAGTGCTCCACCACTCTCCCAGTAAAGAAGTTTCTCCTCATGCTGAGGTGAAACATTCTGTGTTCGTTTGTAGCCTTTGCTCCTTGGCTTATTGCTTTTAAATCCCTCCAGGAATGGTGACTCCATCATTTTGTTGGGCAGCCTGGTACAGGGCTGTACCAACAGGCATGGTGACTTAGGTTTCCTTTAAGTATGTGACAAAGGCAGGAATAAACAGCATCTACATATTTCAGCTGCTCAACAACAACAAACTAGATTAAAGCATTTACACGGTGTTGACTAAGCATACTTTAACCTGATAACTAAGTCAATTTAGTTCTCATTTCTGCAAATGTTTGCTAAACTATGCATCTGAAGTTGCATAACCAAATCCTTATTATAACTACAGAAGCACCTGCCTCAGTTTTTGTTGTAGCTAATCATTTGCAGACATTTCATTCGCTCAGGTATTTTTTTTCCACAAGGTGTAATTTAAGTATCAGAAACAGAAACCAGAGGTATTAAAATCTGACCAATTTTGCTGTAAATAATTGTTTCCTAATCAGCAACCCAAACCTCCCCTGGCACAATTTCAGGACATTTCCTCGCATTCTCTCACCTGATGATGCTAAGGAGAACAGACAATCCCCACCTCACTCCAGCCACCGGTGTCTCAGGTAATTGTAAAGAGCAATGAGGACTTCCCTCAGCTGCTTTTTCTCCAGACTAGAAAAACTCAGTTCCCTCAGCTGCTTCTCACCAGACCTGTTCTCTAGACCCTTTGCCAGCTTTGTTACCCTTCTCTGGACCCACTCCAGTAACTCAGTGTCTTGCTTGTAGTGAGCAGCCTGAAATTGATCCTGAAATTGGTGTCTGCTGCTTCAAACCAGCCCCAAGAAATAGCCAAAAGGCTCTTTGAAACTCAGCAGCAGACGAGCAAAATCTTCCCACACAGGACAAGGCATTCAGCAAACAAAATGTCCTTCCCTTCTCCCAGCAGGGAAGCTCTTAAGCCTCCCTTTAAAGACACACTTAAACCCCTTCCCCCTCAGCATGTCCTGGGTGCTTATGTAGAATTTTAGCAGGCCCCAGAAACCCTCTGCTGTCACTGGGGCCTGGCTAGAGGCTGAACCCTGCAGACTGAACAGAACAGCTGAGGGTTGGCTTTTCTGGGAGCCTGGTGGTATCTGCAGGCAGGGCTGCGGTCTGGATTCCTGCAGGCAGAGAACGGGAAAGGTTCCCATTGACAGGTGAAAGGAGAAATCAAAGTCTCACCCACACCACGCTTCAGTCTTGTGCCAACGCAGGTCTCACCAAAGGTTTTTTCCTACCTATAAAGTGGAAATAGGATGCTTACAGGAACACACCACTGCAGTCTAGAAGGAAGTGCATCATTAATAACTCATTGTAGCTTTATTTCATGTGTACATTTGTACATTTCCACCAGGTTCACAAAGTGTAAAACTTTTTGTTGGAGTATTTCACACTGGGTTTTGTGATTACTTAGAACATGCAATAGGATACAGAAAGTTCATGAAAATACTTCAACAGAAACTTTAAAATCAGATAAATGAGACTCTGTTTGACTTGTAAATTCTGTACATAAGCTACTACAAAACATTTCCTACCATAAAATCAGATTAAAAACTACTTGAAAGGGTCTTGAAACCTTACAGCTGGGACAAGCATTCCACTGTGCCTCTGTTCTAAAGCACTCAGGTGGAAATGGTGCAGAAAAAGGTTTTACTCTAAATTAACTGTCCAGCTGTTATTGCTGCTTTTCAAAGAACCTAAAAGCAATCAGCGAGAACTTGGAACTAAACCAGCAAGCAAAATGGGACAATTTACTACAAAAGTTTCTCCAAATGCTGTGGGGTTTTTGTTTGTATGTTACACAGAGAACTGTACACAAAGAGGGAAATTAAAAAAGTTGCTTTAAAAAAAAGAATATACAGTATTTACAGCTTAAATATCACCCCTTTTTTGCTTTAGTTGGAGTTCATCTGTTACATGGACATGCAATACACCAACTCAGACAGAATAACTTTTCCACAGTGCAATATAGCCCTGTACAAAGCATAAACCAACTGTATGTTAAAACACTCTTTGCCTTTACTGCTCTTGCTACAGCAAGAGCATCATAACCCCTGGGTCACAGTCCTTCAGCTTAGGGAATTGCAAGGGAAAGGAAGAATATTTCTTTCCAATACAAATTTACAGAAGAAAATGAGCAGTGGGTACAAACTGGAACATAGAAGGTTTCACCTCAGCATGAGGAGAAACTTCATTACAGCGAGGGTGACAGAGCACTGGAACAGGCTGCCCAGAGAGGTTGTGGAGTCTCCTTTGGAGACTTTCAAAACCTGCCTGGATGCAGTCCTGTGTGAACTACCCTAGGGGATCCTGCCTTGGCAGGGGGGTTGGACTCAATGATCTCTGGAGGTTACTTCCAACCTCTAACATTCTGTGACTCTAACCCCAAGACATTTTATGGAGAGCTATTATGCTGTATTGTCTGTGAGTAGTTCTTTAAGTCATGCTTATTGAAAAAACAGCACTGGAGTGGCAGATTTTTGCCAGTGGACTAATGAATAATTTTGGCCTTTTCCATTTTTAAAGATTTTCCAAGTCCCTTTTAAAAAATCTCCTCAGCCAAATAATACTGATTTTATTTATGGAGTTTATAGTACAACTGTTCCAGTTATCAATACAGATTCACAGAATGGTTTAGCTTGGAAGGGACTTTAAAGATCATCTGGTTGCAAACTCCTTCCATGGAGGGGGAACACCTTGCATTAGAGTGGGTTGCTCACGGCCTCATCCAGCTTGGGCTTGAACACCTCGAGGAAGGGGGCATTAATGACTGCTGCACCTGGGGAGGAATAACAACAGGACCCAGTACAGGTTAGGGATTGCCCTGTTGGAGAGCAGCAGCACAGAAAAGACCTTGGAGTGGAGTTCTGCATGGGCCAGCAACGTGCCCTTGTGGCCAAGAGGACAAATGGCATCCTGGGTTGCAACAAGAAAAGTGTGTCCAGTAGGTCTAGGGAGGTTCTTCTTTCCCTCTACTCTGCCCAGGTGAGACCACACCTGGAATGCCGTGTCCAGTTTTGGGCTCCCCAGTTCAAGACAGACAGGGACCTGCTGGAGAGAGTCCAGCAGAGAGCCATGAGGATGACTGGGGGACTTGAGCATCTGCCCTATGAAGAGAGACTACAAGCCCTGGGGCTGTTTAGTCTGGAGAAGACTGAGAGGAGATCTTATCAATATCTATAAATATCTGAGGGGGTGGGTGTCAAGTGGATGGGGCCAATCTCTTTTTAGTGGTAAGCAGCAATAAGACCAGGGGTGATAGCTACAAACTGGAACATAGAAGGTTTCACCTTGACATAAGGTGAAACTTCTTTGCAGAGAGGGTGACAGAGCACTGGAACAGGCTGCCCAGAGGCTGTGGAGTCTCCTTCTCTGAAGACTTTTCTGCTCTAGATGATCCTGGTCAGGCAGGGGGGTTGGACTGGAGGAGCTTCTGAGGTCCCCTCCACCCTCTGACATTCTGTGATTCTGTAAAGGGGCAGATTATCCATTCCCTTTATCAACGGACAAATCTTACTGGCAGTAACTTCCTAAAGCATTCAGTAACTACAAGATGAACAGTTAGAGGTGAAAAAAAAAAAAAAGACTCCTGAATGAAATCCTTTTTTAAGAGGATGATTGCTTTTACACCTGTACTGTGAGAATACCCCTAGCAGTAATTTGCCTTTGCAGACAGGTATCTGTGATTACATTGAAGCTTAATGCACAAACTGATGTGAAGTGTATCTCTAGGCAGAAGCGTTGGGAACAGCAGGCTGTCAGGACACAACCTTTCTCACCTGTAAGCTAACAACTCAGGCTGAAGTCTACCTCATACAACAACTTCCTTTTCACCACAGGATGTGCAATTAGAAGTGCACACTAACACAGCCCAGCTGCAGATTCCACTCCTCTAACAGAGCTCTTCTCATTGGGCTAAAAAGTTTGATGGTAGGGACCAAAGTATGACCGAATGTTTGACTTCTAACCCAGTACAAGTTTTCAGCTGTGTGAAATTCACCTGCACACAAAGAGAGTTATTCCTTTTGAAGCAACTGCTGAGGATTTGAACAGTGGTTTTTTTTCACCTTGGGCTGCTCCCAACCCTAGAAGGTTAAATAAAAGGAAATACTTAGAGAGGTATTCTATCAATAGGCTAATGTGGTTGGATCTTAAATTCTGGTAACAGCTTGAGCCTGTGTCCCCTTGTCCTGCCACTGGTTGCCTGGGAGAAGAGAATGGCTGAATACTAACCTTGACTGACAAGGTAACACACAAGGTCTTGCACAAGATCTTGCCAGTTTTCTGCCTGAGGGGACAGAAGGTGGTGTTGGCCCCTTCTGGGCTTTCTTTGTGTGTGTGTGTGTGTGTTTTGGATTTCTGCATTATGTCTAAATGGTAAAGAACTGTATGGAATTGTAAACACATGTCTGGTGATTCAGTTTTATTTGGGAGGGGTAGCTTCCCAACCCATCACACCAACCATCTCAGGTGTATCTATACCAATCCATGCAGCCTGGGGAACAAAGAGGAGGAAAACGAGGCAGAAAGTTATGGTATCATAGGAATAACTGAAACGTGGTGGGGCAGCTGGCATGGCTGGAGGACTGTGATGGATGGACATAGACCATTTTGTAAAGACAGTTTGGGACAAGAGCAAGAGCCATCATGCTCTGTGTTATGGAGAACCTTGAATGCAGAAGTTATGGTTATCATAGAAGCCCTACTGAATGAATGCCTCTGGGTCAGGATCAGAGAGGGTGCCTCCAGGGGCATGGTACAGTAGGCATCTGTTAAAACCTTCAAACTGAGACAATGCAGCCAAAGTAGCAGTAGCTGGATCACTTAAACAAGCTTTGGGTCAATACAATGTGGTTCTTATGGGTGATTAAACTACCCAGGCCTTTGTTGGAAGAACAATAAGCAGCTCACATGCCATCCATCAAGTTCCTGAGGACTGTGGAAGACTGCTTCCTCGCACAAGTGCCTCATTCCCACCAGGAATGAGGCGGTGGGAATGAGGCACTGCTGGATTTGCTGCTCAGGAACCAGAAAATCTGCTTTGCAATATCACAGACAGCAATAGCCTTGGCTACAGTGATCATTGCAGGGTTTGGGATCTAGCTGAGCACAATGACAATGAATAACAAGACAAAGGGTTTAGATTTTAGAAGAATGAATTTCAGGTGGCTCAGAAATCAGCAGGGAAGGATTCCACCAGAAGGTTCCACAGAGAATGAAGAAGCTATTGAGTGCTGGGAGTTTTTAATGAGCACGCTCCCAGAAGCATAAAAATCAGTGCGTCCCCTTTAAAAATATGGGTAGTAGATGAAGTAGGAGACTCCCCTGGCTTAACTACAGGCTTCTGAGTCTGTTCAAAACCAAAAGACAAGCATATTGGAGATGGAAAAGCAGACAAATCCTTTGAGAGCTGTAAGAGCTTTGCAGGGTGAGCAGAGATGCAGACAGAAAAGCAAAAATCTCAGTTTGAGTTTAAATTGCACAGATGTCAACAAATTACGAAAAAGTGATCTTTAGATACATAAGCAGGAAGAGAAGGAAAATAATGTTAAACAGGAGAGGTGAATTAGTCATCAACAATGCTAAAATGGCAGAGGTTCTCATCCCTTTCTTCACCTCTGTCTTTGCCAATGCTGTTGGCCTCAGGAAGAAAGATCCAGGTTGATGCAAACACAGAGCCACTGTCAGTAGAGTTGGTATATGAATTATTAGAGGAGCTTGACCCCAAATCGATGGCCCCTGATATTTAACCATGCAAAGGTATTAAAGAGAGCTGGCTGACCTGGCTGCAAAGCCACTCTCCATAATCTCTCAGAATCATAAAATACTAAGGTTGGAAAGGACCTCAAGGATCATCTAGTTCCAACCCCCTGCCACAGGCAGGGACACCTCCCACTAGTACAGGTTGTGGAGCTCATGGGGCATCCCAGGAGATTGGAAGAAGACTAATGTTGTTCCCATCTACAAAATGGGCTTGAAGCAAGACCCAGGAAATGACAGGCCCATCAGCCTCACTGCTGTCCCTGGGAAAGCTGTGGAATGAATTCTCCTGGAGGCTATCACAACTCACATGACACACATGATTGGGAAAACTCAGCACAGATTAGCCAATGACAAATCCTGCTTGACAGACTTGATCACCTTCTATGACAGTTAAATTTCTCAAGCACTGGACATTGCCTACCTGGATTTCTTTGACAGGGTGCCCCACAGCCTCCTCCTAGAGAAATGGACACATTACAGTGTAGACCAGTGATTGTGCTGGTTTGAGGCTAATGGGAACATTTTAATTAAAAAAAAAAAAAAAGGCTGTGAAAACAATGGTGATGTCTGCTTCACTCATAGGCTTGCTGAGATGTATAAAAACAAGGACACAAACATACATAACAGAGTCTCTGGGAGCTACTCTGTCTTCTGGCCCTCTGCTGCATAACCACTCTGCTCTAACCCCCCTTGCTGATCCTCCAAACTCACCTTGCATGTAAGGCAAAGCCTGGGCTAAGGTAGAGGGGTGGGGAGAAGGTGGAAGGGTGGTTGGGAGCCCCTCCTGGGGTCTCTGATTTCTGGGAGGGGAGTTGTTTCTGTATTCCCTTTAACTTGTACATGTCTGTAACTATTCCTGTCTGTAGTGTATATCTCTGCTTGTACATTGTGCTGAGCTGTCAATAGAGCTTCAGTCCTTAACTTCCAGCTGGCTGAGTCTAGGCTGGGTGATTTTCATAGAGCGTGGGGGCAGGTAACTCCCAAACCATCACATGTAGTGAGTAGAGAACTGTCTGACAGGCTGCACCCAGAGGGTGCTGCTAAATAGCTCCTTTTCAAACCAGCAGCCTGTCACAAGCAGGGTGCCCCAGGCCAAACACCAGTATCTTCATAAAGGATCTGGATGATGGGATTGGGAGTACCCTGATAAAATTTTCTGATGGCACTGAATGGTGCAAAATGGACACTAGAAGAATGATCTAAGAATCACCTTGTGAAGTTAAACAATGACCAAATCTGGGAGGGCAGCACAGACCTGGGTGGAAAGAGACCTGGGAGACAAAGCTCAACAGGACTGAACAGAGAGCTACTGTAGCAAGGAAAGCCAGCAAGGCCACCACCACCAGAGATACAGTCATTGCCCCACTCTACTCAGCTCTGGTCAAGCCACAGCTAGAATCTGCATTCAGTTTTGGTCCCTGCTGTAGAAGAGAGATGAGGATAGGCTGGAGAAGGTCCAGAGAAGGGCCGCAAAAGTGGAGGAACTGCAGAGCTGCTGCATATGGAAAGGCTGAAACAGATGGGTTTGCTCAGCACTGAGGGAAGGCTCAGGGAAGACCTTATCACCATGCTGCAGCATTTAAAGGCAGGGTCTGCAAAAAAAAAAAAAAAAGTGGAGGCTCCCTTCTTACAAGGAGTCACAAGGAAAAGACAAGGGCATAAGTACAAGTTAATCCTATGGAGATTCTGATATGACACAAGAAAACATTTTCACAATGAGAATCATGAGTTATTGTAATAACCTCCCCAGAAAAAAATTCCCCAATATTGGGTACTCTGAGGACTGAGTTGGGCCATCTCCTCTGGAACACACAGAGAGTAAATCTTATGAAGAGCAACTGAAGGAGCTGGGGCTGTTTAGTTTGAAGGAAGCTGTGTGGAGACCTCATGGCTGCCTACAGCTACCTGCAAGGATGCCGTGGGGAGGTTGTTGCTGATCTCTTCTCACAGGTAAACAGTGATAGAACAAGAGGGAAGAGCCTCAAGCTGCAACTGGGTAGGTTTAGACTGGACATGACATTTTTTTTCACAGCAAGAGCGGTCAGACATTGGAATGGGCTGCCCAGGGAGGTGGTTAAGTTACCAACTCCAGATGTGTTTAAGTCATTTGGATGTGGTGCTTGGGAGTATGGTTTAGGGTGCACCTTGTACAGTAGGGTTATCAGTTGGACTTGGTGATCCTGAGAGTCCTTTCCAACCTGAATGTTTTGTGACTCTGCCAGTCCTTCCAACCTAGTATCGTACAGTTCTGTGCTCGCTCCATTAAATTGTGTGTGGACTTGTTCCTAACAAAGAAATAAAAGCTTCTTTACATTACATCTTATGTTCAGTACTCTTCCCTCCTCCAAAGGCCTAGTTGCATTGATGCAGTATCTGTTCTTCACTAGAAATCAATAGTTAACAATGTAAAATGTGCCTAGTGATAGAATGAAGAGACAGGCAGAGCTATCTGAAGGCAGTGCTAAAAGATCCTGTGTGGACATCTGCACAATACTGTATTGTCCAAAGGGAACCAAAGTACCATCAGTGCCATTCACACACAAGATATCTTTGTAACAAGAAGAAAGAAAAAAGAAAAAAAAAGAAAAAAAGAAAACATAAAAAGGATATCTGAAGTAAGTGTGTCTTAGAAAAGCTATTTCAATTGTTATTATGTGTAAGGTACAGAACACACCCCAAAACCATCATTCACATATATATATAGATATATAGGCACACACACATGCATACACTGCACTGAACATCTTATTTTTAACAATGCTGTTTCTAAGTATGTGGAATGAAACTTCAACACTTCACAGACTTAGGGCCACTTGCTCATGCTCTCACTGCTAGAGTTATTCTGTAGTAAGTTCATGTTCTGAGCAAAGAAAGCTTCTTCAGCTATTTGTCCTCATATTCCTCACAAGAAAGACTTAAAACCAATTTTCTATCCAATACCTTTGCCTCTGTTGAGCCACTCTAGCACTATGCCTATTTGTTGTTGCCAGGCAATAATGCCATATAAAGCAGAGACAATTAAGCACCTAGCAATGGTTTAAAAGTGATTACAATGATAAAAGTTATCTGGAGGAAGGAAACACCTGCAAAGATATCTCCTAGCCACGGAAGGAAGGTTAAAACAACAATTTCATTGGCACCGCATCTAAAATGGTGAATGAGGTTAAATCAAGGAAGGTTTTATGTGCATTCTGTAAGTTAGTAGCAGCCTGTAACTTGGTGAAGGATCAGTGGCAGCATAATAGCCTCACACAATCAGGATGCTCAAGGAGATACGGAAAGCAGGAAGAAGTTTCAGCATGAGGTGTAGTCATGAGACAATCTATATTACTCCATGGAACAGTTGGTTTTGATTCAGACAGGTATTTTCCAGGCTGTCACACAGAGATATTTTGATGTCTGTTAAGAAAGGCATTGTATCAGCCAACCAAATGAATCAGAAATAGTAAAAGTACAAGAAGAATGAAGAAATGGTTGATTTGTTTCTACAAATCCTCTCCCCTAAAAACACAGGTAACAAGGCACGTTAGGAGAAGTATCTTCGAATATTTTATTATCCAGTTTGACCTGAAACCATTTCTCATCATTTAAGACAAGGGGAAAAGTTTAAATTGCCTTTTACAGATGTCAGAATTTCATTGTCTAAAGTGCAATGCTTGTTATACTAAAAAACTAATCAGCAGAAAGTAAAACCCACAAGACAAAAAACGCAAACCCAAAGCAAACTGTGAAAAATAAACAAGGGTTTGAAGACATTCATAATGAGAACATATTCAAACATAATTTAAAGCAATTCAAAGCCAAAAATACGTAACACAGGAATGGTTTGTAGACCTGTATTTTACCTTTTTCCCTGCAAAGCCTCTAACTCCATACTTTTTCCAAACAAGACATATACTTTTAAACAAATAACATCACCATCTTTAGCACTTAAAAAAATATTACAAGTGGATGTGGAATAAAATAAAGGCAGACAGGTTAATTCATTATCGTTTCTTTTAAGCATTAAGCAATGACTGGATTGTAAGTTGTATTTTCACCCTTTTGTTTTTTTTTTGGCTGTGCAGTAGGTGCCAGTGTTTTCAACAGTCCTGAAAGTCTTTTTGACATCTTAACAGCAAAACCTTTGAGCAATTTACTCTTCCTGGCAGCATTAAAACTGACTGCTGAAAAGCATTCAGCTGAGGAAGGAGGTAAAAAAGTTCCTTACTCCTCACACAGAAATTTTTGTGCCCTTTGAATTTTGCATTTCATAAATAATCAGCAATTAAGACTTACAATTTCTATTCACTCCAAAACATTCACATTTAAGACACTTGACATGCACAATGCTACTGTCCCTTTTAAACTAGAAAAGCACAAATTCTACTGAAAGCTAAGTATTTCAAAGTTCCAACTACTTTAATCTTGCCAAAGATAGAAAGTGTTCAGAAAAACAGTTAGTAAATACATCAGTTCTGCCCCACTTCCAAACTCCTGGAGTATGGTAACCATGATTAAACTTGATATTTTTGTTTGGTAGAAAACAGGTGTATCGTGTTTTTATCCCTTTTCCTCACAGGTGTCTTCTTCTAAAGTCTGTTACATTTGTGTGTTCTCAGAAGGATATGCATAGGGTTAAGAGTCCTATCAGTGCTTAAATAAATATAGAGAGCTTATTTGCAACAAGCAAACCCTTTCTGAGGTTTTCAGAAGGGTTGGTAACCATCTGTGTGTTTAAGACAAAATAACTTCAAGGAAAGCATCAATTTAAGATTTGTTTGTGAATACACACCAGATTGTACTTAGCCCTCATACTGTTTCCTTAAACAACTGATTTCTGCTGAGCTAAAAACCAGTGAGAAACGATGAGCTGAGCTTCAGAACACTGCCATGAGCCATTCTACACACAGTGCTAATTATAATTACATCAGAGCTGCTAAACCTGTGGTTCTTAAGCTCCATCACAATTCAGCTTGGAAACAGAGCGAACAGTTGGCCTGAATAAGAACATTCAGGGTTCGGCGAGGCTTTGCCAATAGCAAAGACTTCACCCAAACTCAGGCAGGCTGTATGCTCACAGCACTCTTGTAGGATTACTATGGCAAAGCTTATCCAGCCAGCTAACCGCCCAGCTTGCCCCACACAGCCATTTCCAGCAGCGCCTCTTCATTTGATTACAAACCTGTTAAGAACAACGATCCCATCATCGAGCATTACGTTGCCTGGCAGCTACTCAAGGTGCTTTGTCCCAGCTTTGCCATACGAGTCGAACCTTGCCTAAGGCTGAGGCACATCAGGCACAGTGCAGAAGTACAACGGTTCAGACACTAGAGGACAATCTAGCCATGGGACTGAACCTCTAGATTTGTAGTGCATGTTCCATGTACCTTCCTTTCTCTTGCGCTAGCATTCCAGCTCGTAGCCGATGAGTCCACTCTTGGGAAGCTTCTTTCCAGAGAAAAGATTTCTTTAAACTAGTCATTTTTAATCCCCCTTCTACATACATCTCAAAGTGTTGCAAGAATTCTTGAAAATGAGATAATTAGAGTCAGTACTGTCTGTCCAACACCAAAGACGAGAGCTTCTAGAGGAGCCATGTTCTTTCCTGCTACTCTGTAAATTCCAGCTACTGCAGCACCTAAGAACCATGAACAAAGAGAAAAAACAATCATCAAATCTCAGAAAAGGCCAAGGCTGAAACAGATGACAACTTCTTTACAGTTCCTATACAACAGCTCTCTGCAGAACATCACCAAATACCTTATTACTTCACAGCCCTATCAAATTATTAGCCTTGCTTGTATTTCTTAAGTCTTTCAGAAACTATTTTTCCAGCAGAACTACATTAACTTTTCCAACATCAGTTTAAGAAAAAAAATTAATCTTACTATTACAGTGAGGGTGTTGAGGCACTGGCACAGGTTGCCCAGGGAGGTTGTGGCTGCTCCCCCTCTGAAGGTGTTCAAGGCCAGGTTGGATGAGGCCTTGAGTGACCTGTACTAGTGGAAGATGTCCCTGCCTATGGCAGGGGGTTGGAACCAGATGATCCTTGAGGTCCCTTCCAACCTTATAGTATCACAGTATCACCAAGGTTGGAAGAGACCTCAAAGATCATCAAGCCCAACCTGATACCACAGACCTCAAGACTAGACCATGGCACCAAGTGCCACGTCCAAACCCACCTTGAACACCTCCAGGGACGGTGACTCCACCACCTCAATGATTGCACTCTATGAGTCTATGATTTTCCTGTAGAAAAATACTTTGTTTTTCTGTTGTTTTTTTCTTGTTTGTTTGTTTTTGGTTTTGTGGGGTTTGCTTTGTGGTTTGTTTGTTTGTTTGTTTTTCCTTCTTTTTACATTTTTGCCTTCTGCTTATTTGAAAAGGTAGCAAAAAAAAAAATTCTCTAAAAATGTACTGAGTCCAAAGTGTGGTTTAATTGTGCTGGTAAAGGCAAGGAGAAGGAAGCAACAATAAAACTGTAAAGTAACTGTAAGCACTTACACATTTATCAGCTTTATTTAATATTCCATTTGAATAACCTGGTCACGTTGTGTTTTGAGTAACTCTTAGCAATTGTTGAGCAAAGCAAGCAAGACATGAACAGGAGCAAAGTATTGCATTGCCAGGCACAAATGTGTACAAGAGGAAATTTCTAACCAACCTGGTCACATTTGGAGCTGTAAGTTAAAAATTAAGAGGCAGTTTTTTCGAGACCACTTTTTCTTGTATGGTTGTGTGCACATTTCCATTTAAATGTATAACATCAAATAGCCAAGGTTCATCCAGGAACCAAACACTGCACTGAAAACACAGACAGGTGCTACTGAACTCTCTTCTGCTGGCTTTCAGCTACTGGATTTATCACATATGTTCAAAGAACAAAGGTCCCAGAGCAAATGTAAAGCTGCAATGTCGTAGAGCAAATGCCTGCGAACACCGCTAAGCCTCCACATACATCGGTCAAAAAACCCAACCCCCCAACATGCTAAAGATGAGTAACACTTTCTGTTCACCTTCTGAGCTTTGAAAGGATAATAATATGTCCATTTGAAACAGAAATACAGGTTTGTATACAGTTGTGTTCAGAAGTAAAAACAATCTACTCAATGTACTCTACTCTGCCCTGGTGAGGCTGCATCTGGAGCATTGTGTCCAGTTCTGGGCCCCTCAGTTCAAGGACATAAAAGTGCTTTGGAAAGCCCAGCACAGAGCCACAAAGATGATTAAAGGAATGATACATCTCTCTTATGAGGAAAGACTGAGGGAGCTTGAAAAGGAGGAGACCAAGAGGTGACCTCATCAATATTTATAAAGATGTAAAGGGTGAGTGCAGAGAGGATGGAGCCAGGCTCTGCTGGGTGATGCCCAATGACAGCACAAGGGGCAATGGGTGGAAGTTGAGGCTTAGGAAGTTCCATGGAAACATGAGGAGGAATTTTTTCACTGTGAGGGCAACAAAACACTGGAACAGGCTGCCCAGGGGTGTTGTGGAGTCTCCAGCCCCCAGCATTCTGTGATTCTGTAATCTAATCTCAGAAGCTCACCTAGAATGAAGCTTTTATTCAATACTTGCTGAATTAATATTTTCTATACAGTGCATCTTTCCTTGACAGAAGAAGAAACATTGCTTGTTGTCCTTTCTTTCAGAATTTTTCATGTATAAAAAAACCCTCCCAGATTTACAGACCATCAGTATTTATGGCTGAACACTTTAAGAGATCACAGAGTCTTTTTCAGGCTCAAAAGAAAAGCCACCACAATTTTGTTTTAAATAATAAAGAAGAGTTAAATTTTTTTGGAATTTTCTTGACTGTGCACAGTCACTAACAGGAATAGTCTGCTGAAGTGATCAAAAAGCCATCAGCAACATGGGAATATATTTAAGGTCCAACAGATTTTCTGCGAGTACAACCTGTATTTGAACCATCTGACACCTAAAAAAAGTAACCCTTCATTTAAAAGGGGAAAAAAAAAAAAAAAGCAGCCAAACAGGAAGAGTACTTAGAAACAATTCATTTGTGTTGTGTTTTAAATTATTCTTTAAAAAAAAAAAAAAAATCTGTAGAGTACATTTTGTGAGAAACATCTCAGCAGAAGGCCAGCCTTATGGTATTACACTCAGCTACCTTGCATAAGCTTTTCCATTTGTCCCTGGACTATCTGCTGCCCAAAACTGAGAGATCCTTTAATCAAGCTCAGTACTGACATTAAAATTATGTTGGGGATTGAACTCTAAGTAAATTCAAACCAGAAAACTGGGACACTAGAACTTCACAGAATCCCATCATGGTGGGGGTTGGAAAGGACCTCTGGAGATGATCCAGTTCAACCCCACTACTAAAGCAGGGTCACCCAGACCAGGTTTTCCAGGATTACAGACAGTCAGGTTTGGAATTTCTCCAGAGAGGACTTCACAAGCTCTCTGGGCAGCCTGGTTCAGTGCTCTGCCACCCCTCACAGCAAATAAGTTTCTCCTTATGTTTAGGACAAAGATTTGATGCTAGTAGTGGATTTGTTTTCTTGGGAAAACAGTGAGCCATTCTGGAAAATATTAATATTAAACCCCAATATTTGGGAGCTTGATAAATATGTATTTATACTCAAGCAACAGTGCACAATACAACCTGTAATGCATAACTCAGCACAACTGGGACAGAGCCAAAGTGTACTACAATAGGTTGCCAAGGAGGGAAATGAGAACATAGCACCAAAAAATAGTGTGCTTGGGGAGAGAAGGAAGAACAAACCTTTCTGGATGAAACAGAGCTAAAATCCTGGCCTCAAACTGCCTGACATTTGCCTGTTCTTAACTGATTTTGGTTTGTTGTTTTGTTTGAGACAGTATCCATTGCTCATTTTTTAAAATAACTTTTATATAACCATTAAGTTTGTGACTTTTTTCAAAGCCTAGAAATTGAAAAAAAAAGCTTCCTGCTTTTTCTATTGTGCTGTTAAAAGGATTTCAGGTCAGAAAATTTGAAAGAGGTACCTGAGCAAAATTAAGCTTGCATTATTTAATGATCTCTGTTGCATTCATTCACCTACACAAATGATACGAGGGACTGGAAATACATAATGGAAGTTGAAGTTAGTTTGCCGTTTCAGTTTCCTAAGCACTGGATCAGACATATCTGCAGAACAAGATACTTCAACTTGCATCCCAGTTTGCAGCACAATAGCTATTAAGAATCCTTTGTTAATAATTTATCACCATCATTTGTCTTCAGATGCTCCCCAGAGAATTTCTTTCGCTATGAAACAACCCAGTGCTGTCCAGAAATAAAAATACCTGATAGCTAAATTATTTGGCTAACCAAACCACAACGCTCTGTGCAAAACCTTTGGGAACAATATAACAAGTCTACAGGTTAAGCTTGGAGAAATTCTCAGGTGAATTTACACAAAGCCAGGATTGCTTACTTGTTAAATGTTCTAACCTACAAAACTGGATGCCAAAAATACAACCGCGTTGCTCCTCTTTTTATGCACAGATAAAAGACACAAAGTACTTTCATCTGAGAAGCACTGAGCCTAACCCTTCCCCACCTCAGAATGGCATAAAAGTCTCTGCTTGGATATTCCAGCATCACATTTCTTATCTTTAGTTCTTCAGGAATGCTGATGTACAACTGCCCTTGTTAAAGGACCACTGTCACTGTAACCTTGGGACAAAAAGCAGCAAAACACATAACATGATCACTCGACTGCTTTCATCTCACCTTAGCAATAAAAAAAGAGGTGACTTATACTGAACTGTACTGTGTTAAATGATGGAATCCTAAGCTGAGAAATAGATGGCAATTAAAAGGCTTTTTGAAGCTTTTAATGACATTTGCATATTTAGTTAACCTTGAAAAGGGAGAGGCAAGATGGACTTTAAGTAGTAATAAGAAATTATCTGAGACAAATTACCCATGACCATGTCCAAAGCAGTGGTACCACCACCATTTTGATATCTGGGCAGCACATGGGAAAATAGAAATGAACAGCAGAAAGGCTTGCCTACAGGCTCTGCAATGGTTACTAGATTTATGGCTCCTTACCCTCAAAGGCCTTTCAAATTAGAACATCTTGTCAACAACTGCATTTGTTGGTGTTAGAGCTAATTCTGGTCAGCGATTTTAATATTCAGCTCAGATTCTTCTCATTGACTGCACTTCCTGAAGCTGACAGCATGTTCTCACAGACAGCATCTGCTTCTAGCACTGGTAACTCTGATGTTCAGAGTTACTGCCAAGGGTTAGGGTGTGGAAAGGCTCTTGCTTATACTTGCTCCTATGCAGGCTGAGGTCACTGCTAAATCTTGGGTGCCACATTGGGGCGCAGAATGTAAAAGGCTGCGCCTGCAGGGAGGAACAGACAAGCCAGATGACCCTAAACAAACCAACAAAGGGATTTTATCCCACCTCTGTCACATTCAGTATAAAGTTGAGGGATTATGAAGGGTCAAGCCTCCTCTTCAACAGCTGGTATCAGAAGATGACTCCATCCTTTCTGACTTTGATCTACATCCATATGTTCCTGAATGCAGTTCCAGAATTCAGCTCCTGAATTCGATTTCTGTATGCCACTGAGTCCAGTCTGGGACTTCCACAGAGCCTGCTTCCAGCATCAGTGACATAATTGGCACCAAGGGGTTGGGTTTGTATCAAGGGATATTGCTTTGTAACCATTTTTGTGAAAGCTGGTTTAGTTTTCTTTTCCAGCCCATCAGTCAGTCTCACTCATTCCCTTTGTCTTCTCTTTGGGAGGAAAAAGGTTTTATCAGAGAGCACCTGCCACTGATTTAGTGACCAGCCCAGTCTGTGTGCAGTTCTGGAGCCCTCAGCATAGGAAGGACATGGAAGTGTTGGAGCGGGTCCAGAGGAGGCCACGAGGATGCTCAGAGGGCTGCAGCAGCTCTGCTATGAGGGCAAGCTACAAGAGTTGGGGCTCTGCAGCCTGGAGAAGAGAAGGCTTTGAGGAAACCTTAGAGTAGCCTTTCAGTATCTGAAGGGGGCCTACAGGAAGGCTGGGGAGGGACTATTGACAAGGTCTTGCAACGACAGGACAAGGGGCAATGGGTTTGAACTGGCAGAGGGGAGATTTAGACTGGATGTTAGGAGGAAGTTCTTTACAGTGAGGGTGGTGAGACACTGGCACAGGTTGCCCAGGGAGGTTGTGGCTGCTCCCTCCCTGGAGGTGTTCAAGGCCAGGTTGGACGAGGCCTTGAGTGACCTGTACTAGTGGGAGGTGTCCATGCCTATGGCAGGGGGTTGGAACTAGATGATCCTTGAGGTCCCTTCCAACCTTACCATTCTATGATTCCATGATCTTACCCAGGTGTAAGTTAAACTCCTGCAGACCCAAGGAAATGAGCAGGAATTCAACCTTGCAACCAATGGAATCAAAACCTCATTTCCAAAAGGAAAGGTGGGAGGTGATCCCAGTCAGAAACCTCTGACAAAAGTGTGTGCAACAAGTGTGGTAGGACAGGACTGCTCTTCCTGGTCCCAAAAAACTGTTGCCTGTTGAATATACACACCTTTTGAAGAGCTTGGTATCCACACTGCTGCACAACTCAGTTTATAGTAGCTTTACTTTTACACAACAGAAGAACAACTCAGCTGCTATTACTATTACCTCCATAACTAAGGCAAAAATCCTTAGGATACAACTAGTCAGTAAGAAAAAAAAAATTTTCTTTCTTTGTTTTATAAGTTATATGTAAAATAAGAAAAGGAAAATTAAAAAAAAAACCAAAACAAACAACTTACTGGTTATCATTGCTCCAGTTACAGAACCCAGAAATCCAATGCTGACCACAATGACAGATATCAGCCTCCCCTGCCTATGCCTCTGCAGCATCACAAACATTAGTACTCCCACAGCACCATGGACAAAGAGAGAGGAGAAGAGAGCCCAGAGGAAAACCCAGTACCACATCTCTGAAAGAAAGCAGTCAAACAAAAAGTTAATATTTCCAAGACCAGAACTTCATAAGCAAGAAACTTTAAAACAGAGCATACAATCAGCAGCAAGAGAAAAGCAATACTGATTTTCATCTTAAAAGGAATCAAAAGGACAGCACTGGCACATGCTCAAGACACTTTTCCTCTTCTAGCAGTCCATCATGAAGGAATAACTCTATTATGATAAAAAAAAATTACACAAAGGATTCTGGCACAATTGCTAATTCAGAAAGAAATTCATCATTCTTTTAATGGTTTCTTTCAATAGCATTAATTGCAGTTTCTTACTAGGTATTGTAACTATTCCTGCAGAATGAAATATTAGCTGAAACAAAAAAGTACAAGAATTGTTTCAGAGTTTAATTTTGGAAAGTGGATTGGTTGGGTTTTGTGGGATGTTTTTTGTCTTTCCCCTCTACCCCCCCACCCCAAGAAACTGTACCAGGAAACATCAAATGGGAAAACTGAAATGAAAGACTTCAAATTATTTACCCAGAGTTGTAATAGTGTTTTCCATTGCATTAGCTTCAAAGGCACAAATAAGAAAATACTATAATGTCCACAAGATATCTTAAACACATCTACCTCCTTGCTTCTAATTGCTTAGCACAGACCTTCACAGAGGCAGCTAGCCACTAGTATCTAAATTACTAAGAAGGGACAAGAGTTCTTGAGAATGTGAGCACCAACATTCCTGTGAAGAACAGCAGACATGATCATCACCCTCAAATAAAGTACCAGGAATCATCCATGAATCAAAGTAAGAATTAAAGAACCTTTCTCACTTGGTAACTTTCTAAAAAAAACCCCAAAACATTTACTGAAACACAAATGAGTAGGGAAACCAACAGAAGGGGGAAAAAAAAAATCATTCAGCAAATTGGGGCACACTTTTCTGACAGACATATCCCATAAAACTGTCTTTAAGTGGAGTTTTTGCTGATCCCCCTCAACAAAAAGAGTACAGCTTCCTTACAACAGCAGGACACTTATGCTCATGCAGCAAGCCTGTGTTTTCGCATGACATCAGTCACAGCACCTAAAATTATGACCCAATAAATTAGCTTTAAAAATATTTAGCAGCTCAAACAAACAAATGGTGAAGGATGTTGAGAAAGAATAGTCGCTACAGAATAACCATGCTGCTTTGACTCCAGTGTCAATAGTTTGTATATCCACAGCATGAATACAGTATTTAAGCTTCTTCCTTTAGCATCACTTTGAGTGTAGACTCACCACTTTCCTCTTCACACAACCATGAAAGGCAAAACTGTCTCCTAGGAATTACAGCTCCAAAATGTTTAAAACCAAATTTCTGGAAGGTCTGCTCTGCTGGATACTGAATTCAGGCAGCTAACTATCAGGACAAGTGCAGGGTTCTACATCTGAGGATGAATAACAACAGGGACCAGTATCAGTTGGGGCTGCCTTGCTGGAAAGCAGCTCCGTGGAGAAAGACCTTGGAGTGCTGATGGACAGCAAGTTCTGCATGGGCCAGCAACGTGCCCTTGTGGCCAAGAGCCAATGGCATCCTGGGGTGCATCGAGAGAAGTGTGTCCAGCAGGTCTAGGGAGGTTCTTCTCCCCCTCTACTCTGGCCTAGTGAGACCACACTGGAGTATTGTGTCCAGTTTTGGGCTTCCCAGTTCAAGAGAAACAGGGACCTAGTGGAGAGTCCAGTGGAGAGCCATGAGGATGACTGGGGGACTTGAGCACCTGCCCTATGAAGAGAGACTGAGAAACCTGGAGCTGTTTAGTCTGGAGAAGACTGAGAGGAGATCTCATCAATGTCTATAAATATCTGAGGGGTGGGTGTCAAGTGGATGGGGCCAATCTCTTTTTAGTGGTCAGCAGCAATAACACAAGGAGCAATGGCTGCAAACTGGAACACAGAAGGTTTCAGCTCCACATGAGGAGAAACTTCTTTACAGTGAGGGTGACAGAGCATTGGAACAGGCTGCCCAGAGGGGTTGTGGACTCTTCTCTGGAGACCTTCAAAACCCACCTGGATCCATTCCTTTGTGAACTACACTAGGGGATCCTGCTTTGGCAGGGAGGGTTAGACTTGATCTCTGGAGGCCCCTTCCGACCTCTAATGTTCTGTGATTCTGTGATCAGTCTCATAAAACTGCATCAGCCCAAGAACAGGAGACTCAGCTGAGAGGGGACCTGCAGCTACAGCAGCCTGTTCAGCAGTTACTTTAAAGTTACTCCGAACAGCCAACATTTAGATGCAGTATGCAGAAGAGAAGTCAAGTCCCTGATAGTCTCACTCTGAATGTATCTGAGGCAGTCCCAGGACGCTGAAAGGTGCACTTTCAGTTATGCCATTGCAGCTAAACACCTTTTAACTCAACCAAGAAAACCTGTGGGGAATCTGAGTCTGTTAGACACAATCATTCCCTGTAATTTCCATGGGGTTCACCGAGCACTGCACCACCTGTTCAGAAATCAGATTGTGGTCATGGCTGATCCTCACCAGGTAGAAAAGACAACTGATTTCCAGTCTTGAAAGACTTACTAGGCTGACTGAGTTGTCAGGAGAAAAAGAAAGGTTATGAGAAGGCTAACTACTCCCCTGTAACTAAGAAACAAAAGCTATTTACAAACCCTTACACAGGAAAATAGCTGCATAAAGAGTAACTAGCTCAGGTTTTATTTACACCCCAAGCAAGATTCAGGGAAAATCAGTTTTATATTTAGGGCAGGAGACCTGAGAATAGAACCAGCCTCAGAAGGCCTGCTGTATAAAAGAACATAGGCTTGAGTCCTTTGGTGCACACTTTTTTCTCCTGCTCCATAAAAGCAACACACACTGAATCCATCCTAAAGGAATCAGAGAACGGTGATGGTCTTCCTTGCAGGAGGCAGACAGCAAAATGAAGGACAACAGCAAACAGTGAAGGTAATTCTTTATCCTGCAAGCAAGTAACTTAGAGATCATCTTCTGGAGCTGCCTTTCATTTAAGTAACTCAAGCAAACACATATGCTCTACATCACCCACTCTCCACCAACTTACATACCCAAGCTGGTTAAATCAAAGCACCCAAAGAGCTTTTCTTTACCAAGTCACTAGATAAGCTATGAGCAGAGAGACTAGGAGGGGTGTTCCTTCCCCTTCCCTCACACATTCTGGCAAAAGATTCTCACCTGCTGTAACACAAAATGGATTTTAAAAGTGGGATGAAGGCAAAAGTCTCCCTGAAGAGGGAAGAAAGTAGAACTCTGCCACTTACTTTTGTGTCTGGAACCATTCTAGCAGGAAGGTACCTCTAATTTCCTAGAGATTAATTATGAGGTTAGGGGGGTTTGTTTGTTGTTTTGTTGTTGTTGTTGTTTTGTTTGTTCTTTTTTAATAGTTGCAATAATTTATATTGTTTGCTTTATTTTGTATCAAATGAAATAATCACACAGATCTATAGTAGAAAAAGAATGGTTCATCCTACTTTCAAGAGGAAAAACCCTCAACAAAACCAAACCATTACAGTTTGAAGCATCCCTGGATTAGGCTGGAGTTTGTATCAGGCTCCTGCTGAAAGTTTTGGAAAACGAATGTATTTTTAAGAAGAATGCTGATAAATTTTTACAGCTTTGCACAAACACAACCAACAGTGTTTAGATAAAGATGTTTTGTTGTTTTTTTTAACTTGGTCAACCTAAAAGCCACATCTAGAGCACAACTTTAAGTCCAAAAGCAAACACAAAGCAGCGTTTGAGATGATGCTAAACCCAGTGGAAGTTATTAACTGTCAACAGTGCCTAAGAACACTGAGTGCAATAGCTTATGGCTATAAGGACAACCTGTTTTTAAGCATCAATTAAGAAAGCATAATGCAACTATACAGCTGGCACAGACATACTCTCCAACAATACCACAACGTATAATTAGTTTTTAATTTCTGTAATTTAACAAGAAACTCCATTCCACATAAAAAACTTCTTGTGCAACAACTGGTTATATTGCCAAAGTACCAAGAAACAAACTGTTCTGCTTGCTCAACACTCAGCACTGAATTTCATAAGAAATGCCTGTGTTGCATGATGCTCTAAAAACAACTTCATAGATGGTGTTGGCATGGATAACAGTTAAATCCATCACAAACTTTTCCTTCTAAGAGCACTAGATGCATTTCTGCAATAAATATGCAAAGGTAACTACTAAAAAAGTTTGTTCACAGAATCACAGAGGGCCAGGTTGGAAGGGACCCCAAGGATCATCTGGTCCAAGCCTTGTTTGAAGATGAAGGAATGGTGGATATCCAGTGGGCCTCTATCAGGGACCTCTTCATGTCCAAAGTGTGACATGAAAGCCCCCAGCATGCCTAATTATATCCCATTATAGAAAACAGCATTAAATTCCCAGGAAAGCCAGTATGGAACAGACTTAAAAGCAGCTAAATACCTTGCTCTTAGGGACATCACTAACACCTCTGTTCCTCAGTTACAGGTCTGCAGATGATAGGAACTGATGCCTTTTGGCCATTGACAAGTACTGGGAGACCTGGTAGGTTAGTTCAAAACTGAACTCCTGGATGAAAGTGGTCACAGAATCACAACTGTATTAGTGTGTCACCACTTTAACAGCTGGGTAATTTAATCACCAGACACATGGAACTAGATGATCTTTGAGGTCCCTTCCAACCTAAAGCATTCTATGATCTCTTTAAAAAAATCACAGATAACTTTTTTGTTACATCTATAAAAGTATCCTGGAAGTTATATGAATGACAAATAAAGCCTGAGATGATCACTTTGTTTGCTACAGCTTCAACTCCAGCTACACCACTATTTCCATCACACTTCTTCCACCTTGAATAGGTTTTTTTTGGTAAAAAAAAAAGAGCTATCAATCACTACTACAGAGATGAAAAGATGGCATAATATTCACAAATATTAGAATACTTTTACAAATATCTAAAGCATGTCCCCTTTACTGAACTTTCCACTAATCCCTCACCACCACTCTAGCGAACAGAACGAATTTACTCAGTACCATCTCCGCTATTGACACCAAATTCCTGTTCATTCGAAGGTGGAAGTTCAGGTTTTTCCTTACATCTGGACGGAAAGGAGAATCAGCAGAAACACCTCTCCACAACATGCCTTGGGTCTTACAGTATTACACACCCATTTTTCAGCATGAGGTTGAGTAGAAAAAACAGCCAGTTCAGTTCGTGCCAGAGCTCCCATCTCTTAACACAGAATGAAGACCTGAACTTGATTTGGGTTCACACAATTTTTTTTCAGAACAGCTCAGTCTTCAAGAATCCCTAATGCTTAAGATTACGTCTGTTTGTCAGGGGAAAACCTGACACCTCAACTCCCACAGCGATCTTGTCCAGGAGTATACTTAGGGTGGGAAGAGTCTGATTCTCACATGAATTTCTTTGCCTCTTTATGTTTTCCCATAGCTGGATATATATATATAGATACATGAGTTTATACTCACAAAAAAAAGCAAAACCCAAAACACGCCTCCAAACATACTCCAGTCTCCCATATGTATTTATACGCTCACACACTTTCTACAACCCTTTACTCGCACAGGGGTACCCATCAACTCACTCACACGCGCATACCCCACACCGCTAACCTTTCATACGTGCATGGGTACAACAGTGAGCGACCGCAGCCACATCTCCGTTACTCGTACAGATACCAGACACACACACACACAGCCCAGCCGCCCCAGCACCTAACACAGACCCCTCCGGTTTTCCCGACATACCATCCCCGCAGCCACGCTCTGCAGGCATACTTACACAAGACGTACGTGCTTACAGAAGCAGCATGCACGCACCCACTGAGACTGCTACACAAACACCAGCCCTCCGCAGGTGGAACGCGCCGGGGAACGGCCGCACCCCAGTCCCGCACCCACGCCCTCCATTGTGCACTACAGAGGTTTCACCTCGGCTCGGGGCGGGAGACGCCGCGGGCTCCCGCACCGCCACCACTACTCCTTCACTACCTCCACCCAGGAGCGGCACACACGGACCCCCGCACCTCGCCCCCAGCCCCGGCACGCAGCTCGCCCTGCCGCCTCCGCGCGCGGGCCGGGGCCCGGCTGCCTTCCCCCTCCTCCCGGCACGCCCACGCCCAGCCACCGCCCGGTTACCGGTGAGGTTGCGGAGGACGGTGCCGTGAGCCCAGAGACTCAGCACTTGCTGCACCGACAGGTTGATCATGGAGTTGTCTCCCGCTTCCACCTTCATGGTGGCAGGCGGTCCGGCGGCCTCCGCCGCGCCTCAGCCGGGTGAGACGGGGGACGGGCGACAGCGGCAGCCCAACCGCGGGAGGCCGGACGCCTCTCGCCGCCAGACCGCGGGGCGGGACGGCTGCGGCAACGAGGAGCAAAAGGGCGGGGAGGCGGCGAAGGAACCTTCGCGCCGCGAGGGAGACATCGAGAACCGAGGGGGTGAGATGGCGGCCGGGGCCGCGGGGGGAGGAAGCTGAGCGGGCAGGCGCTTCCCCGCAGCTCAGGGGCAGGGCAGGGCGGCCCCGAGTTGCGAGCAGGCCCGCTCGGACCCCGCCGCCGCCTCTCTCTCCATGGGACACGGCAGCCACCGCCTCGCCAACGGCATCGCCGCCCCGGTCACCGGCATCACCTGGGGCGTGGGCGGGGCGCCCGGCAGGGCCCGCCCTCCCTCACACGGGCGGCCGCTGCCCCTGCCCCGTCCCCATCCCGGCGGGCGGGGCAAAGAGGGCGGGGTCCCGGTGACCGTTAAGCGGTGCGCGAGCTGCGCGCCTCTCCTCGATTGGCTGTCGCCGCAGGGACGGGTTCTCCCCACGTGACCGTGGCGCCGCCCCCGTTCTCTAGCTGTGTCTCGCCGCTGAGCGGGTGCGGTGAGGTTGCTAGGGTTTTGCATCGCCGTCCCGGAGGGTCTTCCCGGTCTCCGGGGTGCCGAGCCCGGCGTCAGCACAGAGCGCCGAAGTGGCAGCGGCTTCGCGCGACGTTAAAACTTTGTTAGCGCCGCGGCAGGCCGAGGCTCTCCGGCCGGCCGCCGCTGAGGGAGAATGAGGATGCTGCGGGCAGAGGAGACCGCAATGAGCGCCGAGGTGGGGACGGAGGCAGAGGTGAATTTGGCCGCAGCTGCCTGAGCTCTGGGGCAGCAGTGCATGAAGCTGAGGGCTTTCGTCCCGAAGCAGCGCCGAGGCAGCGCCGTGTGACACAATCCCAGCGTGGTGTGGGTTGAAAGGGGCCTCTGAGGTGATCTAGTTCAATCCTCCTGCTAAAGCAGGGTCCCCTAGAGCAGGTTCCTCAGGATTGCAGTGTCTGGAGTGGGTTTTTAATGTCTCCAGAGAAGCAGGCTCCACAACCTCTCTGGGCAGCCTGTTCAGTGTGCTTACACCCTCGCGAGAAAGAGGCTTTTTCTTACGTGTAGACAGAACTTAGGTGTACTAGTCTGTGCCCATTGGCCCTTGTCCTATTGCCGGGCAGTGCTGAAAAGAGTGTGTTCCCATCCTCTCGATACACGCCCTTCAGGTACCGATAGGCATCGAGAAGATCCCCTTTCAGTCTTCTCCAGGCTAAATAACCCCAGGTCTTGCAGCCTTTCCTCATGAGAAGTGCTGCAGTCCTCTCAGCACCTTCATAGCTTCTGCTGGAGTTGTCACTCTTTAACTAGGGAGCCTGGAACTGGACACAGTACTCCAGATGGGGCTTCGCTAAGGCAGAGTAGTAGTTGTGCCTGTTCATTTGAACCCAAGAGCTCTGCAGTCTGTGCCGCTGCAGATTCAAGCCCTTGGAACGTAAGAAACACTTCAACAGATCTTAATTCTGTAACCATACTTAGTTCTTTTGTTTAGTATAATTTTAAAATGCAGTCTTTTAAGCTGAACGTTGTCTCTTTCAGAGATGGTGCATGGTGCTTACTGACTTAAATGGCTGCAGTTCCTACCCCTATTCATAAATATGTGTCCTTACACCATATTAGTGCCACATCTCCTCGTTGGCCTGTGTTCACCAGCGCTCACTATAATTGTATCTCAGCATTCTTTGGTGCAAGGAGTTGAAGAGGTGAATTGCAATATCATTTGCAATTTACAGATGAAGAGCCATAACACATAAATCAACTAATATCCTGCTTGATGCCAATGACCTGATTTTTGTTTTTTTTTCAGATAGGCTATTGTGGGATCAGTTGACTGCTCCAAAAGCCTTTTGTCTGCAGCTGGCAGTGCTTGGTATTTCTACAAATAGGTATCAAACCAGTCAAAGAGACACTCACAGTGAACGACTCCCCAGAGGGCTCTGGCTTTGACTGATTAAGCACAGCATCATCATGATGGAGAAAGAACCCAGCTGCTGAGTCAGGTATCTGTTTTACGGCCATAGGAATGTCAAGGGTTAGGACTGGGACAGCCACTGACAGATCCTCTCTATTAACACCTCTCCCTTCCCAAAGAGAAAAGGAATAAAGGAAAGAAACTGATGGGTTGGGAAAGAAAACAGTCTAATGAAAACAATAACAGTAAAATGAAATAAATACAAGCATATACAAAACCAATATAGAACCCTGATGTCAGCACTGGTGCTGTGGGCAGGCACTGAAAAAGTCCCGGGCCAGACTCGGTGGCGGATGGGAACTGATTCAGGAACACATGGGTTGGGATCAAAGGCAGAGTAGACAGAGTCCTCCTTGGACACTGGCTGTTGAAGAAGGAAGTTAACCCCTTACAATCCCTCAGCTGTATACTGAATGTGGTGTAGATGGGATGGAATCCCTTCTTGGTCAGTTTAGGGTCACCTATTCTCCTCCTCCTCGCAGGTGCCACCTCTTTCTTACTGCATCCCAATGTGGTACAGAAGATCTAGCAGTGACCTTGATCTGCACAGGAGCAAGTCTAAGCAAGAGCTTTTCTGCACCCTAGTCCTTGGCAGTAACTCCAAACATCAGTGTTATCACTGCTAGAAGCAGCCACTGTCAGGAAAAAACATGCCCTTAACTTCAGAAAGTGCCCCTACGGAGCAGAGACTGAGCTGAAAAGTAAAATTACTGAACAGAGTTAGTTCTGTCCTAACTAAAACCAATGGGAAGGTCTTTCCTTCTTCCTGCACTCCCCTCACAGCAAACTGTCCCATTTGTTACACAGCAGAGATTAATGTTTAGGGCAGAATTGTCCCTTACTTTGAGTAGCACTCAGTGAGAAAACAGCATGTTGTTCATGTTTGAATGAGAAGCATACAATAAAGTAAGTAGAAACAGTTGCTTATTCTTTTTAACTTCTGCATGCTGAATTTTGAGAGAAAGCATTTTTCCACGTGCTGAAATACTTAAATGTTTTTTGTTGTAGACTAATGCCTCAAGAACAAGTATGTGCCATGGGACACTCCCAGATTAAATGAAAACTAACATTATGTGAACGGTTTGGCTTATAAACCTTGTTGAAACCTACTGACAGATGTCAAGACCCCTTGATAGGCCAAGATCAAGAATGATGCTAGGAATACTGACTTTGAATCACTTGTGTCCAGAGCTTGCTGAAACACTTTTCACAAAGCTTGTGTTTTACAACAGAGGTACAGAAAACTTCACAAGGGCTCCAGGTAGTATTGCTCTGACCTACAGACTATTGTAAGAGTCACTGGGGAGCATCCTTTAAGAGGCAGAGACCTTGGAAACCTGATAGGCCTTCCCTGTCAGGCAGGGCTGATGGTTTTGCAGCAGCAGCAGCAGGACTGCAGGAGTACAGCACTAACTTTGTAGATCCTGTAAGATCTTCCTGGCTTCCTTCCCAAGAGAGATCCATCAAAACTGCAGGCAAGCTTCCACTGAAACTCTGCCTAAGACACTGAAAATGGTTACCAAACCTCAGCAATTAATTGAGCACTTTCTGATGAAACACCACTGAGGAACCTGGAGAAGCTGTCTTGACAATGCAGAAATTATCAAGGGGCAGAGACTCGCTTTACAAGGAAAATACTGTTAAAAGTATTGACCTTAAAGCAAAAAAAAAAGATGGTGTGTGGTGATGTGGTATAACCCCAGCTGGCAACTAAGCCCTACACAGCTGCTTATTCACTCTACCCTGGTGGGATAGGGGAGAGAGAATTGGAAGGGGGGAAAATGAGAACACTTGAGGTAAAGACAGTTTAAGGCAAAAGCCATACACACAAGCAAAGCACGACAAGGAGTTCATCCACCACTTCCTGTCACTAGGCAGGTGTTCATCCATCTCCAGGAAAGCTGGGCTCCATTGCATGTGATGGTGACTTGGGAAGATCCTCTTCCTTCTTTCACAGCTAATTTATATGCTAAGCATGAGGTCACATGGTCTGATACATCCCTTTAGTCAGCTGGAATCAGTTGTCCCAGATGTGTACCATCCCAGCTTCTTGTGCATCCCCAGCCTACTCCCTGGTGGGGTGGTGTAAGGAGCAGAAAAGGCAAGCACTGCCCAGTGATAGCTAAACCATCTCTGTGTTATAAACACTTTTCATTACAAATCTGAAACACAGCCCCATACAGGCTACTACAGAGAAGATCAGCTGTGCTCCAACAAACCCAGCACACAGAGCTATGACATTTCTCAGCAGCACAACACCAGCAGAATCATGCTGGAGGAACAGAGTGCCTTGAATGAAGCAGCAGAAATAGCCAAAATTTACTCCTCCCTACTGTAACTTCATACCAGCTGGGACTTAGGGGCCAGTGTTACATCCTCATCAAGATCTCACACCCAGGAGGTGTTGCCATGGAAGGCCTGAGAGCATTAACTCCCTGGGGGGATTACGGAGAGCTTTGTAAGCAGCTACGTACATAGCAACAGCAATGACATCAAGGTCAATGTTTATGTACAGATAAAACCAATATTTCCACTCAAATGTGATATGTCAGGGGCCAGAGTGCAGATATTTTGTCCTCTTCACTGAGGGTGGCCGCCCCACTGGCCAGTGGCACCCAATGGCCACCACCCCTCACAGCTGGAGGCACCAGGACCAAGCTAAACGTGGGCTGTCTGACAACCAGCACTTAGCAATCATTCTAGCCTTACAGCCTTCACAAGAGCAAACACACCAATGAAGAAGTCCATGAGGAGCACCTGAAAACTTACACATGGACTAATGTTTATTCCAGATGATCTCACTTTCCTCCCAGCCTGACTCCTGCTGCCTGTTTCCCTCACAGTAGCTGGGAGATTGCTGTATGAATGTGAAGCACTGCAAGGAGCCATCTGTAAACCCTGACTTGGTCAGAGGAAATTAGTTTTACAGGTGGAAAATTAGGGTCAGTTTAGTTTCTCTGCCCCATGAAAGATTAGAATATGTCTACATAAGCTCCTATTAAGTTCTATTATTGCTTTTAGGACCTGAAGAAATCATGATAAATGTGATTGGAGAGCCCTTGGCTGAATCATTTTCCACTTGGAAAGTGGAACCGATTCCTTAAGTGCTATCTTTTTAGGAAAATAAACAACGCTACTTTGCCTCTAATAGCACGTTTTGAAACAAGGAGGTAATGTTGTTGTTGGTGGTGGTTTTGCATCATAAAGCCAGCTTTTTGGCATAGTAAAAAAAGTCAAAATGCAAAGAAGATATTTTAATCTCCTTGAAGAACAAAATTTCCACTGGTGTTTTTCTAAGCAGCGCTAGCCGTGCAGGTGGACTGGCACCGCAGCTGAAGGTCTGCTCAGGATCTGGCTGCACTGAATGGATAATCCCAGCACTGCTCACATATCCAGACATTTCATCCCCGCTTCAAAGGGAATTTTTAGCCCATGATTCAAGTCACTGACAAGGCATTACCAAGTACAGATAGTAAATGATATACCTCAGATGTTAGCAATAGATTTCTGCGTGCTTGCCCCCCTTCTCAACCACCATTTTACACCCAGCAGTTACTACTCAATCAGAAGAACTGGCAACCACAGCTAGTTGTGGTTTGAGAACTGGGTCATTCAGAGATCCTTGGTCTCGTAATCCCAGCACTTAAAAGGCTGAAATGTGATCTCAGCCCCAAGTCTTGATGATGGATGAAGACGCCTTGACAGCCATGAGGGAGAGGAAGTAAGTAAGGTGATATCACGGGCTAAATATCGCCAGTCTCCTCAGCGTGAAAACAGCCTCACAGGTTGATCTAAGATACACGAAAAAAAGCGTTTCAGAACCAGCTTCCTCGGCTGCAGGAGGTGGAGGTGCACAAGAGCCTTCTCCTACACACCAGTAGGTGGAGCACTGTGGTGGAGATCTCGGCTGCAGCCTGCAAACAGGAATTCTGCAATCACAGGTAGCATCTCATGCTCTCGTGCCTTTATTTGTATTATTCTTTCAGCACAGTATCTGTGCATACGTAGAATCTGCACTCAGAATCTTTTTAACCAAAGTTTTGAATGGAGAAGTCTGCTTGGTAGTATCAGAATATCTCTCTGTAAAAGACACTTCTAACCAGCAGCTCTGGTGTATTAAAAAGCCTTAAAGACTGGACCCATCATTGACTACTCTAAATGTCTTGTGAAGTGCTGTTACAAAATAAACTCTTGCCCAAAGATCTCTAAACTGAGATCTAAATTTGTATCTTTAGCATTTAACTCTGCAGCTCTGACAAGACCCAGACCAAGGCACATATTTGTTTTAAATAGTATCACCAATCAGAAAATTAAAGCTTTCTCCTGCCCTCTTCATACACACACACACACACACAAACACGAGTGTGCACTCCTACACACAGCAGTTTTCATAGAATCATAGAATGGTAAGGTTGGAAGGGACCTCAAGGATCATCCAGTTCCAACCCCCTGCCACAGGCAGGGACACCTCCCACTAGTACAGCTCACTCAAGGCCTCATCCAACCTGGCCTTGAACACTTCCAAAGAGGAAGCAGCCACAACCTTCCTGGGTAACCTGTGCCAGTGTCTCACCACCCTCACTGTAAAGAACTTCCTCCTAACATCCAGTCTCAATCTCCCCTCTGCCAGTTCAAATCCATTGCCCCTTGTCCTGTCGTTTCAAGACCTTGTCAGTAGTCCCTCCCCAGCCTTCCTGTAGGCTCCCTTCAGATACTGGAAGGTTACTATAAGGTCTTCTCGAAGCCTTCTCTTCTCCAGGCTGCAGAGCCTCAATTCTCTCAGCCTGTCCTCATAGCAGAGCTGCTGCAGCCCTCTGATCATCTTCACAGTATCACAGTATCGCAAGGGTTGGAAGAGACCTCAGAGATCATCAAGTCCAACCCATCACCACAGCCCTCAAGATTAGACCATGGCACTAAGTGCCATGTCCAAACGTGCCCTGAACACCTCCAGGGACGGTGACTCCACCACTTCCCTGGGCAGCCCATTCCAGTGACAAATTACTCTCTCAGTGAGGAACTTCCTCCTCACTTCCAGCCTAAACTTGCCCTGGCGCAGCCTGAGACTGTGTCCTCTTGTTCTGTCACTGGTTGCCTGAGGGAAGAAGGTAACCTCCTCCTGGCCACAACCATCCTTCAGGTAGTTGTAGACAGCAAGAAGGTCCCCCCTGAGCCTCCTCTTCTCCAGGCTAAACAGTCCCAGCTCCCTCAGCCTCTCCTCATAGGCCTTGTGCTCGAGGCCTCTCACCAGCCTCGTTGCCCTTCTCTGGACACGTTCAAGTACCTCAATGTCCTTCCTAAATTGAGGGGCCCAGAACTGGACACAGTACTCGAGGTGTGGCCTGACCAGTGCAGAGTACAAGGGGAGAATGACCTCCCTGCTCCTGCTGGTCACACTATTCCTGATGCAGGCCAGGATGCCATTGACACCTGGGCACACTGCTGGCTCATGTTCAGGCAGGTGTCAATCAGCACCCCCAGATCCCTTTCTGTTTGGCTGCTCTCCAGCCACTCCCACCCCAGCCTGTAGCTCTGCATGGGGTTGTTGTGGCCAAAGTGCAGCACCTGGCACTTGGATTTGTTGAATGCCATCCCCTTGGACTCTGCCCATCTGTCCAGGCGGTCGAGGTCCTGCTGCAGAGCCCTTCTGCCCTCCAACCCAGCAACATCAGCCCTTCGTGGCCTCCTCTGGGACCTTCCCATGTTACTTTCCAGACAGCACACAACCTTTTTTGCATAGCTTGTATATACAGTCCTAAGCACTGGGATGTACAATTTGCAACACATGTTTGCATTTCTTGTACAGTTCAGCATTCAGGAAAATTCAGCTTTAAAATACCTACATTCTGTTGAAATGTGAGTGTGTCTCCTTTCCTTTTTAAAAATAGCACCACTGTATTGTCATCATTTTTTAATCTCTTCTAGTTCCTCCAGCCCTGCCACAACTCTCTGACATTCAGAATCTGATTCCTGTCTTAGTTTTAATTTACTGGTTAATTTGTGGGCTTTTTTCTATGTGAGGTACCCATCTGAATTCCTGGAATTTTCAAGCTGTTTTAACAAGCCTCTGAATTCTTGTAATTCCTTTCAGATTTTCCTCTCCTGGTTCGTAGTTCAAGCTGATCATATATACATAGAATCATGTTTTGGTTGGAAAACACTTACAGGATCGCTGAGCCAAACCATTATCTAGCTCTTCCAAGCCTGGTGTTAAACCATGTCCCTTACCATCACATCTGTGCTCTTTTAAACACCCCTGGGGATGGTGACTCAGCCACATCCCTGTGGAGCCTCTTCCAGTGTCTGATATCCCTTTTGGGGAAGAACTTTCTTGTAAAATCCAACCTAAACCTCTCCTGGTACAAATTGAGGCCATTTCCTCTCCTTGTATCACTTGTTACTAGGGAGAGGAGACCTACATACACCTCACTACAACCTTCCTTTCAGGTAGTTGTAGAGAGTGAGAAGGTCTCCCATGGGTCCCCTTTTTTTCCAGACTAAGCAACCACAGTTTCCTCAGCTGCTCCTCACAAGACTTGTTCTCCTGACCCCTCACCAGCTTTGTTGCCTTTCTCTGGACCCACTTCAGTATCTCAATGTCTTCCTTGTAGCAAGAGCCCCAAAACAACACTGCTGAGTCCACGTTACTACACAATTATGCTTTCCAAAAGTATCCACCTGTAAGTTGCTGAAGAAAGCAGGGAAAAAAAGAAATGGAGGGCCACAAAGATGATCAGAGATCTGGAGCAGCTCTCCTATGAGGACAGGCTGAGGGAGTTGGGGCTCTGCAGCCTGGAGAAGAGAAGGCTTCGAGGGGACCTGATAGTAGCCTTCCAGTATCTGAAGGGGGCCTACAGGAAGGCTGGGGAAGGATTATTTACAAGGTCCTGCAATGACAGGACAAGGGGCAATGGGCTTAAACTGGCAGAGGGGAGATTTAGACTAGATGTTAGGAGGAAGTTCTTTACAGTAAGGGTGGTGAGGCACTGGAACAGGTTGCCCAGGGAGGTTGTGGATGCTCCCTCCCTGGATGTGTTCAAGGCCAGATTGGATGAGGCCTTGAGTAACCTCTACTAGTGGGAGGTGTCCCTGCCTATGGCAGGGGGTTGGAACTAGATGATCCTTGAGGTCCCTTCCAACCTTACCATTCTATGATTCTATGATTCTATGATAAATCTGCTCATGCCTACAGCAAAGGGATCCCACTGCTCTGAGGGAAAGAAAACCAAGGTCATATGGAACAACTGATACTTGCATCTGTTAAAGCAGTGCATGTGCAGTCTCTGTGTAATCCATCACACCCCAAAGTTCTTCTGAGAGCGTTATTTGCACTGTCTTCAGTGCTGCCTGTCTCTTCAACAGCACTACCTGTAAAGAGAGAAGAAGCCAGCAGTGTATCTGCAGCACACAACCAACAATCAGGACACACATCATCTCTTTCCACTCCAACCTCATGTTAGCAGGTAAGGCACACAGCCACATTCATATGAGACAGCATCATACTCTCTGAATACCTCTCTTGTCTTCAGTGGGTCCCAGGGCTTCAGTAGTGTTCAAAACACAAAGAAGTCTCCAAATTCTATTTATAACCCCTTTGGTTTTTGGTTTCTCCAAGTGGAAAAGAGAGATAACCTTACTTGCAAAGTTTAGTTCACAGACAGTATGAAATACACTGGCAGATTCAGTGTATTTTAAGATAGCCAGCAATGAGAAATACAAAGTATTGCCAGAGAGAAATACTTTCAAGGTGGCTTTGTTATTTTTCTGGCTACCTGCCCACAGTGCTTTGCATGCAATATAATATGAAAGATTTGATTTACTAGATTTGTAAGCTCTAAGTCATTAAAAAACCTAAGTGGAAAAAAAAAACCCCAACAAACAACACCCCCCCAAGAAAAACCAAACCAAACCAAACCAAACCAAAAAAATCCCAACCAAAACCCACCAAACCCCAAACCTGACCCAACAACAACAAGAAAACCAAAACAACCACCCTAAAACCCACCAAAACACCCAAACAAACCAAAACAAAGAAAAAAAAGAAGTACTTGACTGAGCCAGGACTTAACACCCTGTCAAGAGGAATTATTCTGGTTCTGTCCAAGTGGGCTGCTGTGATACTCAATGGCTTTAAGAGCAGGGGAGAAGATTCAGGTTAGAATGGGAAGGTGCTCTCCTGCTCAAAGGATGACCTTAGTCACTGTGTCTGGGCTCAGCTTCCCTCTGCAATCTGCTGTAAGAAACCTCCTTATTTCAGGAGAGGAATATTTTGTTGTATGAAGATATAGTGCCTAGCTGAGAGGGGCTTGAGAAGGCCACACAGTGCTACACTCTCTTGCCTGGATCTGGAAGCAGTGTGGCCACATTTGCACAAATCTGTGTTTAGGAGAGGGAGCTATGGCTCCTGCTTTTCCTCCTCCTGCACTCCCATTTCAAGGATTAGTGCAGATGGAACTGCAGGGAAGTACTCTGCACCTCTTTACATGGAAATGCCTCAGGTCAGGGGTACTTTGCAAGCAAATATAGTGACACCAGAACAGTAAGCTCAATGGTCTGGACCTTACCTGCAGTGTTGCATCCAGCTCTCGAATCCTCAGCAATCTGTTGGAGTGGATCCAGAGAAGGCAAAAAAATGATCAGAGGACAGGAAAACCTCTGCTATGAAGAAAGGCTGAGAGAGTTGGGGTTGTTCATCTTGGAGAAGAGAAGGCTCCAGGGAGACCTTACTGTGGCCTTTCTGTACTCAAAAGGGGCCTAGAAGAAAGACGGGGTACACTTTTTAACAGGGACTGTTGTGACAGGACTAATGGTAATGATTTTAAATTAAGGGAGATTCAGACTAGATGCAAGACAGAAATGTTTTACAGTGAGGGTGGTAAAACACTAGCCTAGGTTGCCCAGAGGGCTGGTAGATGCCCCATCCCTGGATACATTTCAGGTCAGGATGTTTGGAGCTTTGAGCAACCTGATCTAGATGAAGATGTACTTGCTCATTGCTGGGGGATTGGACTAGGTGATTTTGAAAGGATCCTTCCAACCCAAATCATTCAGTGCCTTCCAGCCCAAACCATGATATGTTTCTAATGTGGCTGTAGGAGAGGGAGGGAAGGAGTATTAAGGTGGCAGGATTATTTTACATTTGTAGATGGGTCTGTACACAAGTATGTCCTAAGTCCTTGCATCATGTGGCAATAGAGGAAGGAAAAGAAGGCAGTACAAGAGCTTATGCATGCTAGGAAGGGCGAGGACTGACCCAAAGTGGCCAAGAATGCAAGGGCAATACCCCCAGCTTACATCATGTTAGCTTTTGACTGCACCATTTTCTATGGCCCTGTCCTAAAAATAATTCAAGTCCTGAAAAGAAGATAAAGATCATCTCACAAACCTTTTCTTTACCTTCTGCTTGCTTGGTAAGGAACAAGAAGGGTACAATTAGCGTGTGCAAGTGGCAGTCATCACAGGAATTATTAAAAAAGAAACACATAAGGTGAACAATCATCCCAAAGACATCAGAATTTAAATAGGTTTGCTTGCAATGTGCACTGAATAATGAACCTGCTTTTAAGCAATCCCTACTCAGGGAAAAACAAAATAAGCCAAACCCAACTGTTTAACCACAAAATCAAGAATAGTCTTACTAAAGGGAAAGGACCACAACTATTATGATAAATTTTGTACATATAATTTCCCCATCCCTACTCTAACATCAGCAAAACAAAAAAAAGGCGTCTGGTTTCAGGTAGACATTGTCCTGTCCTCTGATAATCTTTGAGAGCTGAGAGCACAGGAATTACTGTGTACAAATACAACACATTTGAAGGATATTAACTGAAGTTGGGAATAAACTATTCTCTAATGGAGCTCTCAGAGCTGATTCACAAAGAGAAAAACTGAGGGAGATACTTTCCAAGGGAAATGTATACAACAGAACTGTTCCAGGCTTTTATGACTTTATTTTTAAAACTAGCCAAGAGGAGATTTAATTTAGTTTACTTAAACAGATTACAAAAGGAAAATATCTCCCTACCCTTTGTCAGACAGACTCCAGAAGCGAGGATTAGCTAACTATTTGGTCTTACAGCATCTATACATGTTCAACCTCACACTGGAAAGAGGAACTTGGTGAGTTTGCAAACCGAGGAGAAACACACGTCGGTTCAAGTTCTTGTTCCGTCGGCCTCTGCGGGTAAAGCAGCACAGTGGGACAAGACACTGAGGAAAAGATTTTAAACACAGGTTACCACTTCTCACTGCATACCATGAAAAATTATCCTTTCTGTTTCTGCAGGAGCAAATACAGCTTCTGTAAAAAGCACAAGAGTACTGTAAGCACTCATAGCATCAGTATTACAAACACGTTAGTAACAAAATCCTCCTAACTAGGGGCTGAACCCCTGTGCCAGCATGAACCCTGGCACAGAGCCTTCCAGACAGACTGTCTGTCTAGGGAGGAAATTGGAGTGAGTGGCTGCAACCTTCCTGCAGCCAGAGCTACCAAAGGAAACTAGTGCTGCTCAGCAACCGGGTGGTTCTGGCTGAAGAGAGCTGCGCCACCAGGGTGCAATGATTCAACACCTTCCACCAGCAGCCGCTTCTGCCAGAACTCTTCTGTAGGGCTGCCCAAGATTTACAGCTGTCCTACATTCACCCACCCTCCTTTCCAGTCTGCAGGGCATAGTACTGGAAACTTGATAACTGCAAAGCTTGGCCAGGGTAAGGTGTGTACTGAAGACATACCATAATATTGCTGCTCGCCTTCCTTATGGATGGAGTCCTTGCAATTCTCGATGGCCACACAGAACATCTTTTGAATCTCCAGCTTCACATGTTTAGAGGAAACTCACTGCCTTCAACACACCTACTTACAAGCATCTTAAATTGTAAAGTGATTATTTCTGGGTTAAAGCAAAGTTAAAGCATCTTTTAGCTGGAAATGTAGTCTACTTCTAAAGGTTTATAGTGGGTGATGCTTTGGTCGTTGTGTCTTTTTGGATGTGTCACTCTTATTTTAACTTATGCAAGTACAATCTGGGTTTGATGTCAGAGGGTTGCTGATAATATTGCTTCCTGATAATATTAAATGTTGATTTTGAAGTTTTAAGGGGATTTCTAAGAAGATAAAATCACTGCTAAATGAGGAGATCACTGCATCACTGTAATTTCCAGACTGAGCTCTTAGCGAATATCATAGGCAATACCAGATGCCTCACGGTGGTGAGTTGAATCCAATGCTATTCTGTAAGGTAAAAGAGTAGTTTTCCAGAAGGGTATCTTTGCAAAACAGTAACAGTGATGATCAAGATAAGGAGTTCACAAGCAGGTTGAGATTAGCAGTTGAAGCGAAAGGCAGACACAGAAATCTGCTAAAGTAATTGAAAACGGTATCGGTAGAAGAATGCCAAAAAATGTAATTGCTTTAAAGCAAGACTCAAGGTCTTTTTGCAGAAATATACCTGTCTACATTATAGATAAAGTTCTCTGAACAACTGTAGTGCAGCTGGCACCTGCCTGCTGACCTTTGTAGATAAGGATTATCTCAGCGATACATAACAATTGTTGTATTTGCATATGCGGTAATTACAGGCACTTGTTTCCCTCCGGACCTTCCCGGATAGTCTTCCTGATGAGGGCTGGGGTAAAATGTCAGCTGCGCAGTCATAGAGCTGAAAGCCTGCTCTTCATTGAACAGAACAAGGACAACGTCTTACTGCCGCCAATTTGTTGCTGAAAGGCGGCTGCTGTGTGTTTATAGCTGGGTAAGAATGCGTGCACAGCCTGTTACAGCAGGTTAAATTGGAGGCTATGAATGCAATCTTAGTTGGCTTGCTCCTAGGCACATACCTTTCACACTGATCCTAAATGACCACAGCTAGAAAAAGAACTGATTTTTCACAGGTAACCAAGGAATCACAAATAAACTCTGGATTCTTTTCAGCTATAGCTTTAAGTTTTGTAACTTCATTTCTAAGGAAGCTGGTGAAGTCAAGATCTCCGGGGAGCTGTCATCTTTAACTCCAAGTGTCTTTTCCACAGTTCTGGTCCAAAAATGCAGGGAGCTGAAAGTTGCTTTAATCATACTAGTTCTGTTGAATCTGTTAAAGCTCAGACAAACATGATGTCAGCTGCAGGCCCAGCAGGGCACTTTCAGGAGATCAGGTTTCTTTGAATTACAAAACCACGCTCTTTACAAGCAGCAGCAGACCTTTAATGTCAACATTTTATAATCCAGGTCACGGTTAGTTTTTTCACCCTGTCCTTGGAATAACAACCTGAGCTTGGTCGACCTAGCATTGCCATGCAGACGTCTGATGTAGAAAATTTGGCATGAACATTAAGCAGTGTAATTAAAGCACCTTGGGACTTTTGGATCAAGGCAAATATCACCTTGTTTACTCTCAGCACTTCATAGAAGATGAAGACTGTTATTTTTCATCAGAATTTTAGTTAGAGATATCTAAGCTTAGTCTCTTCACGTTGTTTTTCAGTGTTCAGTACAGATTATTGCTACTTTGGGCACTGATGCCACAATCTGGTGAAAGCTAATCATACCCAGACTCAGTAGGAGAAAATGCCAGATAGATCTTAAAAGCCCCAAAAAAGAGAGGCAGGTGGAGGGAAGGGAAGAGATCTCTAGGTGGTGTACATTATGGTGTATCTTTCACTATAGACCTCACAACTGCTACACAGTGCTGGGAGATGTTTTGTAGGCTCTGGTGCACAAAGTGAGCTCAGTTTAGTCAGGTGGCTGCAGGGGTGGCATTTAGCAGAGCAGAAAATCAGTTCTACACTCCACAAAAGCGAATCCCTGTGCTCTTTTTGCTAAGCAGGAAGTTATGTTGATGTTTGATCTGATGGCTTCATTGTCACCATTACCTCTGCTCACTCTGATCCTCATGGGCTAAACCATAAATACAATAAGAATCCAAAAGAAATACACAATCTGTGTGGTGAAAGGCCAGTTTCTAACACTAATAATTTTTGTTCTTTTCCAGGCTTCAGTATTGACAGTGACGCTATTTGCAAAATACAGAAATGCCCCCACCAAGGCATTAAATAGGAGATGCTGATCTTAAACCACATATTTCACAGTATCACCAAGGTTGGAAGAGACCTCAAAGCTCATCAAGTCCAACCTGTTACCACAGACCTCAAGGCTAGACCATGGCACCAAGTGCCACGTCCAAACGCGCCTTGAACACCTCCAGGGATGGTGACTCCACCACCTCCCTGGGCAGCCCATTCCAGCAGTCAATGACTCTCTCAGTGAGGAACTTTCTCTTCACCTCCAGCCTAAACTTCCCCTGGCACAGCTTGAGACTGTGTCCTCTTGTTCTGGTGCTGGTTGCCTGAGAGAAGAAAGCAACCTCTTCCTGGCTACAACCACCCTTCAGGTAGTTGTGGACAGCAATAAGGTCCCCCCTGAGCCTCCTCTTCTCCAGGCTAACCAATCCCAGCTCCCTCAGCCTCTCTTCATAGGCCTTGTGCTCGAGGCCTCTCACCAGCCTCGTTGCCCTTCTCTGGACACGCTCAAGTACCTCAGATTCAAGATTTTTAAGATTTTATTTCAAGACAAACTTTTAGTTCTGGGATGCTAATTGGAAAAGCTGAACCGCAAGAACGACTAACACAATCGTGGGCTGTTTTCTAACCACCTGGGCAAATAAGTCATAACAGCAGTACTTGTTTCCTGCAGAGCACACCCTAATTTGATCTCAGCTTTCAGGTAGATGGAACTAAACTTTACATTTTAAAAGTGTCAGCACCTTTAAATGTAACCAGATAAGAAAAGCGAAGGTGTCAGCTTCGGGGAGGCATATTTGGAGAGTGCAGTCATATTCAGACTCGATTTTCACCAGGCTTTTGCAATGAAGCATGATAATATAAACCCAAAGGGTGAAATTCCACACCAGAGTGAGTAATCCAAAAGCACATTACTCTGATAATCTTCCAAACAAGTCAAGGGCTAAAGCTCAATGGTCTCTAAGTATTGCAAAGCTTTAGTCAGGTTCTCCATGTGAGGCTGAAACGTCATACTTGGTGAAAACAGAAACAAAAACAACAACAAAAGTCCATCTCTGGAACTGAGTCATAGAATAGTTTGGATTAGAAGGAACCTTTAAAGGTTATTGAAACCAACCCCCCTACAGTGAGCAGGGACATCTGCAGCTAGATCAGGCTGCTCAGAGACCCATCCAACCTGAGCAGGAACATTTCAGGGCTGGGACTTCTACCACCTCTGGGCAATCTGCAACAGTGTTTCGTTACCCTCAGCATCAAAAGGATCTTCTTTGTATCTAGTTTAACCTCTTATAGTTTAAAACCATCACCCCTTGTCCTGTCACAACAGGCCTTGCTAAAATGACTGTCCCCAGCTTGCTTCTAGGCTCCTTCTAAGTACAGAAAGGCTGCAATAAGGTCTTGCTGAGGCTTCTCTTCTCCATGCTGAATAGCCACAACTCTCTCGGCCTTTCCTCATAGGAAAGGTGAAGGGTATTGAGTTCAAAAGAATCTTTTTGAGTAGAGTAACCAACCATTGATAGAAGCATCACTAATTCAGTATTTACTTAGTGGGCAGCATAGCAAATGATACTGGAGATTTAATATCTCATTGCCTAATGCAGCAGGAAGTAAAGATTGCATGCTGAGGTGCCGAGCAGTAGTGATGGAAAAGGTGCATTTAATTTACAAAGCAGTATTTTACCTGAGAAGTTTACTCACATTCTAAGCTCCTTAGAAGCCAGCAGTTCAGTTTGATTTCACAGAGAAGTAATATGAGAGCCTAGAAACATTTGATCCATATATTGCTGGCACTGCTCACTGTTGCTTTCTAAGAACATCAGTTTCTGCCATACAACTTTCCTTAGGGCACAGAGTGCTTTGTGTGTTGCTCAGGAGCAGACTACCACTCTAATGAAAAAGCCCACAAGCATACCTGACATTATTCAGGAGGCCAGCAAAGACTATGTATACCTTTAATACCTTAAAGCTCTGGTATGGTTTGCAATCTAAGGTATGGTTTGCAATCTAAGGTATGGTTTGCAATCCTCCCCATTCCCTGATTTATACTTCAGGACAATTACACTGTTTATTAGCAGAAAGATGTTTTGTCTGCACCTGTCTGTAGCAGAAATCAGTGACTATGACAAGTGCACTGAAGTCATAAATGAATAATCTGTGCACAGAAGATAGGAATCAAGGACAGCCAGGCAAATGTTATTCCTGCAAGGCAGGAAGTTTCATTCACATCCACAGGACTCAGTGCAGCTCAGTCTCTACCTTTTGAAAAAAGGGAATGGAAGGGGCAGGTGTGATTCATAGGGGTTATATTGAGAAGGCAGGAAGAGAAGACATTGGATATCCCAGTGTGCTGTTTTATGCTTCTGAAAATGGGTAGGCATAACCAGATCCTGGAATGTGTTCTGTGAAGTGATCTTTCCAAACTTCATGACCTGTCTGTAGCAGAAATCAGAGGTACATGCTCCTTCTAAGGGCTTCTACTCCAAGAGGTGCTTCCATTTTTTCTGAATGGCCTATCATTAAATCATCGTTCAGATTTCACAGCATCGTAGAATGTTGAGGGTTGGGAAAGGCCTCTGGAGATCATCTAGACCAACCCCTCTGCTAAAGCAGGGTCACCCAGAGCAGCTTGCACAGGATCACAATGTCCAGGTGGGTTTTGAATCTCTCCAGAGAAAGAAACTGCACAACCTGTTCCAGTGCTCTGACACTCTCACAAGGAATAAGACGTTTTTCTTTATGCTTAGGTCCAGCCTCGTGTGTTCCAATTTTTCTCCATTGGCCCTTGTCCTATCACTGGACACTACTGTAGAGACTGGCCCCGTCCTCTTAATACTCACCCTTTAGGCATCAATAAGCATTGAGAAGATCTCCTGTCAGTCTTCTCTTCTGCAGGCTAAACAGCCACAGGTCTCTCAACTTTTCCTTGTCAAAGGGATGCTCCGGTCCCCTCTTCTTTGTAGCCCTTCACTGGACTCTTTTTGTGTGACTGTATCCAGGAGAGCCTGTCAAGCTCTTCAACATGACATCTGGTGCTGCACGTGGGGTGGTTGGTGGCCTTCCGTGTCCTTTGGCAGGAGAAACTACTCGGCATGCAGCACCACAGATGGCTGCACTGACAGAGCTGAGAGGCTGGCATACGGCAGCACAGTCATGGCAGCAAGAGGTCAGCGCTCGCTGTGGGTGAGACTTGCCAACCGAGAAAATGCTGCCTGTATCTACAGCCTAACTCGCCAGCGTTTCTAGGAAAGAGAAAAAAAGTTGTTTAGGTTCCAGGGAAGATTCCACACTCAGACAGCTACACTCTTTTCTCTAGACTTCCTGTTCTCTCTCCCCTAGAGTCATAGAATGGTAGGTGTTGGAAGGAACCTCCAGAGATCATCAAGTCCAACCACCCTGCCAAAGCAAGGGCAGGTCATACAGGAAGGCAGCCAGATGGGTCTTGAAAGTCTCTAGAGAAGGAGACTCCACAAACTCTCTGGGCAGCCTGGTCCAGTGTTCCGTCACCCTTACAGTAGAGAAGTATTTCCTCATGCTGAGGTGGACCTTCCTGTGTTACACTTTGGATCCATTGCCTCTTGTGCTATCACAGGACACCACTGAAGAGACCACCTTCTTGACATCCACCCTTCAGATATTTATAACCATCAATAAGCTCTCAGTGTTCTCTTTTCCATATTGAACAGCCCCAGGCCTTTCCTTGTAAGACAGGTGTTCTAGTCCCTTAATCAGCCTCATAGCCCTCCCTTGGGCACTCTCTAATATATTCCTATCCCTCTTGAAATGGGGGGCCCAGGACTGAACATAATACTCCAGTTGTGGTCTCACCAGGGCTGCATAGAGGGGGAGGGGAATCTTCCCTTACCTGCTGGCCACACTCTTCTTAATGCACCTCAGGATCCAATTGGCCTTCTTGGCCACAAAGGCATGTGGCTGTCACATGAATAATTTAGTGTCCCCCAGGACTTCAAAGATCTTCTCTATGGAGCTGCTTTCCAGCAGGTCAACCCCTAATCTATACTGGTGCATGATGTTCTTGCTCCTTAGGTGCAAGACTCTGCACTTACTCTTGTTGAACGTCCTTGGGTTCCCCTTTGCCCAGCTCTCCAGTGTGTCCAGGTCTCTGAATGACTGTGTGGCCTTCCAGTCAATCAGCCAATCCTCCCAGTTTAGTATCATCAGCCAGCTTGCTGAGGATACACTCTAGCCTCTCAAACAGGTCATTGATGAAGGTGTTGGATGAGACTGGACCCAGTACTAACCCCTGGGGAGCACCATTAGTTGCAGGTTTCCCACTGGACTCTGCACTGTTGATCATAACCCCCTGAGCTCCATTATTTAGCCAGTTCACAGGGCACATTATTTAGCCCTGTTCCTATAAAGCCCTCTCCATGCCATTGATCAGAACCACAGAATCACAGAAACATTCCAGTTGGAAAAGACCCTTAGGATCATCAAGCCCAACCAATATTCCTACTCTACAAAGTGCATCCTAAACCATATCTCCAAGCACCACATCCAAATGACTTTTAAACAAACACATCCAGGATTGGTGACTCAGTCACCTCCCTGGGCAGCCCATTCCAGTGCCTGATGGTTAGGAACATCTCACGCTGCCCAGCAGAATAGTAGGAAGCAAGTTTGAGAATTATCAATTTTATTAAACAGATAAGCTCTGTGCAGTGCCAGCTTAATTGCTGGATGGTGAGAAGGTTCTTTCAGCACATTTCTCCTGTAGCATAATTGTCACAGGTGATCATGCTCCAGGCAAACAATTATGTGATATTCACTGCTTTAATCTGTCTGAATTCAAAGGAGCTTGAAAAGAGCAAAGGAAACTCCATCATATGCTCAGAAGAGGAAGGTTCTGTAACAGTTTACTGCCTTTTATTCACTCCTTCAACATTTTGACTTAGACACTTTTGAAACACCAGCAAGGTGTATCACAACGTGCTCCAGATACAGAAGACCTTGCTTCTGTGGTACATGTTTGCTTCAAACAGTGCTTTGCTGTGTGCCCCTTGTCACTTCATGTCTCAGTTTCACTGGAGTTACTTTCAAAACAGGATTTAAGGCGAGTACAACCCATGGTGTCTGGTCCAAAGGAGGAATCTAAGGAAGTACATCTATCAGTTTGTTTGAAGATAAAACAAAAGAGCATCACATCACTGTTTTTTATCTTTCCCAGGTTTTGCTTTTGGTGGATGGATGTTTATAGCTGAAGTTTTCAACTCCATTAGGTTGATGCAAAAGGGAATACCCTTTGCTAACCCAGAGAGTAGCTAGAAGACCTTAATCATCTCTAAAGCTGCATTATAGTTCCTTAATCCAGACCATCAGCACCTACCACCTGCTATGTTAAAAGAGGCAAAATAAGCTGAAGTAACTATAAACTATGGGTGGAGACAGGTGGGAGGGGGTGTTAAACCAACCTCCATCTGTGGTTTCCATCAGGAACAACATCACTCAACACTTAAAAGAGAAAAAAAAGCAGGGACATAACAAGGCCACCATGACACTGAAAGAACTTAAGAATTCAGCAGACTACCTAAGGAAATCCTTCTCTGTCCTTACTCCTGCCATCAAAGATGACATCCACAACCAAGAACATTTAATGTGGGAGGAGATTGGTGGAAGAGATGGGGCTAGTGGAAGGTAATGCAAACAAATACAAAGCCCATTTGATGGTGCAAGTGGCATATCACACATACTCTTCTGAAGAGAAGATAAAAATGACCAAGAGTCCGTTGTCTCTGAGTTTTATATTTCTAAAAGTCCTTTGTGCTCACCTATGGTCTCCCAAATTCCATGCAGGTCATTTTACTGGCAAATGCTGTCCTGGAAAAACATGAGTTCTTGCCTCTTTGTCCTGGCAGCCTGAAGTCCTTCCTGCTGCTCTACCCTCAACTGCTTAATAAAACAGGAGGAGAAGTAGAATTATCATTCTTGCCATTCCAAGACGATTGCTGGTGCCAAATAATACCTAGTTCATGGCTATAACTTTGCTTGTTTGTTGCCTGGACTCCATTGTGTCCCTTCAAATTAACCCTGCTTACAAGACAGTAAGAAGATTTATTTTACTTCCAGAATGCAAAGACACAGTAAGAATATGCTGTATGGCATAACAGATTCTGGTCACAAAATAAAGCAAAGTGACAAATCAAGACTACAGATAAGTAAAAGAGTAGCTTTGGCTAACCCAGTTCTGCTTCTTGTCCTGGTCTGCTGCCAGTGCTGTACTAGATTGTGGCCTAGCCCTGCCCTTCATGCTCGGAGCCGATGCCAGCCCAATCACCAAGAATTGGTAAAGGAGGTTATTTATGAAAAGTCTGTTGTAAAGGTTAATGACCTTGGTTTGCAGATATCAAAGCATTACCTGAGATCTTCTCTTGCACTGCTGCTGGTGGATGAAAAGTTGGACATGAGCCAGCAATGTATACTTGCAGGCCAGGAGCCACTATCTTGGGCTGCATCAAACACAATGTGGCCAGCAGGCCGAGGGAGGGGATTCTGCCCTTTTGCTCTGCTCTCATGAGACATCACCTGTAGTGCTGTGTTCAGCTTTGCAGTTCCTCAGCACAAGGACATGAACCTGTTGCAGCAGATCCAGAGGATGGCCAAAAAGTTATCAGAGGACTGGAACACCTCTGCTATGAGGAAACAGTGCGAGAATTTGAGCTGTTCAGCCTAGAGAAGAGGCAGCTTCCAGGAGACCTTATTCCTTATTATGACATTTTGGTACTTAAAGGAGGCCTACAAGAAAGATGGGAACAGTCTTTTTAGTAGGGCTTATTAAGACAGGACAAGGGGTGATGGTTCTAAACTAGGAAAGAGTAGATTAAAGCTAGATCTAAGGAAGAGATTTTTTTACTATAAAAGTGGTGAAACACTGGCCCAGGTTGCCCAGAGAGGTTGTAAATGCCCTGTCCCTGAATACATGCCAGATGAGGTTGTTTGGGACACTAAGCAACCTGATCTAATTGAAGATATCCCTACTGACTGCAGGGGAGTTCCTGGGAAGAACCTTAAAGGTTCCTTCCAGCCCAAACCATTCTATTTTTGAAGTGCAATAAGGTCTGGATGTTTTTATGCTGGCTATGAGAAACTTGAAAAATCCTCCTTTTTTTTTTTTTTTTTTCTTTCCCCTCCTTACTTGCTAATTGTATGAGGTTTCAATCCAGCCAGAAGGCTTTGTTCAGACATTAACTGTTGCATGTGAGGCAGATGCAGGTGTCATAATTTGCATCCACAGATCCCAACTCTACTAGGACTGTCAGTTCATCACAGCTTTGAAATGCTAACCCTTAACCAAGGCCATCAGCATGCAGAAACCTTGGATTAAGAACAGGCAGAAAATGTTCTTCCCCCTTTATAAGCAGTAACTGTTATTATCATAGAATCATAGAATGGTAAGGTTGGAAGGGACCTCAAGGATCATCTAGTTCCAAGCCCCTGCCATAGGCAGGGACACCTCCCACTAGTACAGGTTACTCAAGGCCTCATCCAACCTGGCCTTGAACACCTCCAGGGAGGGAGCAGCCACAACCTCCCTGGGCAACCTGTGCCAGTGCCTCACCAGCCTCACTGTAAAGAACTTCCTCCTAACATCCAGTTTCAATCTCCCCTCTGGCAGTTCAAACCCATTGCCCCTTGTCCTGTCTTATAATGACCTTGTCAATAGTCCCTCCCCAGCCTTCCTGTAGGCCCCCTTCAGATACTGGAAGGCTACTATGAGGTCTCCTTGAAGCTTTCTCTTCTCCAGGCTGCAGAGCCCCAACTCTCTCAGCCTGTCACAGCAGAGCTGCTGCAACCTCTGATCAGGTACAGGACCTTACACTTGGGTGTACTGTTGTTGTTGTTGGGTGTACATTGTACTGTTTAAAGTCTCCTACAAAAACACAAATAAAACTCTATCTGAATTCCATAACTTTAGTGCTGTAGAATTACATGAAGAATGCTAATATCAGGTAACCCTGCAATCCATCTTCCCTAATTTATTTTACATAATCAGAAATGTCTGCAAAATTTTGTAAGCTTACTTATATACTTATGTATGTGCTAACATAGTGAAGAAGTTATCTTGTTTTTTAGGAAGTCAGCTTTGTACAGCATTCTTTCAAATTCCTTTTACCACTTGTAGTAACTTGTATCACCACAGCTGCTGGTTTTCTCTTTGTTTCCTCTCCCAATTCCAAGGGCTGAAAACAAACTGTTATGTCAGAACTGCTATAGGCATCCCCCATTCCTAATTCCATTCAAGGCAAAGCCTAATGATCTGCACACCAAAACATGCTGGAACTGGTCAGGTTTATCTAGTGAAATCTCTTTCTGGAGACACATTTTCATGGTGAAGGCCTCCATTTTCGTTTTGTAGGCCTAGAGTGGAGAAACCTTCCATGGCAGTATTTCCCCAGGGCTTGCTTCCTGTGAGGAAGGATAAGCACAGAAGAACCAACTCAATTTGGAAAGCAGAAGCTTCCTACCTTTGAGGGTGATGCAGGACCGAGCTGCCCAGAGAGGTCATGGAATCCACCTCTCTGGAGAGATTCCAAACCCGCCTGTGCAACCTGCTCTAGGTGACCTTGATTCAGTAGTGGAGGGTGGACTAGATGGTCTTCAGAGGTGCCTTCCAAATCCCACCATGCTGTGGTTCTGTTTAAAAAAGACCCCAAACACATCAGTACAACCCCCAAATACTTAACCAGAACAGCTCAGAGCACATGGATGCCCAAAGTTCTGTTACTTTACAATTCACCTTCATCCTGTAGTAGACTATACAGGGGTTAAGGGAGGTTCTCCTCCCCCTCTGCTCTGCCCTGGTGAGACCTCACTTGCAATACTGTGTTCCATTTTCAGCTCCCCAGTTCAGGAGGGACAGGAATCTACTTGAAAGAGTCCAATGCAGGGCTACAAAGATGATTAAGGGGCTGGAGCACTGCCCTGGGAGGAGAGGCTGAGGGACCTGGGGCTGTTTGTTCTGGTGAAGAGAAGGCTTAGAGGGGATCTGATCAATGTTTATAAATATCTGAGGGCTGGGGGTCAAGAGGGAGGGGGCAAACTCTTCTCAGCTGTGCCCTGCAATAGGACAAGGGGCAGTGGGTTTAAACTACAGCATAGGAAGTTCCACCTCAGCATGAGGAAGACACTCTTCACTGTAAGGGTTATGGAGCACTGCAACAGGCTGTCAAGAGAGGTTGTGGAGTCTCCTTCTCTGAAGACTTTCAAGACCCATCTGGATGCGTTCCTGTGTGACCTGCACTAGATTATGGTCCTGTTCTGGCAGGGAGACTTGATGATCTCTGGAGGTCCCTTCCAACCCCTAACATCCTGTGATCCTTTTACTAGATCTAGTATGAAGTGCACTGGAACTTCTACTTGTAGTCTTAGGCATCATCTTCAGCATCTAACAGTGGATACACAAGGGTATTTTATGACTACCAACATCAATTAAGGAATCACTGCCTTGGGAAATGGTGGCAAGAATAATTTCCCTGTTGATATTATTGGATGTATTCAATATGAGCATTTCCCAAGCACTCAAGCCATCCAAAATTTCTTTGTTAGAAGAAAGTTTCATTAGCCCTTGCATACTTTCCTCCCCACACCTACAAAAGCTTCATCAGTTGTAGTGGGTCTTCAGTTTTGCCAGAAGCAAACCCACAGGCTGTCTCTTTTGAGGCATTCTAACTGCAGCCTTAGAACATCATCAAACATACCTGCCAGAGAAGAGTCTAGATGTTGGGTAGCTCTAACTCAACACCTGTAGCATATAAGGGGTCAAATTCAAGCACAGCTTTTTCCTCCTGGGAAAAGGAAGACACACAGTGTAGTCCCATTGCCCTGTCAAGAGAATTGTTTGCCAGCCTGAAGGACTCTCTCTCACTCCTTATAACATGTCATGATCTGACCACAGAGCCCCTCCTCACACCACAATGCTAGAATTGTAACTGGCTCCCTCCACAAAGCTCTCCTGTGTTGTGCTGTGGTGGGCTGATGCAGCTAATTTGACATGGAAAGCCTACAAGGGAAGAGATTTCTGTAAATCATGATTTTGTGTCCTTTTTTTCCCCTTCAGTTTGGTCCTGACATACAAGTCATTAAAAATTACCTTCACTTGAAGCAGGGTTTTTTCCAATGTTTTTTATTTCCTCCCTCAAAAGCCTTCTCTGTCCCTTCAGGCTTACCACTGAGCCTCAGAGAAGTCTCTGTTTCCAGCAGGGTCTGTATTGGCAGAGGCCATGAAAAGCAGCCTTGATGGTGGGTGGCTTTCAGCTGTGAAGTGTGACAACCACCTCTGCCTTCCTCTGGCACTCACACCTGCTCCATATAATTCACATCATGCTCCTAAAACCAGTTCAGAAAATCCTTTGATACAAGTTCACTAAGGTCTTACTCAGCCAGAGGGATACACATCATGCACTCACAGTGAACCTGCCAAGAGACCTGTCTGTTTAGTACAATGACCTGCAGTTTTAGGCCAGTGGGTTTCAGCTGAGAAGCAACCAGGTGTAAGAAGTCGGGCACAATATGCCCACCACACCAAACAGACACCTCCTGCATAATAAACAGATCACAGGAACCTTACAGAGATCTCTCTCTGTGTCACACTGAATGAAGCAGATACGTATCTACAGCATGATATTGTATTTTGGCCAAAAAAATCCAAATCCAACAACAAAAATTGGGAATTGACTGAGAGTAGCCCTGTGGAGAAGGACTTTGGGGGTGCTGGTGGATGAAAAGCTGGCCATAAGCAAACAGTGTGCACTCCCAGCCCAGAAGCCAATCATATCCTAGGGTGTATCAAACCCCGTGTGGCCAGCAGGTCGAAGGAGGGAATTCTGCCCCTCTGCTCCACTCCAGTGAGACTGCACCTGCAGTGCTGTGTCCAGCTCTGCAGTCCTCAGCACAGGGAAGATGTGGGTCTGTTGAAGCATGGTGAAAGTATGGCTACAAAAATGATCAGAAGGCTGGAGTACCTCTGCTATGAGGACAGGCTGAGAGTTAGAATCATAGAATGGTAAGGTTGGAAGGGACCTCAAGGATCACCTAGTTCCAACCCCCTGCCATAGGCAGGGACACCTCCCACTAGTACAGGTCACCCAAAGCCTCATCCAACCTGGCCTTGAACACCTCCAGGGAGGGAGCAGCCACAACCTCCCTGGGCAACCTGTGCCAGTGTCTCACCACCCTCACTGCAAACAACTTCTTCCTAACATCCAGTCTCTCCAGCCTCTCCACAAGGTAGTTGTAGACTGCCCGAATCACTTTGGTTGGAAGAGACCTTTAAGATCAAGTCCAGCCACTAACCCAGCTCTGCCCATTCACCACTAAACCATGTCCCTCCATGCCACATCTGCATGTCTTTTAAATACCTCCAGAGATGGTGACTCACGTTTAAATGCTCCTGAAGTGTCAGGCTGGAAGCGATGCCAGTAATCAAGGTTAGCAGCTGGAAGGGACCTCAAAAGCTCATCCAGTCCAACCTCCCTGCCAGAGCAGGATCACCTATACCAGATCACACAGGAATGCATAACACTGGAACACAGGAATATGTAATACTTTGAAAAAGGGCAAAATTTGGTTTCCCAGGGAGGTTGTGGCTGCTCCCTCCCTGGAGGTGTTCAAGGCCAGGTTGGATGAGGCCTTGAGTGACCTGTGCTAATGGGAGGTGTCCCTGCCTATGGCAGGGGGTTGGAACTAGATGATCCTTGAGGTCCCTTCCAACCTTACCATTCTATGATTCTGTGATTAGTTTCTGAGTAATACCTGGTGTAACACAGGAGATTTCTGTAGGTTTTCCAGAGATGACTCAGTACCCTACAAGCAATAAATAGGAATTGCAACCACAACCGTTGCAATATTGATTGCCTTTACACTCATAACTTGTTTCCCTTTGTCAAAGATGCTTTCCTCATTTACTGAGTGGATGAGCACACCCTGTGTACAAATAAGAACTGCTTCTAATGGTTTATATCTAAAAAGGCTCAAATTAAAAAAAAAGAAGGCATCTCTTGCCCTTGGGGTTCCTAGCTTTCAAACTTACAGCATTGTTTTAATGAACACATCATGATTTCTTAGAACCAGAGAACATTAGGGGTTGGAAGGGACCTCCAAAGATCTTCTAGTCCAACCCTCTTGCCAGGGCAGGATCACCTAAAGTAGGTCACACAGGAACATGTCTCCAGAGAAGGAGACTCAACAACCTCTCTGTGCAGCCTGTAGGAGCAAGGAAAGATGGAGGAGAAACCCTTATCCAGCAATTTAAATGCTTGTTGAATATTTTTGCCTTTTTTCTGCCTTCTCTCCTGCTCTATCTCAGTCCAATGCCTTTGCCTAGTAAATTTAAACACTTTGCCATCAATTCTGAGTCCCACTTTCTTTCCAATCTTCCCCAGCAGCTTCCAATCTGAGATTTCAAGGAGGTTACAGATTTTCTCCTCGTGTGAACAGAATTCTCTTTGGTCTCCTCTTTCTCCCCTGTACCAGCAGCGTCTCAGCCCTTTAGGCTGGCATTTTTCTAAATAAATGAATCTATTTATAAAATCAAGCTTGAGGCTTTTGTCCTCTGCCCCACAGCAATTATGTGGCCAAAAAGTGAATCTGGTGAAAGACACTGTCATTTCTCTACATCCTCAGCCAGCGACAGGCAGCACAATGCTGGTGAGCATCTAATGAAAGGCTGTGACTGTGATGAGGGGACTGGAGCATCTCTCTGTTGAGGAAAGGCTGAGAGAACGGAGGCTGTTCATCCTGGAGAAGGCTGAGAGGGGATCAAAACAGTGATGGTTAACATCTGAAGTGCACGTGTCAAGAGGACGGGGCCAGGCTGTTTTTCAGTGGTGCCCAGCACCAGGACAAGTGGTAAACTTGAACACAGGAGGTTCCATCTGCACATGAAGAAAAACAACTTTCCTGTGAGGGTGTGTGCTGGTTTGAGGCTAATTAGAATATTTTAATGGGGAAAATTACACTACAGGCTGTGAAAGGAAACCATCATGATGTCTACTTCACTCATATGCTTGCTGGAGAATTGTTTGGGAACACTAACCAAAACAATAGATAACTCACTCTCTCTGTCGCTTGCTGGAACAGGAGCTGCTGGTGGGATCTAGCAGCTTCTGGCTCTGACTCCTCTGCTGATTAATCCTCACTAACCACTTTTCTTCTACCCCCCCTGGCTGATCCTCCTAATTTACCTTGCACGTAAGGCAAACCTTGGGGTAAGGTACAGGGGTGGGGAGAAGGTGGAAGGGTGGTTGGGAGCCCCTCCTGGGGTCTCTGATTTCTGGGAGGGGAGTTGTGTTGCTGTATTACCTTTTACTTGTATATTTCTGTAAATATTGTGTATATAGTGTAAATATCTGCTGTACATTGTGCTGAGCTGTAAATAGAGCTTCATCACTTAACTTCCAGCCGACTGAGTGCTAGTCTGGGTCATTTTACAAAGTGGGGGGAGGGGGAACTCCCAAACCTTCACAGGGTGCCAGAGCACTGCAACAATCTGTCCAGGCAGGATGTGGAGTCTCCTTCTCGGGAGACATTCAAAACCTATCTGGACATATTCAGTTGCAATCTTCTCTAGGTGACCCTGCTTTCGCAGAAGGATCAGACTAAACGATCCCCAAAGGTCCTTTCCAACTCCCAAGCATTTTATGAGTCTGTGAGATGAAGGGTTTGTGGTAGCCCTTACAGTAACTGTTGTCATTATTAGCCTCTCATTACAGGAGTCAATAAGAAACAAGCTAGCAGTTTCCTTGCTGACGTAAGGGAACACGCAGGGCTGGCTGAAAGGAGCCCTTTTGCTTTGCCGAACACACCGTAATGGATTTGCTGCACCTAGAGCAAAGCTCTATTTCAACAGCTGGTTTTACAAAGCAGTAGCCCACACCCCAGTGAGCTGCGTAATGGAGCTCATGACATAATATCACAATGTTTACTAAGAAAGTGGCAGATGGTAGTTACTGTGGGGTTTTTCATTTCAAAAGGGCAGATACGTATAGCATGACTCTGCTCAGGCTGTTCCCGTTGAAAACAACGCTTCTTTAGTAGAGGATGTTAAAGTTTGTTTTAAAAACACAGACCCCATGAGAAGAGTGGCAGGCAGATGGACTTAACAAGCTCCCCTGCCATCTAATAAGAGGTGGTGTGTTTTAAAAAATGCACTCATGTTGAAATTTCCCAGAGTCACAAAAACATTCATGTGGGAAAAGGCCCTCGGGACCACCAAGTCCAACCCATAACCATACTCTACAAGGTGTACCTTAAACCATATCCCTAAGCACCGCATCCAAACACCTTTTAAATACATCCAGTGTTGGTGACTCCACCACCTCCCTGGGCAGCCCATTCCAGTGCCTAACCACTCTTTCTGGAAAAAAAAAAAAAAATCCTAATGTCCAGTCTAAACCTATCCAGTTGCAGCTTGAGGCCATTCCCTCTTGGTCTGTCACTAATTACCTCTGAGAAGGGACCATTTGTAATCCTTTCCTGGGCAGAGGACATAAACATGTGGAAGAAGGTGGCCTGGCTCTGAGGAGAAAGCACATCTTCAAGGCAGAAGGCACTTGGGCAAAAGGAAATCTTGACTCATCTCCAGAGATGGATGGTGTAAGAGTGCTCAGACAAAACAATACTGAAAAAAACCAGTGCAACTCCCCCCATATATTATGTAATACCAAATTGAGAAAGCTTTGAAGAAGATACTGATAAAAAGGTGACTGATGTAAGCAGAGAGGTTGTGGAGTCTCCTTCTCTGGAGACTTTCAAGACCTGTCTGGATGCATTCCTGCATGACCTGAGCTAGATTCTATGGTCCTGCTCTGGCAGGGGGGTTGGACTCAATGATTTATGCAGGTCACTGCCAACCCCTAACATCCTGTGATCCTGCGAACCCTTTAGGTGGCAAGAAATTAATGGAATACTTTCTCTACCATGAGTATTTAAAATGCAATTACTATTAGAGCCTGAGCTTCATACAGCAATACTGAATCAGCATTTCCTGCTGTGAAAAATCAGTGAGAATAATTCTGGAAGCAGAGAAGATGGCAATCAGAAGATCACCCTTTTATTTTTCCTTAAATGACATAGATGTAGCAGAGGAGTGTGACATTTTGTCTATGAAAACATCCCAGTCTGATGCTGCACCTGCTTGTGGGCAGGCAGAAAGAGTATTTCCTTTCTGTCCCACAGACTGGTACTTGCTGCCAGTGCTGCCTTTGCCATGGAAAATGGCTGTCTGCAAAACATTCTGCTCACTTAAGTATCATGGAGCTTGGCCTTTGGAGATCCATGGTTTTCTATGCATAGTGGACCCAGATGTTGGACTGAAGTTAATTGCCAAGGTTCAGGGCTGGGATAGCCACTGGGTAACAGGCATCCTGCCGTGAAGGTGCTCAGAGGGCTGCAGCAGCTCTGCTATGAGGACAAGCTACAAAAGTTGGGCCTCTGCAGCCTGGAGAAGAGAAGGCTTTGAGGACACCTTAGAGTAGCCTTCCAGTATCTGAAGGGGGCCTACAGGAAGGCTGGGGAGGGACTATTGACAAGGTCTTGTAATGACAGGACAAGGGGAAATGGGTTTGAACTGGCAGAGGAGAGATTTAGACTGGATGTTAGGAGGAAGTTCTTTGCAGGGAGGGTGGTGAGGCACTGGCACAGGTTGCCCAGGGAGGTCGTGGATGCTCCCTCCCTGGAGGTGTTCAAGGCCAGGTTGGATGAGGCCTTGAGTGAGCTGTACTAGTGGGAGGTGTCCCTGCCTATGGCAGGGGCTTGGAACTAGATGATCCTTGAGGTCCCTTCCAACCTTACCATTCTATGATTCTATGATTAAGCCTTCTTTTTACCCAAAGTTGAGGAGAAAGGGAACACAGGAGAGAGAGACTAATGGGTTAGAAAAGAAAAACTAAACTTGCTTTAATGAAAATAATAAAAATAACATGAAGTAGATATAAGGCAACATCAAACACAATCCCCTGATGACAACTGTGGCACTGTCACCACTTGTGCTGGGGGCAGACACTAGGAAAGTCCTGGACTGAACTCAGTGGCCAGTAGTAATTGACTTCAGGGGCTGCATTCTGGAACTGGATTCAGGAACACAGGAATGGGGGGATCAAAGGCAGAATATGTTGCCCCTTGTCTTGTCACTAAGCACCACTGAAGAAAGACTGGCCCCATCCTCCTGAGACCCACCATTTAAGTATTAGCATTAATAAGATCCCCTCAGTCTAAGCTAAAAAGCCCCAAGTACCTCAGTGTTTCTTCATATGAGAGATGTTCTGGTCACTTACGCTCTTCCTAGCCCTTTGCTCTGCCTTCTCAAGCAGTTCCCTGTCCTTGAACTAGGCAGCCCAGAACTGGGCATAGTACTCCAGATGAGGCCTCACAAGGGCAGAAGAGAGAGGGAGGAGAACCTTCCTTGGCCTGCTGGTCACACTCTTCTTGATGCATGAGGCTGAGCTGAAAATCACCAAACAGAATTAGCTCTGTTCTAACTCTAACCAGGACAATTAATACAAGCTTTTACAAAGATTCAGTAAGCTTTGTACCTTTCTGAACTGTTTGCCTAATACTACATTTCTAGAAATAAATATAAAAGTAAACCTTAAGATCCTTGGAGTGAGAACTGGGGTCTACTACCACACAGGCAGAGGTAGCCTTTCACGCCCGTCTGTGCTTCAACAATTACACATGCAATTACTTTAAGCCAGAGTCATAGCAAAGGGAGCACCACTTCAGGACACTTTCTGGTTAGTTGCTTAGGATATTCATCAGAAAAGTGAGACATGTGAATTCAAATGTCCTTGGGCAGTAGAGAGGTATGAATGTCTATCTCTCCACTTTCAAAAAAGAGCAGATGAAAAGCAGCTGACAACGTGAGATAATTGCTGAGGCCTGGAGTTAGGTTTTGAGGTGCCCTAGGACAGCAAAGAGGTCTTAAGGATCTGCATTTAGATAGAAGCATCTCAAACCAACGTCAGGTACCTGAATCTTTTGGGAAATGAGACCTGTACCTACCACCTTAGTGGCACCTGTTTCGTCCAGGTTAGGCAGGTGCTGCTGAAGTAGGGCCTGAATAAAACCCCAAACATTTTCATTTCCTTGATTTGATTTTCAGAAAGCAAAGAGAGAGAGAACCTGCTCTGCTTTCATTAAACAGCTTCTTTTTAAAAACCAGCTCTGCTTTCAGCAGCCTCCTCTGCTCCATTTAGTGAACATCTGGTTTTCAATTTTGCAGATCAGCAATTGTTTGAATTGCCAAAAAACACACATTAATGGCTGGCTCTGAGAGAAAGGCTGTGCCGTGCCCTCTTGGGTGGTAGCGAGCAGCAAGAGAGTGTCAAGTGCAGGATGGGAGTAGTGGCTTTGCTGACAGAAATGTAAACCCAAGGGACAAGAGTCTGCACTCCAGGCTACTCTTTGATACTTAAAAGAAAAGCAAATGCAAGCACTTTAAATATTACTTTTAAGGGAAAACGTAAGAGTGGGAGTTGACAGGGAACAGTCTGGCTGCCCAAGCACTTCAGAGGCACCTAAAGAGAAGAAAACCAGAAAGTGGAAAAATATCTGACATGGTGTGTCTGATATTTCCAGAGGCAGTATCCTCTCACCAACACAGGGATGAGGGCTTGCTCAATCCCAGGAGGTTTCTTTGGGTGACATCTCGATCTGATGGGAGAGTCCTGGACTGCAGCAGCATTGCCCAATGGAGGATCAGCTGAAATCAGCTTTGTTCCTACCCTTATTGAGTCTGACCTGTTGCCACTCTAATTGGATGTGGGCAAGTGCAAGACTGGGTTTTAATATTCAGTACTAGTGAGGTCACATCTTGAACACTCTGTTCAGTTTTGGGCCCCTCACTACAAGAACATTGATGTGCTGCAGCGTGCCAAAGCAAGGCAACGAAGCCAGAGAAGGGTCTAGAGTACAGATCTTATGAGAAGCAGCTGAGGAAACATGTAAACATGAGGAATAATTTTTTCATTGTGAGGGTGAAAGAACACTGGAACAGGCTGCCCAGGCAGGTTGTGGAGTCTCCCTCTTTGGAGATATTGAAGACCCACCTGGATCCATTTCTGTATGATCTGGTGTAGGAGATCCTGCTCTGTCAGGGTGGTTGGACTGGATGATCTTTATAGGTCATTTCCAACCCTTAGCATTCTGTGAACTGTGGTTTTCTAACCTGGAGAAAAAGAGGCTGAGGGAGATCTTCTCACTCTCTAGAGCTTCCTGAAAGTTTTAAGTGAGGTGGGGGTAGATTTCATCTCCCAAGCAGTGAGTAATAGTACAAGAGGAAATGGCCTCAAGTTTGTCAGGGGAGGTTTAGTTTGGATATCAGGAAAAAATTCTTTACCGAAAGAATTGTCAAACCCTTGAACAGGATGCACAGGAAATAGTGGAGTCTCTATCCATGCCATAGAGTCATAGAATAGTAAGGTTGGAAGGGACCTCAAAGATCATCTAGTTCCAACCCCCTGCCATAGGCAGGGACACCTCCCACTAGTACAGGTCACTCAAGGCCTCATCCAACCTGGCCTTGAATACCTCCAGGGAGGTTGTGGAGGACAGAATCACCCAACGTGATCTTTGCAACCTGCGCCGGTGTCTCTCTGGGCACCCTGTGCCAGTGTCATGCCAACTCAATGTTGTGCTGAGGGACATGTTTTAGTGGTGGTCTGGCAGTGCTGGGTCTCGATCTTAAAAGTCACTTCCAGACAAAGCAGTTCTATGATTCTATGGCTAATGACATTTATTAATTGTACATCAAAGTTCCACATTTGGGTTCTTGCTCTCTTTGCCACCATCACAGGAACTTCTCTGTGAAGCTTTGGTGGCTTATCACAGCTGCTAGGACAGAATGAGGATGTGGGGCTGACAGGACCATGGTGTCTGTTTCCAAGGACTGTGAATGTGACACTTCCACTGCAGCACTCACTGCTCAGCTCTGAGGCTGTAAGCCAACAGTTACTCACCTGCTCTTATTTTGAGAACATAGGTCACCGCTGTCTGGAGAGCTCAGCCCAGCCTTGCAGGTGTTACCTTGGTGTTTGCTGTTGAAGGAGACCTAGGGGAAGAGGAAAGGGATGGAACTGGAGCTTAAGAACTTGAAAGTAATTTGAATTAAAACAAAAAGACTTGCTCAATGTGACTTCAGTTCTAACATTTGTCAGCTTACGTAATTGGGAACTGTAACACTGAAATAATTTACTGAGCAGCATTGTACAGTCATTTACTACTACACAAATCAAGCATTTGAGACATTGCCATATTAAAATAGCCCATGACATCAGCTCTGGTTTTCTTCAGCTCCAGAAAAAGAAGTTACTTACAAAACATTGGGGCAGGGACACACACACAGAGAGATTTTTTAAGGTTGCATATCAAGGACAAAAGGACCAAAAAAATGGTACTAAGTCTGATTCATAGAATCACAGAACCTTAGAGGATGGAAAGGACCTCCAGAGATCATTGAGTCCAACCCCCCTGCCAAAGCAAGATCCCCTAGGTTAGTCTGCACAGGAATACATCCAGATAGGTTTTGAAAGTCTTCAGAGAAGGAGACTCCACAAACCCCTGGGCAGCCTGTTCCAGGACTCTGTTACCATCACTGTAAAGAAGTTTCTCCTCATGTTGAGGTGAAACCCTCTATGTTCCAGTTTGTATCCACTGTTCCTTATTACTGTGCACCACTGAAAAGGGACTGGCCCCATCGACTTGACACCCCACCCCCCCAGATATTTCATAGACTCATAGAATGGTAAGGTTGGAAGGGACCTCAAGGATCATCTAGTTCCAACCCCCTGCCATAGGCAGGGACACCTCCCACATTTGTACACATTGATCAGATCTCCTCTCAGACTTCTCTTCTCCAGATTAAGCAGCCCCAAGTCCCTCAGTCTCTCTCCATAGGGCAGATACTGAAGCCCTCCAGTCATCCTCTTGGCTCTCTGCTGCACTCTTTCCAGCAGGTCCCTGTCTCTCTTGAAATGGGAAGCCCAAGACTTTACACTGTATTCCAGGTGTGGCCTCACTAGGGCAGAGTAGAGGTGGTGAAGAACCTCCCTAGAGCTGCTGGACACACTTTTCTGGATGCACCCCAGGAAACAAAATTTGCTAAAGGAGGAGGAAGAAAGCAGAAGCAGCTGATTTCTCTCACACCACCATGTTTTAAGTCCATTCCCTGCATTGCCAAACTTGAGAGAGGGAAATGACAGCTCCCCCTGGAAGGGCCAATTCACATTTTCTCTCAGCTGACCTTTAAGTGAGCCCAGAAAGAATAAACAAGGGTGGAAGAATTCATACTCTTAGGCTAAACAGGTAAACTTTTCTAAAGTGCCCCATGAGCCACCTGGTACCAGCACCCCCACTAACTGCACTGTTAGCTGCAAATCTCTGCCAGATTTCTTACCTCCTCCCCTTCACCTTCTCCTCTCCTGCAAGAAAAACTGCATGTGACCTTTTGGGGGCTATTTTCTGTCACCTTCCTGAGATTGAAGAGATTCAGATTTTCAGTTCTTTAGCTGCATTTGCAAAGAATTGAACAACAAATTCTGAATAACCAAATAACCAAACTGAAGGACACTTACAACTACATTTTCTTACAAAAAGAAGCCATAATATGACTTGTAAATCGACAGCACAAAGCACAAGCTTGTTTCATTAGTGACAAAACCATAACAGCTTCTTGAATCACTGAGCTCATATGAAGGACAGCAGTGTGTTCTCATGGAAGACACACCAATCTGCTTACTGGTTGAGACCATGGACTCCAAGGTTGAGACCATGGACTTGGTCCATCCATGGTTGAGATCATGGACTTGGAGACCAAGTAACATCTTTATCAATGATCTGGATGAGGGGATTGAGTGCACCCTCAGTAGGTTTGTAGATGGCACCAAACTGGGCAGCAGTGTTGATCTGCTCAAATGTAGGAAGGTTCTGCAAAGGGATCTGGACAGGCTGGATTGATGGGCTGAAGTCAGTTGTATGAGGTTTAATAAGGCCAAGTGCTAAGTTCCTGCATTGGGTCACCACAATCCCATGCAATGCTGCAGGGATGGGGTACAGTGACTGGAAAGCTGCCAGTGAGATAAGGACCTGGGGGTGCTGATCAGCAGATGGCTGAAGATGATCCAGTGTGTGCCTAAATGGCTAAAGTGGCCAACAGCATCCTGGCTTGTGTCAGGAATGGCATTACCAGCAGAAGTAGGGAAGTGATTGTGCCCCTGTACTTGGCACTGGTGAGGTCACACCTTAAATATTTGGTCCAGTTTTGGATCCTCATTACAAGAAAGATGTTGAGTTGCTGGATCATGTCCAGAGAAGGGCAACGAAGCTGGTGAAGGGCCTGGAGAACAAGTCCTATGAGGAGTGGCTGAGGCAACAGGGGCTGTTTAGTCTGAAGAAGAGGAGGCTGAGGGGACACTTCATTGCTTTCAACAACTACCTGAAAGGAGGTTGAAGTGAGGTGGGTGTTGGTCTCTTCTTCCTAGTAACAAGTGATAGGACAAGAGGAAATGACCTCAGGTTGTGGCAAGAGAGGCTTGAGTTGGATATTATGAAGGATTTCTTTACTAAAAGAAGCATTGGAACATGCTGCCCAGGGAGGTGGTAGAGCCAATGTCCCTGTAGGTGTTCAAAAACTGTGTAGACATGGCTCTTAGCGACATAGTTTAGTGGCTGTGGTGGTGGTGTTACCTCAGTAATTGGACTCAATGATCTTAGAAGTCTTTGCCAAGAAATGATTCTACGGTTCCATTAAATTAGTTTATGAGGAAGCATGACCAGGATGTACCTGCATTTTTGTTCCCTACAGAAGCTTCAAAAGAACAAGGCAGGTTTTCCAGAATATGGAATAGGAATACCTGTATGAACATGAGGAAAAGTTTTCTGTAAGGGTGACAGAGCAGTGGACCACGCTGCCCAGAGAATTTGTGGAGCCTTCTTCACTGGAGAGGTTCAAAACCTGCCTGGACATGATCCTGAGCAACTGTCTCTAGGTAAATCTGATGCAGAAGATCTCCAGAGGCCTCTCCCAACCTCCAACAATTCTCTGATTCTTTGGGTATTCTTAAAATAGGAGCTATGGGAGAAAGGAAAGTTGTTAAAGGAAAAAACTGTCACAGTCTGCAGATAAAGGAAGTGACCATGAATAAAATAAGCTCAGTAGACTTCTATTAGTTACCTTTGCACATAGTGCTTGGCTCATAAGTTTAAGTGCCAAATACCCTGTCTGCACTGAGAGTACTTCTTCACACATGGCAGATAACAACTCCTCTTTGTCCTTGGCCCTTATCAAGGCTCTGACCTGCCAGAAGTCCCAGCACTGCCTGCTTAGCCAGCTGTGAGTCATACTCCAGCAGAGTCTATGCATGGGGAAGCAAAATTGCCACTCCACCCACCTCATGCCACTATAGCAAGGTGCAGGTTGGGCTTTTGTTTCTGCCTACTTTACCTTAAGTGCCACACACTAGTGTAAGACCCAGTGGTGTGTGACTTGATTGCAGAGAGGGATAAGTGATGTCAAGTGTAGCAAACAGCCTCAGAACAGCCCATTTAGCAAACTAGTCAGCACATACCTACAAATAAGGGAAAAGCTTAAAGGAGTCAGGAATTCCCTGCAAATGAGTCATAAAACCTGTCCAAATTTGGCAAGTGTTTTCCAAGGTAAAGCAGCAGACCAGTGTGAAGCATTCACCTTTGCAAGGGCAACTCACTCCTGGCACTTTTTCACAGATTTGAGTTTAATTATGAAAATGTTAAAGTTCTTTTCTTCCATATCAAACATGTATTTAAAAGAACTTCATAAGAGAATCTGTGTTCAAACCCAAGCCAGTCAGACCTTAGGCCCACCAGGCAGGTAGTGAACACCAAGCACCACATCCAAACGACTTTTAAACACACTGGGGACTCCACCACCTCCCTGGGCAGCTCATTCCAATGTCTGACCACTCTTGCTGTGAATTTTTTTTTCCTAATATACAGTCTAAACCTACCCAGTCACAACTTGAGGCCATTCCTTCTTGTTCTATCACTACCTGTGAGAAGAGACCAGCACCAACTTCTCCGCTACGTCCTTGCAGGTATTTGTAGAAAGCCATGAGGTTTCCCCTCAGCCTCCTCTTTCTCAAACTAAACAGCCCCAGCTCCTTCAGTCTCTCCTCATAAGATTTCTTCTCTAGGCCCTTCACCAGCTCTGTTGCTCTCCTCTGCACTTGCTCTTGCTGCCAGGGAACGTTGTTAGTGTCAGAAAAAAGGACAAACTTCCTCCTCTAAAAGGCAAGCACCATCCTAGCAACAACAGTTGGACTTGATGATCTTGGAGTTTCTTCCCTAACCTTAATGATTCTGTTTCTATGAACAATGAACTGTTTTGGATTGGGCTTTTTTTTTTTTTTTTTTTTTTTTTTTCTTTTTTTATTCCCTTTTTTCTTTCCTTTTCTTTTTTTTTCCTTTTNGCCCAGAATCAGTTGCCTCAGCAGTATTTATCTAACCTCTGTTTATGATCAGAGGTTTCTAATACATTACAGCACACCAATATAAGCAGAGGTAAACCTGGCTCTTAGCCAGAGTTCAAGGAGCAACCTTCATCCATTGCTTTTATTGATGGTTGGGAGGAACTGCACCAAACAGAAGCAGAAACTTTAACCCTCCACTGGAATGGAAAACCACCAGCACAGTAATCCTTATGCTACCAATCATCAACTTCTCAAGTAAAAGCATACCAAAAGAGTGCAAAACAGGGAAGGTCCCATGGAAAAGCTGCCACTGCTTTTCTCCCAATGATTTCATTCTGCTCTGCAAACACTGTAAGATGTTTTCCACCCTCCAGCCCCCTCACCAGTCTCATTGCTCTCCTCTGGTCCCACTCCAGCACCTCAATATCCTTCTTGCAGTGAGTGGCCCAGAGCTGCGCACAGTGCTCGAGGTGAGGCCTCACCAGTGCTGAGTACAGGGGCAGAAGGACTTCCCTGGTCCTGCTGGCCACGCTATTCCTGATACAGGCCAGGATGCCATTGGCCTTCCTTGCCACCTGGGCACACTGCTGGCTCATGTTCGGCTGTCACCCAGCTCCATCTCAGCCAGGCTGCTCTCCAGCCATTCATCTCCCAGTCTGTATTGCTGCATGGGGTCATTGTGGCCAAAGTGTAGGACCCTACACTTGGTCCTGTTGAATCTCATCCCATTGCAAATAGGAATTCTCTTTACCTTATCTCTCAACTCTAACCTTGCAAGTCAGGTCATGTCAGGTTAGCTTTGTGAGGATAACAGATCATTCCACATAGCCACGTTTTGACTTTTCTGAATTCCCCTGAATGGTGAAAGCTATTAAGTTGATATGTTTTCCTCCATGTAACTCTCCTGCTATGGCTTTGTGGTGGCCTGATCTCATACCTAACCACAAAAGACCATGATCTAACAGACCATAACTGTTAAAAAAATACAGCATCTGACACACTGGTTTCCTAACTTCACGTGGAAAATATTTATGCCATAGAACATCTTAGCTTTTAAGAAAAGACAGGCCCTGAAAGCTGGTATTTAAAATGTCATATGGCACATATGGGAAGTAAGAATAATAAATGGGTGACTTTTCTCTAAATAACAAAACCCAGAAGTAAATAGAAGTATTTGGTGCTTCTGGAGAATAGGGAAAATATTCTGGAGACAGGATAGGATGAGTTTTTAATGTCCAGGTCTCTCATACTGGTAGCTGGGCAGTTTGGCACTGCTGGAACAGTGTCAAAGCAGATCTTTGGGTGAGAATTAGGTTCAGGAAGCATGGAACTACAATTAAAAAAGTCAATCATCTACAGGTTTGACCTGAATAAGACAGTTACAGGAAAGGACAGAAACGCAATTCATCTCTTACAAAATGCTGTTGGTGAGGGTAAGGTGGCAGAAGGCATTTGCAGGGCACTGCTTGCAGGCAGGAGACTGTGAAGAGACCAAAGCATCAAAAAAAGACAAACTCTCCAAGACACAGACTTCAAGATCACAGTTAATTGCTGTTTTGTTTTCAGCAACTGAGATTTGGGCATTTTTAGAGAGATAGAATCATAGAATGGTAAGGTTGGAAGGGGCCTCAAGGATCATCTAGTTCCAAACCCCTGCCATAGGCAGGGACACCTCCCACTAGTACAGGTCACTCAAGGCCTCATCAACCTGGCCTTTTTATTTGGAGCTAAACTGATTTGTCTTGAAATGCAGCCCTTTCCCTTTGGGTTTGTGACCTGGAAAGCTTTCTGCTTTCTGTCTCTTTTTTTTTTTTTTTTTTTTCCCTCCCTTTGCCTGGCAATGGATGCATTCCCAAGTATAACTGAGGTGGAAGCTGGCAGCCCCTCAGAGGCAAGGGAAGGGTTGGAATTTCCCAGGTCACGCTCAGGAATCCAGACTTCTCCAAGGCACAGGATACTAGCTCCGAGCAGGAAAGATGCTTACAGCTGCTGTCTGTTCTGACAAACTTCAAAACACCACTGTCTAAATACATTCATTCTCTGAAGGCCAAGAAATGCAATCACTGCTACTACCTCTTCAGGCAACCTGGGTCACTGTCTTGTTGCAACAGGCCCTGCTAAAAACACCTTCGACATCTTTCTTGTAGGCTCCTTTAAGGACAGAAAGGCTGCAATAAAGCCTCTGTGGAGTCTTCTGTCTCTAGGCTGAACAATCCCAACTTTCCAGCCTGTCTTCAGAGCAGAGGTGTTCCAACACTCTAATAGTTTTTGTGGCCTCCTCTGGAATCCCTCCAACAGGATTTTGTCCTTTCTGTGCTGAGGAGTCCAGAGGTAGATACAGCACTGCAAGTGGGGTCTCAGCAGAGCAGAGTGAAGGGGCAGAATTCCTGTCCTCAACCTGCTGACCACACTGCTTTGCATTCAATCCAGAACACACAGCTCTGGGCTGTGAGCACATGTTGCTGGTTCATGTCAAGCATTCATCAGTACCCCCAGGTCTTCCTGAAAAGAGTGCTCTTAATCCCATCATTCTCCAGCCTGTACTGATATCTGGGATTGCCCTGCCCCAGGTGTAAGACCTTGTACTTGGCCTTGTTGAACCTCCTGATGTTCACACATGGCCACATCTTGAGTTTGTCCAGGTCCCTCTGGATGTTATCCTGTTGCTCAGGCATGCCAGTTGTACCACTCATCTACCACTGGTGATCCTGAGTGCCTGCATTTCCATTTCTTTTTCCCCACCATGAGGCAAGAAAAGGATGCTCTTCATTTTCTTCCACGCTAACATGTCACAAGCCTTGCCACTGTGATGGTCCTGTGGGTGGCTATGGCATCTCACTGACCTGAAGCCCAAAGGTGAAGGGGGGGGGAGGGGGGTGGAACCAGGGGAGTTTTGAAGCTCAGGCTTGGACAAAACTTCCTAAGTTGCAGGTGTTTCAAGCAATTCCTCACAGCTGAACAACCCTAGGCTGCACACCTGGGTGAATGAAAATGCATGTTTGGACCTGAGCCACCTGCTTGAGGCCAGCTATATCTACAGTGTCCTGAGGGAGCAACCAGACTGCCTCAGATCCGGCTGGCAGAGCCTGGGGCTGCAAAAGCTGGGAAATCAGTCTAAAGATAGATGTTTCAGGAAAAGTTTGTTTTTCAGCTCTGTTTTGCTGCCTTCCAGTGCCTCACACTAGAAATGTGGGCAAGTAGTTTTTGGTGCAGTGAGCCGCCTTTTCATTTCACAAGAATGTCCTCACCAACCACATCCCCATGTAAGGGAAAAGCAGCAACTTACTGGTAAAGCTGTTAAGTGGGAAGGCAGAATTATATCCCCTGCTAAACCTTACTGTTATTTAAATGAGGCTTTGGTGGTTGTCAATAGCTCCTTACCAGGAGTGACGTGGGCATGGAGGTCACCGCGAACCCACCCATCCGCCCTTGGACTGTTAAAAAGCAGCAGCCTTGCAAGGCTGCTGGGAAGAGACTTTTGTTGTTGTTGTTGTTGACTCCCTGGTGCACTGTGGCTGTTTATGTTTGTGTGTCTGCCTAAATCAGAGAAAGAGTGGAACAAAAGACTGAGAGACCTGAAGCTGTTTAGTTTGGAGAAGACTGAGAGGAGATCTCATCAATGTGTACAAATATCTGAGGGGTGGGTGTCAAGTGGACGTGGCCAATCTCTTTTCCCTGGTCAGCAGCAATAAGCCAAGGAGCAATGGCTACAAACTGGAACAGAGAAGGTTTCACCTCAACAGGAGGAGAAACTTCTTTACAGTGAGTGTGACAGAGCCCTGGAACAGGCTGCCCAGAGAGGTTGTGGAGTCTCGTTCTCTGGAGACTTTCAAAGCCTGCCTGGATGCATTCCTGTGTGAACTACCCTAGGGGATTCTGCTTTGGCAGAGGGGTTGGACTTGATGATCTCTGAAGGTCCCTTCCAACCTCTAATGTTCTGTGGTTCTGTGAAACAGTGGCACTTAGGGCATGATGTGCTTCAACTACGGTTCTTGCCTTCCAGTTTATTGGGTAGTGTGGCAAAACTAGTGGTTTGGATTTATGACTTTTTGACCAAAGGAGAAATGTCTCCTGACAAATTGGAGTGCATGGGGAACACTACAGAAAAAGATGAAAAGAAACATTTCTCTTACCTCATACAGAAGCATGCTGTATGCAGCTTGACAGGCCAGTCAAGGGAAGACACACACATATAGGTCGTGACCAAAAATTAAAGGTTCAGGAGCACAAAGCAGTCACTGCTGGGTATCTGAATTAGCAAAATACAAATTATTATCCAAGTGTGCCCCTAAAAACATGTAAAGGGTGGACTATTTCTGTAGTCAAATTTAGGTTTTGTAATGGAACGCTCTCAGAGTACAGAATGCAGGTAAGCAAAAAGGAAAAGGAATAATTTAGGAGATACACAGTCCAGACACAGGATGGCATTTTGGAACACAGATTTCTCTGCTGTTAAAAACAAAACCAAATGCTGAACTCTTTAACCCCACTGAAACATCCTGCTGATTCAAGAAGCCCCTCCATTCAAAGAATGTAAACTCTGACAGGAGCCAAGAGCTCTCTTTTATGGAAAGCAGGAAACTTTTCTAAAGGAGCAGTTTATGACCTGGCTGGAGAGCTGGAAATAATTAAGTGTTTTTGTCAAAGGTCAAAGTCAAAGGGTTAAATTCCTAGGAACTCAAAACAATCCTTGGTGACTGTGTCAAGACAGATCATTTGGCCCTTTTCTGACCACAGTGGGAAGGCAGGGAGCAGGCTGGGACAGGAGCAAGCCATGCCTTGATTATTTGCCCTTTCCAATTCCAGCTCTGACATTTTGAGACCAATCACACATGCACGGTCTAAAAAAATCTGGAAATAAGAAATAGAGCCAAATGACCTATTTATAGCAACACCAAATATGAACTAAACAGCATATGACAAACTGAAACCCCGATTCATGTTCTGCTTCTGATGTAACCCCATTGATTCCAATGGGGTGTTAGACTCTGCAGCAAGCATCTGCTGCCAGATGAAACCACCAGCACTGCTCTGGCCCTTGGGGAGCTCTTTTGCTCTGCTCTATACACCAAAGCTGCAAAACAATCTGTGTCTGTAGGGATCTTCAGCTCTTAAAGTTGAAGCTGTGCACAGCATTCTTACTGAGCAGGGCTCAAAACCCCAACAAGGTAGAAAGAGGAATTCACTCATTGGGTGTCCTTTTCTTTTTTTTTTTTTTTTTTACCAGCTGAGAACATTATCCCCTCAGAGCAGCAATAACTTGTCACTTCTGTGAAACTTAGTGGCATGGGTTAGGAATGTCCCCCCATCACCACTATTTGAAATCTACCAGACTAATGCAGACATCTTAGAAACAAGCTGAAGCTGTATGTACAGCACAGCAAAATGCACAAGCATATATACACAATTTATTTACAAGGATTTACAACTATACACAAATCAGAAATAATACAGAAATTCAAACTCCCTCCCAGACAAAGGAAACTGTCCAGAAGGGCTCAAAGCTACCCTCTCTTTCTCCCTCTCTGTCACCTTCCCCAGTCAGAAACCAAACCAAATCATATCAACAAAACTTAGGTTGTTAGTTGTTAGCTGAGACTAGAAGTGAGATATTAGATCTGATCAAAGCAGAGATGAATAGGGTAAGGTCCCAGGACAAAGTGAGGGAAGACTGTTTCTGTTTTGGCTTTTTATCCCTCTCAGCAAACCAATGAATGATACAGACTTCATCATTATTTCCTTCTCACAACCAATGATCTAATTTCTCTTGTTAAAATACTCCAGTTAGCCTCAAACCAGCACACTTAGCTTAAACATAACACAACCACGAGCAGCTTGATTTTGCCAGCATCCCTAACACAAGCTATAAGCACTTCCTGGTAAGACCCACGGAATGCAGTTCCATTCAATGTACTCACTTAGCTGAAAGCAGAGAGGTTGGAGGTGCAGGGGCCAGTACCTCCTCCACATTGCCTTCCACTCAAAGGTTTTTGCCTTGGCTCCTAAAAAAAAAAAAAAAAAAAAAAAAAAAGCCTNAAAAAAAAATTAAAAAAAATAAATTCCTCTTGCTATTGTCCTTTAAGGGGAAACCAGCATCCTTCTAAAGCAAAAGGTTGCTCACTGAGCCCATGGAAGAGTGTTTCTCAGCTTTAATTTCCTATGGGGTCAATTTGTCTTAGACCAAAGAGATTTTCACAGATTACATGAGGTGAGCAGACTTCACTTGTGCTTCATGCTCCAAAGGATCTTTATTCATCCCTGTGTGAGGCATCAGGTCTTCCTCTGTCCAAGCCCCTTTGCTCGACTCAAAGCAAATCCTTGAGGTATAGGAAGTTTCATGTAAACGCGAGGAATTTTTTCACTTTGAGGGTGACAGCACACTGGAACAGGCTGCTCAGGGCATGTGTGGAGTCTCCCTCTCTGGAGATATTCAAAACACACCTGGATGCATTCCTGTGTGATCTGGTATAGGTGACCCTGCTCTGGTAGGGGGGTTAGACTGGATGATCTTTGGAGATCCCTTCCAACCCTGACACTCTGTGATTCTGTGATCTTATATCAAATTTGTCCACAAATAAAGTAAAAAGAAATTGAAATCTAGATTTAGTGGACATCTTGCTTCACAATGGGATGGACTGAGGCCAGATGAGAACTGTTGATGAGATTTTGGGATGATCCAGGTCCCGGCACAGCAGAATGGGTCAATCTCTACTGCAGATGGCCCTTCTGCCCACGTCTCTTCTCAAGGCAGTCCAAAAGCCACTTCTGCCAGTCCACAAGCAATCCTGCTCCATCAGTTCATCCTTGTTCATCCCCCTCCTTCCTCCCTGCTCAAATTTCCAACCCTGAAGAGCAACCAAGTCCATGCAGTGACCTTCTGCACTAACTGCTCTGTCTTTTGTGAATCTAAATTGATTTTCCTTGCATGGGGACATCCAGGATCTCCCCTTTGACCTTCAGCCTGAGGTTGTGTCTTAAGAGAGAATGTGAAAGCAGCATTTGACTGTCAGCATCGGCAAGAAATACGAGCCACCCTTTACTAGAAAACAGTCACTTTCTGTCCAGTGCCTGGAAATGTGGGAATTGCCAGACTTGCTTAGACACAAGGGTCAATATCCTGTCTCTGATGCTAGCCAGCACCAGATGCTTCAGAGAAAGGTCTGAGAAGCCTGTAGCTGGCAGATACAGGATAATCTCATTCTTATCCTCCTGCATAGGAGAACAGTACAGCCGGCACGCACACAGGCACCTACGTGCATCCTGGAAGCCTCAGAGAGCTCTCTTCCTGGAAACATTGCAGTATTCTGTGTCACATAAGCATGGCTAAATACCCACTGCAACAGCACACAACTGACCACAAGGCTTCAGCTCTGCTCAGGGAGGCCGTGGATAACAAAAGGGTTGCTGAGGGTTCAGCAACTGTCTTTAGCACTTGTGTTTCTGTAAGCAGTTTGCAGCTAACAATTCAGCTAAAGCTGCCCAATAGGAGACCTTAGAGTAGCCTTCCAGTGTCTGAAGGCTGTCTTCAGGAAGGCTGGGGAGGGACTTTTTACAAGGTCTTGCAGTGACAGGACAAGGGGCAATGGGTTTAAGCTGGCAGAGGGGAGATTTAGACTGGATGTTAGGAGGAAGTTCTTTCCTGTAACGGTGGTGAGACACTGGCACAGGTTGCCCAGGGAGGTTGTGGCTGCTGCCTCCCTGGAGATGTTCAAGGCCAGGTTGGACGAGGCCTTGAGTGAGCTGTACTAGTGGGAGGTGTCCTATGGCAGGGGGTTGGAACTGGATAATCCTTGAGGTCCCTTGCAACATTACCATTCTATGATTCAATAAAAAACAACCCAGGTCACCAGCCCAGAGTCCAGGCAGGAACTGAAATACCGTCTTTTCAACAGAAGAACAAAGCTGTTAGAAGAAATCTTAGAATCATAGAATGGTTTAGGTTAGAAAGGATCTCAAAGATCATCTAGTTCCATGCCCCCGCCACAGGCAGGGACACCTCCCACTAGCACAGGTCACTCAAAGCCTAATCTAACCCAGCCTTGAACACCTCCAGGGAGGGAGCAGCCACAACCTCCCTCGGCAACCTGTTCCAGTGTCTCACCACCCTCACTGTAAAGAACTTCTTCCTAACATGTAGTTTATATCTTCTCTCTGCCAGCTTAAATCCATTACCCCTCATCCTGCCATTACAAGATCTTGTAAAAAGTCTTTCTGTAGGCCCCCTTCAGAAGGCTACTACCCTACTGGAAGGCTACTATCAGGTCTCCTCAAAGCCTTCTCTTCTCCAGGCTGAAAAGCTCCAACTCTCTCAGGCTTTCCTCATAGCTGAGCTGCTCCAGCCCTCTGAGCATCTTCGTGGCCCTCCTCTGGATTTGCTCCAACAGTTCAATGTCCTTCTTGTGCTGAGGGCTCCAGAACTGCACACAGTACTCCAGGTGGGGTCTCATGAGAGCATAGTAAAGGGGCAGAATCCCCTCCCTTGCCCTGCTGGCCACACTGCTCTTGCTGCAGCCCAGCACTCAGTTGCTGTCTGGGCTGCACTCACACTGCAGGCTCATGTTGAGCTTTTCATCAACCCAGACGCCCAGGTCCTTCTCCTCAGGGCTGCTCTCAGCCATTCACTACCCAGCCTGGATTTGTGCTTGGGATTGTGCCAATCCAGGTGCAGGACCTTGCACTTGGCCTTGTTGAATTTCATGGAAATTACCAACCCTTTACCCATGTTCCTGTAACCTGGGCATATTCTTGGTTATGATTTAGTGTCCTTTTTCCACACCTTCAGAGTTAACTCTCAGACTCACTGATGACTTTGGGCAAGTAGTTAATGATCTTCAAGTCTCTAAGGTGCTTTCAGCTTACACCAATGCCCTTTCTAGCACCTGTCTACTAGAGGGAAGACAAAGTGGTCTGAAATTGTGTTTGGGCATGTTTCTAGACAGCCCTGAGCAGAGCACTCTTTCCACCTATGATTTAATAATGAGGTATCAACAGTGCTCCACAGGGAAAAACAGACTTTCTTCATGTAAAGCTGCAGCTGAGGATTTGACATGAAGCTTGGCAGGGACTCTGGAAAGCTACTGGAACAGCCATTGTGGATTTGCTGGCCTGGTTTCTTTTGGTGTTTTGAGTTTATCTGGTGTTATGTAAATCAGATGATTATGAAAACATGACACTGTTGAGTATCCACAGCTCAGATGAGAGGTGGGGGAGGAAGTTTGTGCTGACCTGCTACAGAATTTTGTTACTGATACAGTGGAGGAACACAGATCTCAACAAACTTAGCTTCTTTAATTAGTGTCTGTTTCTAAGCCTCAGATGTCCTGCAGAACTCTTTCTGTACCACTAATTAAAAAGCATAAAATTGTAGTGAGCTATAAGATGATAATCCACATGGTCTGATACTGTTGCTATTTGATAGCTCTTCAAAACAAAGTAACCTTGATTTTCATAACGCTCTTTACTCAGAAAGAGGCCCAACACAAACAGACATATAAGTCTGCTTTCTAAAATCAGTAGGCATAAAAAATAGGATTTGAGTTTCTTGGTTAAAAAAAAAAAAAAAGCAAAAAAGTGTTTCCTTGGTATTAAGTTATTTTTAGCTTTGTTCTGAAGTCTTTGTGAGGGGCCTCTTTGAATCGGTTCAAAACACAGAGAGTCCTCCTCCCTAATCTGGAGAGTATCAGACTCCATCTCTCTGCAATGTATGCTGTTGAACAGCAAAACAACAATCTCACGGGGAGCTTTTGCTGGAAAGTTTCCTTAAATAAAAGCTCCTTCTGCCCTCTCTCAGCCTTTGTAGACATTCTCCCATTCAAAGTCTATGCTGGTCTCTGTCAGCAAAAGAGAGCCCTGTAGGGAGAGTCAGGGCTGAGCTACAGTTAACTCTCTCTTAGGACCCCACCTCAGCAGGCAAACTTATGCTCTCTTTCTCTCTCTACTCCTCCCCATAATTTTTGCAAGTGGAAATGATCAGCAGAGCTGTTGTTTTTTCTCAGGCAGTGCACTGTGTAGGAGCAGCAGTACATCTGGGTACTGCTAGTCCCATGTGTCAGACCACATGGCCATGTGATGCAAAAGCTGATCTGACAACAAATTCATTCTGCTGGCTCAAATGGGTTAACAATTTTTGATGGTTACCCTTGCGTCGGCAAAATTAATGCTGGAGCAGGCCTTGCCATCAGTGCAAAGCCACTTAGAGAGCAGGAAATCGCTTCTGGAGGGTACTCTGGTTGACTCAGCACAGCCTGGCCAGCCCATCACATCTGAATGTCAAGGTGTGTCTCTCCCTGGTGAGCATTAGTTTTGGGCCCCTCAGTACAAGAAAGACATTGAGCTGCTACAGCACATCCAAAGAGAGGCAACAAAGCTGGTGAAAGTTCTAAAGAATAAGTCCTACAAGGAGTGTCCAGTTCTGGGCCTTGTGTCCAGTTCTGGCCCCCTCAGTTTAAGAAGGACATTGAGGTGCTTGAGTGTGTCCAGACAAGGCCAACGAGGCTGGGGAGAGGCCTCAAGCACAAGGCCTATGAAGAGAGGCTGAGGGAGCTGGGATTGGTTAGCCTGGAGAAGAGGAGGCTCAAGGGGGACCTTATTGCTGTCTACAACTACCTGAAAGGTGGTTGTAGCCAGGGGGAGGTTACCTTCTTCTCTCAGGCAACCAGCACCAGAACAAGAGGACACAGTCTCAAGCTGTGCCAGGGGAAGTTTAGGCTGGAGGTGAGGAGAAAGTTCTTCACTGAGAGAGTCATTGACTGCTGGAATGGGCTGCTCAGGGAGGTGGTGGAGTCACCATCCCTGGAGGTGTTCAAGGTGGGTTTGGATGTGGCACTTGGTGCCATGATCTAGTCTTGAGGTCTGTGGTGACGGGTTGGACTTGATGAGCTTTGAGGTCTCTTCCAACCCTGGTGACACTGTGATACTGTGAGTGGCTGAGGGAACTGGGGCTTATTAAGCCTGGAGAAAAGGAGGCTCAGTGAGAGTTTCTCTCACTGATTACCTGAAAGGAGGTTGGAGCGAGGTGGGAGTCAGTCTCCTCTCCCGTGTAACAAGGGATAGGACAAGAGCAAACAGCCTTGAGTTGTGAAATGAGAGGTTTAGGTTGGCTATTAGGAAAAATTTCTTCCCCAAAAGAGTTTCCAAGCCCTGGAACAGGTTGCTTAGGGAAGCGGTAACTTGGCAGCACTGTGTTAATGGTTGGATTTGATGGTCCCTGCCAGCCAAAACAATTTTGTGATTCTATGATCATGCAAATACTGAGGAGTGACTGCCCCATATAGTCTTGGAGCATCAAGTCAGGCCATTGGGCAGGCCATGGTCTCAGCAGGTTTGGTAGTGCTGTACATCACTGCACACTACACCTCTGCACAGTGATTATGGCAGAGGAAAATGTGATGCCTGCTTGTCAAATACTTGCTCACTCTCCAAGCAGACTCACAAGCTATGGCTTGGTGTTTCAGCCAACTGCCCTTCATCAGCTGGACACAGACTCCTGAGACTGTGTACATGGGATCTTGAAGGCCACCACATGAAGGTTTAGCTTCTAAATGCCCCCTAGGATCTGCAGTAGTGGTCTTGAAATAAACATCAGATTGTAAGCAAGAAACCTATCCTTATGCCTCAGTTTATCTTGCCTCCTCTATCCTCTGCTAGAAAAATCCACTCCTCTCTGGTTTGGAGACTATTTCCTGAGCAGCTCCAAGAAGCTGTTTGGCAATGGCTGCCCTGTAACTGATCCCACCTGGGTTTTCCAAAGGGAGCAATCTCAGGATGTAACAAGAGATATTAGGGGGCCTCACAGGCTCAGAGCCGGAGGATGCTGATCCCTGTAACTACTAAGGAATAGGCTGCTGTTTAAAGTCATGCCACAGACAAGCAGAGCCTCAGGAACATGACAGTCACCAGAGAGCTGTTTGAGTCCTGGTAGCTACTTGCTTGCTGTTAGAAATGTTGCTGAGGTTATAAAAGCTTACAAGCAGGACACCCTCCCCCCATAGAATGTGTTGCTGGGACTGAGCCTGCATTAGGTCCCTTGTCCTCCTGCCATGCAGCTGCTTTCCCCACTTTTTCCACTGCAAATGATCTCCAATGGAAAAGTTGAAGGTTTGGTTAAATGAAATTATCCATCATGTACGTCTAACAGAGTAAAACGTTACCATTTGGGCATATCCCTCCCAACCCTCTCCCCCTACCCCCATATGGTTCTGAACTCGAAGGAGTTCAGCCAAAATACTGCAGGTTTTGATAGGCTGCCCAGCTCAGGGTTTTCCACACAAAATGGTAAAAAAAGAAAGAGCATCTGTTCTAAAGGGACCCTCCACGCTCCTCTTTTCTCATCAAATGGTTGGGATCACACGGAATCACAGAAACATTACGGTTGGCACAGCCCCTCAGGATCACCAAGTCCAACACATATCCCTACTCTACAAGCTGCACCCTAAACCATATCCCCAAGCACCACATCCAAATGACTTTTAAACACATCCAGGGTTGGGATTCCACCACCTCCCTGGGCAGCCTATTCCAGTGCCTGACCATTCTTGCTGTGAAAATTTTTTCTCCTAATATACAGTCTAAACCTATGCAGTGGGAGCTTGAGGCCATTCCCTCTTGTTCTGTCACTAATTATCTCTGAGAAGATATCACTGTTTTACTGTTAGCAGGGAAACAAAAAGTTATGTAGGCTGCTCAGAATTTGCCCTTTTTTCTGCTTGTACACTCATGACAAATTGAAGATAAAGGAAGATATATGATTGTGGAATTGGTTGGGGATTTTTTACCTGGAAGAAAATAAGAGATAATTGCTTTCTTTTAACCTTTAAATTAGACTTTTTTCCCTGGAGACAGCAAGAAGAATTTCCTATATTTTTCCATTGGTTGTGCCCTTGCTCTGCTTGATGCTTTTCTGTTGTGCCCCATTCCCAGGGACCACACTCACTGCTGTGCCAAAGCCTTGCCTTTCTGCCTTCCAGTTTCCTCACTAACTCTCCAGAGCTGAAGGAATGAGGTGGCATGACTGAGAAAGAAGGTTTGGTCTTTACCTCTGTAAAGTTTTCCTTTAGCAAGATGAACAACTTCCATGCTGAAGAAATAAGGTGGAATGTTTCTCTTAAATTCAAATTATGTCTCCTGAAGAAGATCACTCCTTTTGTGCTTCCTGTCCATCTCTTCTTACCCTTCATGCTTGTCACTTCCAGTTGAGTCCTAACCTAAGGATAGCAATAATTTTAGTTATTATTTGGTATTATTTATTATAATTCAGTTATAAAGAACAGGAATAACTGTTCTTTTTGTTACCATTTCCAAACTGTCAGTTTGCCCTCGCTACAAAAAAGATATCAAGGTGCTGGAATGGGTCCAGAAAAGGGCAATGAAGCTGGTGAAAAGTCTAAATAAGTCTCCTGAGGAACAGCTAAAGGAACTGGGAGAGTTTACTCTGGAGAAAAGAAGGTTCAGCAGAGACCTTCTTGCTCTCTACAACTCCCTGAATGGAGGTTGAAGTGAGGTGAGGGTCTGTCTCTTCCCCCCGGTAATAAACAATAGGTGAAAGCAAATGGCCTCAAGTTGCACCAGGAGAGGCTCAGGTTGCATATTGGAAGAGACTTCTTCACTGAAAAGGTTCTGAAACACTGGAACAGAATCCCCAGGGAGGTGGCTGAATTCCCATCCCTGGAGATGTTTGAAAGGCACAGAGCTGTGGTGCTGAGGGACATGGTTTAGCACCAGAGTTGACACAGAGAATGATTGGGTTCAATGGTCTTAAAGGTCTTTTCCAACCAAAATGACTGTATCACAGAATGGAGGAATGGGGGCAGGAATGCCACAGAATGCTGGAATGGACCTTGAAAGATCAGCCAGTCCAACCCCCCTGCAGAGCAGGGTCACCTATACATCACACGGGAACATGCCCAGGTGGGTTTTGAATATTTCCAGAGAGGGAGACTCCACAAAGTGCCTGGGCAGCCTGTTCCAGTGTTCTGTCACCCTGTTGTCCTCCTGTTTTCATGAAACTTTTTATACCTCAACTTCCACTCATTGCCCCTTGTCCTGTCACTAGGCATCACCGAGCAGAGCCTGGCTCCATCCTCCTGGCACTCATCCTTTACATATATAAACATTGATGAGGTCACCTCTCAGTCTCCTCCTCTCCAAGCAGCAGAGTCCCAGCTCCCTCAGTCTCTCCTCATAAGAGAGATGTTCCATTCCCTTAACCATCTTTGTGGCTCTGTGCTGGGCTCTCTCAAGCAGCTCCATGTTCCTCTTGAACTCGGGGATCCAGGACTGGACACAGTATTCCAGAGGCAGTCTCACAAGGGCAGAGTAGAGGGGGAGGAGAACCTCTCTTGACCTACCAGCCCCTTTTAATATACCCAGAATTCTACAATTCTCTGATTCAGTTGATTTCTAGCTTTCACCAAGCCTGGAAGTTCTTAAATTACAGAAACAAGAACATATATGGAAAACACAGTGCTCTGTTCTAAACCAAATCCCAGACACAGACTCCTCACTTCTGTGGGGCTCCGCCGTGGCAATATTGAAGCTATTGCTGATGTACAACTTGACAGTGAAGAATGGTGATTATTAGCAGCACCCCATGTCCTTCACACAAACGTAAAATGTGAATAATGAAGGTACTTGCAGGTATGCACTGGATCTGAAAGTGCTGCACGTAACCTTTTCCCCCCCTGGAAGTGATTAAATACAGATGGCCAGCAGGAAAGCTGGGTTTCGCAATAGCAGTCCTATGGAACCCTCCAGACTATTTGGCTAGCAATTTAAGTTAGCAAAGCTATTTGCAGAATGTGACCTCTGGAATGTAGTCATTCCAGGAAGATGTAACATATTATAGCAGGGAGTGAATTCCAGGCCCGAGCTATTTCTGGTAACAATTGAACGACGACAAAAATATTTACAACTGACTTCTAAACCAAACCCACTGGAATACTTGTCACGGCGTTTATTGGCAGCGAACCACTTCTGCAGACCTCATTATGCTCTGCTTAGGAAAGAAAGAAATGGATAGAGAGCCTTTGGAAATGGTCCTGTGTGTTCATTTACAAGAGACACGCAGCTCCCATTAATTTTAAACAACCCAGTAATAAACAGCAAAGACTAACAAGGCACCCAAGCCGCAGAGCCGCTGCAAAGAGCCTCCCACATGCTTCAGCCTTCCCCAAAAGCTCTCTGTCTCCCACAGCTGGTCTCCATATGAACCAATAGCTCAATCTTAATGCAGACTTTTATCCTTGTCCAAAGCCTAAGCAAAGGTAAGCCAGAACAATGGCACTCCACAGCTCTTTGCAGAGGAGCATAAAACTGTGGCAGCACGAAGCACTACAAACATCAGGGCAGTTCAACAGGAGCAGCTGCAGAGACCTGCAGCTGAGGAGGAATAAGCCCATGCACCACTACAGGTTAGAGGCTGGCCTGGTGGAAAGGGGCTCTGCGCAGAAGACCTGGGAGTGGTGATGGATGGGTTCACCACGAGCCAGCAATGTAGGATCATGGCCAAAAAGGCCCTTGTGGCCAAGAGAGCCAATGGCATCCTAGGAGCATCAAGAAAAGCGTGTCCAGTAGCTCTAGGGAAGTTGTTCTCCCCCTCTACTCTGCCCTGGTGAGATCACACCTGGAATACTGTGTCCACTTTTGGGCTGCCCAGTTCAAGAGAGACAGGGACCAATGGGAAAGCATCCAACAGAGAGCCACAAGGATGACTGGGGGATTTAAGCATCTCCCCTATGAGGAAAGACTGAGAAACCCGAGGCTGTTTAGTCTGAAGAAGTACTGTGTGCAGTTCTGGAACCCTCAGCACAGGAAGGACATGGAAGTGTTGGAGCGGGTCCAGAGGAGGGCCACAAAGATGATCAGAGGGCTGGAGCAGCTCTCCTATGAGGACAGGCTGAGGGAGTTGGGGCTCTGCAGCCTGGAGAAGAGAAGGTTTCGAGGGGACCTGATAGTAGCCTTCCAGTATCTGAAGGGGGCCTACAGGAAGGCTGGGGAAGGATTATTTACAAGGTCCTGCAATGACAGGACAAGGGGCAATGGGCTTAAACTGGCAGAGGGGAGATTTAGACTAGATGTTAGGAGGAAGTTCTTTACAGTAAGGGTGGTGAGGCACTGGAACAGGTTGCCCAGGGAGGTTGTGGATGCTCCCTCCCTGGATGTGTTCAAGGCCAGATTGGATGAGGCCTTGAGTAACCTGTACTAGTGGGAGGTGTCCCTGCCTATGGCAGGGGGTTGGAACTAGATGATCCTTGAGGTCCCTTCCAACCTTACCATTCTATGATTCTATGATTCTAAGAAGAGAAGACCGAGAGGAGATCTTATCAACGTGTACAAATATCTGAGGGGTGGGTGTCAAGTGGATGGAGCCAAGCTCTTTTCACTTGTCAGCAGCAATAAGCCAAGGAGCAATGGCTACAAACTGAAACACAGAAGGTTTCAGTTCCACATGAGGAGAGACTTCTTTACAGTGAGGGTGTCAGAGAACTGGAACAGGCTGCCCAGAGAGGTGGTGGAGTCTCCTTCTCTCAAAACCCACCTGGATGCATTCCTGTGTGAACTACCCTAGGGGATCCTGTTTTGGTAGGAAGGTTGGTAATTTCTGCAGGTTCCTTCCAACCTCCAAGGTTCTGTGATTCTGTGACAGTGGTACCCTGGGGTGAATTAAGAGGAGTGTGACCAGCAGATTGGGGAAGGTGCTCTCAACCCTCCACTACGCCCTAATGAGGGTGCATCTGGAGTACTGTGTTTAGTTCTGGGCTCTGCAGTTCCCTGAGACAGGGAACACTGAAGAGACTCCAGCAAAGGGTTATAAAGATGACAGAAGGACTGGAGCATCTTTCTTACAAGGAAAGGTTGAGAGGCCTGGGGCTGTTTATCCTACAAAAGACTGAAAGGGAATCTCCTTGGCGTTTATTGCTATCTAAAGGGCAAGCGTCAAGAGGATGGGGCCAGACTCTTTTCATTTGTGCCCAGCAATAGAAGAGGGGACAATAGGCACAAGCTAGAACACAGGAAGTTCCACCTAAATATGAGAAGAAATGTCTTGCTGCTGAAGGTGGCAGAGCAGTGGAACAGGCTGCCCAGAGAGCAAGGTCTCCTTCTTTGAAGACCTTAAAACCCACCTGGATGTGGTCCTGGTCAACCTGCTCTGGATGGACTTGCATTAGTGGGAGGTTGGATTAAATGATCTCCAGAGGTCCCTTCCAACCCCCATCATTGTGTGATCATACTAAAGTCTTGCTCCAGCAATGCCAATTCTGTACTTCATCATTGTAGGGAAAACATTTTGCAGTAACTAAGGATAGTTCTTAGGGTCATGTTATTTACTTAAGTGCATGTTGAGCAATCTAACCTTAGCACAGATAAACAAAGTATCCCAGAGAAATTTTAGTGCAATAATCTATCTGCCCTGAGAGAAAGTCATACCTCAGAAGCTTTCAGTTAGAAAACAGTTAAAAAATTAAAGTACAGCTGACTGTAAGTTATGAAGCTGATCCCAGCCTCCCATTTTACAATGACTTACTGGTATTACATCCTTTCACTGCAAGCATCCCAAAGGTGGAAGGTGAATCAGGACCCTGAGCAGAACTGAGATGGATCTATGGGGCTGGTTGCATTGCTTGGCTTGTGCCATGTCTTCTCTCCTTGCTGGTGTCATTCCTGTCTCGTTTTCTAAGCCCAGCAGCAGCCCTGTCGAGCTGAGGCTGCTCTGCAGTGTTTGTGCTGTTTCATGCAAACCGCTCCTGGGTTTAACTCACCCTGGCACTGAGATGCATCAGAAAGGACTCTGTTTACCCTTTCCTAACCCAGCAACGTGTCACTCAACATGACAGCTCCTGAGGCACGTATTTCCAGCTCTGTGAAAACCACCTAGAAGTCACTGTTGCCTTTTCTCTCAGAGCCACCACTTCACTCAGCATCCAGACCAACAGAAAAACATATCAAGTACTGTGTTGCAGCCTCCTTGGCAAGACACTCTTTTGAATTGTGCCCATTTTCAGACTGCAGTGTCAAAACAGACGTGGAACCAGATTTACTGTGATAGGGCCATGAATCTTCCAGCAAATTTTTAATGCCTTGAGCATTTATTATAGCCTCATCAGCCCAGTGAGACATCATTTAATGTAATTCCTACGTGAATCCACTTGAAACTTAGTAGATGTTTTTACTTTTGGGTATCTGCTGATGCTTCTGTTCCTTCTGCAGAGAAATTAACTCAGTGCTATGAAATAAGAGGGAGACTCCGAGTTTGTACCTGGTTGCAGTATCTCCTGGAATTCTTTTACTAAAGAGTTTTGTTGCAGTGAAAGAAGAAAGGGATTTTTGGAGTGTTTGGCAGGGTTGGGCCCAACCCCCTGAAACACATCTGTCTTAAACGAACGTTTTTCAGGAAAATCAAAGAAATCAGTTCCAAAGAGATCACTGACACAAACTGATGGAAATGTAGATACCTATGAAGGCAAATCTTGGCTTGGCCAGGCTGGGAGAAGGGCAACCTGGTTGCATGGCTCCTTCTTGACAGCTTGTTCCCTTCAGGTCTTGCAAACAGCTACCAAAAAATCCATATTGGCACCACGTTCCTTATGTTGCTTCTCTAGAAGCTACTAGCACCTGTGGTTAGGGCAACCAAAACACCTGCAGTCACATCTCCTAGGACATGGAAGCTTAGAGTAATACACTCAACCATATTTGCCCACGTTGTGGGTTTAGATGAACAGCCAGGCCTTGTCCCAGCTCCACACCAGTGAAGGGGCACATGCCAAATTTCCCCCACTCCCTATCCCTAACTGCATGGGACAGAAACTTCTGTGTGCAGCAACCTTACTATTCCTTAACTCCATTTATAAAAGTACTTCAGAGTCTTACCTTCTTAATTGTTCATGATAATGAGGGTCCTGAGGCAAATAGGCTTTTCTTACTGCCCATGACCATGGGGGTGCTGAGCTATGAGAGCCACAAGCCATCTCACTGCATGCTGCACTGTGGCATGGAAAGTTCAAAGCCCATGACCTGGCTTTTCAGAGTTACAAGGGTCTTTTAAGCTCTGGAGCAAGATTAGGAATATCCTTATGAATTGGGACCGCCAAGTAAATCATCATAATAAAATGAAATTGTTACTCAGCATAGCTCTGCTGAATGTGGTGCCTGCTAGATAGTCACAAATGACTACTGAACTGACCCCGTGGGCTCTCATATTCAAGGAGAACTCAGTTTGAATATCTGAGAGATCTTGTCAAAAACCAAGGTTTGCCAAGCAGAGAGGAAATGACTAAAACCGGAAGACAAACATTTGTGGTTTCTCTTTTACAAGAAAGAGGGGAGATGGAGTAAAAATGCACTGCAACAACCAAGCCTTCCCTAAGGAGCCAACGGGCAGACGTTGTTTCCTAGGGCTACATTAACCTTTCTGAGGATCAGAGAAACCAAATGAGAAGGGTTGGAGGAGGGCATCAGGAGCAGTATCCTTGGCAAGGTTAAGTGCCTCCTGGTGAAACCCCTCCATTGCAATTGCCAGCATTCTGGAGAGGGGCTGCTAACAGCTGAGCCTGAACCTGCATGTCAATAAATAGTCTGGTCCCTCCTCATTTAGACATGCAGTGACTACCTTGATTGTTCTGGACAGCCCTAATATGAGTGCCATGCTTGCAGAGGCTAAATTAATCAAATTAATCACTGCTTTACTCTTGTGGGGTTTTTTTTGGGTTTTTTTTTTTTTTGGTTCTTTTTTTTTGGGTGGTTGAATTAATATTTTCTGTGTGACAATTGATTTACCTCCTCTGACTATTTGGGTTCTTCAATGATGCTGCATTTCATGAGAAACCTTCTGAGTTCTGCCCCATTTCCTAAGGCAATTCAGGAAGTTGGCTGGCAGCAGTGAATTTGTTTGTAGAGCTGCCGCTTCTGTTCAAGAATACCAAACGCAGAGTCATGAACACAGTAAAATACACTTCACTCAGTCTTGGATACATCAGGACATACTGGTTGTTGTCTAACCAGAGGTTTAGGATGTGAGTGAGCTCAAAGAGAATTTTTAAATGGAATTTTAAAGGGAAAAAAAGGTCCTTCGTTGCAAGTGCGGATTTCACAACTACCTGAAAGGAGATTTGGGTGATGGAGAGTGCCATACTTTCCCCAAACTACTTCACTGTTTCCCATCTCACTTCCCCTTTGAAACAAGATTGCCCCTTCCCTGTTTGCACTCCTCCACCTCTGCTGTCACTGGTTTGAATTTTGAATGCTCGTGCTGCAAGACATTGTGTCTCAGCAGCCTTCAGAACTTGGTCCCAATACAGAACCACAGAACTGTTTTGGTTGGACCAGACCTTTAGGATCGTCAAGTCCAGGTATTAACCCAGCACTGCCAGGTCACCACTGAACCATGTCCTTCAGCAACACATCTATGTGTCTTTTAAAAGCTCTGTCAATGCTGACTCCACCGCTGCCCTGGGCAGCCTGTTCCAAGGTTTGACAACCCTTTCAGTGAAGAAACCTTTCCTAAGATCCAACCTGAAGCTCCCCTGGCATAACTTAAGGTAATTTCCTTTTGTCCTACATCCATGCATTCAGGATGAGCAGGGAAAGCTCCAAGGGATTTGTCAGCACGTAGGGATGCTTAAAACAGAGTTGGTCCAAGCTCTGTGGCATTCTCCCCTTCTCTAAGGTGCTTCTAAATCTCTTGGCTTCTTCCCTTTGGTTGTCTGCTACTTAGGGAGGGACCAAAGGGTTCTTCCTGTGGGTAACATGGAGTACTAGCCATTGAAACATCTGAGAGTATTTGTTCCTGAAAATGAACATCATTTTATAAAATAATTTGGACTGCAAGAATTTTTCTCTGTTACCACAATCCATGGGTCGAGGGAAGCTGCCTTGGCAACCAGTGTGTCATTTCTTCACAAGTCTCACAGGCTGCATTGAGACAATCACAACATGGCAGCACCTTGGTTGTAAGGGGAGTAGGTGGCCATGAAGCATTTGGATCTCTATCCACCCTTTTTTGTTTCTAGGCCATAAAGCTGCTTTCACTAATGCTTCACCTCCCTACAAGTAATGGTTTGTTCCACCACTGCCATTTCAGAGTATCACAGACTCATGGAATGGCAGGGGTTGGAAGGGACCTCTTGGAGATCATCTAGTCAAATCCCTCTGCTAAAACAGCATCACCTAGGAGATGTTATCCAGGTGAGTTTTGAACCTCTTCAGAGAAAAAAAGCTGCACAAACTCTCTGGGAAGCCAGGTCCAGCACTCTGTCACTCACAGTGAAGCTCCTGTTTGCCAACACAGCACATCTAAAAGTCTCACACAGGACACTTCAGCACACCTTACTCTTCCGTGGCTTTCTAAAAGTAAGACACCCTTGCATAGTTACAGCAATGATTGTTTCTCTTCACCTTTCTGATTCTACATGGTAAAGATTTTCTAAGATGCCACCAAGGACACCATCATTAAGGAAGAAGGGAAGAATGTCTAGGTAGATTTTCTACCCCAGTAATTGGTGAGTTTGGATCCCTGCAGCCTGGTTCAAGTGATCCTGTGTGCTACAACCCCTCAATGCTGTGCTGAACTCTTCTTCTGAGTGCAAGTGGTCAGGGTAAGAAGCATCACTGGCCCTGAACTATCCCACATGTGTTTCCCAGGAGGAGCTGTGCTTCAGAAAACCCCTCTGAAAATGAAGCCTTCCCCTTCCTCTAGCATTATCAGGAAGGTGGTTGAATACCCATCACTGAAGGTGTTTAAAAGACAGAGAGATGTGGTGCTAAGGTACATGGTGTAGCACATGATTTAATAGGGCTAGATAATGGTTGAACTTGATGATGTTAAAGGTCTTTTCCAACCAAAACGATTCTATGATCCTATGTTGAGATGTTAGCAGCAAATGATGCTGTTCCCATACTAATTAGACAGTAAGTTAAAGGTAGCAGAGAGACAGTACTCCTGTCACTCCCTGCCCAGCCCCTCCCAAAATGTCCTTCTTAACCCTGGATTCCCCAGTCAGAGGCAAAGGAGGACAAGAAGGAATTTTCATGGTCATTTAAGACATTGTGCAGGTAGAGAGCTCACTTTGCAGTGCAGTTCAATGGAGCTGAGAAAAAGGCTCCTTTTTTGCCTTCAGCAAGACAGACATTCTTCAATTTATTTTATGGCTACAGATGACATCGCTGTCTAGAGGCACTCTGGTGAGAAGAAGCAAGAAGGAAGAGCGTGAGGGTGGAGAGCTGCAGCTATACCCCTCCATTTGATGTGGTCTCTTTTAAAGGTCACCCACTGGGGACCTGACATCCATCACATTTTTTGTAGAAACAACAGCAATGCCATTGAAGATTTATATAACACATTTGTGCTATAGCTCTCAGTTCCTGTTCCTTCAGTTACTTAAAGCAATATAATAACTTTCACAGGCCTATCACAGGAGACTGCCAGCATTTCAAACATTTCCTTGATGTAGGATGATGCCAATTGAAAAGAATGTGAATTTTATCCAGCTGTCGGTACGGTTTTGTTTCCTTTAATCCGTGAGACTAAATCATTGGACAGTTTTCAGCCTCAAAACTAAATCTTAATTGAGGTTTGCTGTCCTTTAGGTTACCACATGACTCTGGTAAGCAAAGCACCTCTGAGGAAGGACTAGGACAAAGGACCCTTAGCACTTCTCATTGTTGATTGTACAAGAGACCTTTTCCATACTTAGGGAAAAAGAGAGTAATCAAAGTTTCTTTTTAGCATTCAAGAGTCTTTGTTTGAAGTGCTCTCCTAGTGAAACCTGTGAACAGTGTAGGCCAGGCAGGATTCCCACAGTCTGGAAATAAAACTGGTGATTTGTACCCCAGGGTGCTGCCACTCTGCTTTGTGCTGTACACACATGGGTGATTCTTCCCCCGCTCCAGCATGAGAGTTCAGCTTACCTCTTGAGAATGGTCTGAAACAAACCCCAAACCCTTCCATACCCCATGAAAATTCACTACCAGCAGGGTTTGGTCTATATGCCTGTGAAGGTGTTGAAGAAAAGAAGTGGCTCAATTCTTATGGCTGTGTCAGTGACATGAGTATTGAAAATCTTGGCATGCAGGAAAAAAAATCAGGAATATTTTAGTGCCATTTCTACTGCAAGAACTTGGGATACCTCCAAGCACTCTGCTAGCTAAATGGTAACATTTTCCCCTGAGAGAAATAGATAAGGTCCTTTACTCAACAAGAGCAGAGGGCAGTTTCTGTGTCTATTGACAGGATCATCTGAGGACACAAGAAGGGAATGGAAATGCCAACTACAATTCCTTGTTTGCCTCCTCAACATCGACAAAACCATGATACCACCAATGGAAGGCAAATGTCCTGCCAAAGGTGGGAGTGAGGGAGAAGGAAAACAGTCTGTTCATCATCTCCCTCACCACCTCCACAGTGAGGCAACAGGAGCCATGGTCTGGGGGTTTTGTGTAATTTGGAGGAATATTTGGAAACACTCACAGCTCTTTGTGACTTACCTGGAGGAGAAACTCTTAAACGGCAATGCCAAGGTTTAGCTGTAACTATGGTTTTAGCCTGAATCTCAGTTAAAGACTAATAATTAATTCAGGACCTAAAGGGAGCCTATAAGAAAGATGTCAACAGTCACTTTACCAGAGACTGTTGTGACAGGACAAGGAGCAACGGTTTTAAACTGAAGAAAAGGAGATCTAGATTAGATAATAAGACATTTTTGACAGGGTGATAAAACACTGGCACAAGTTGCCCAGAGGGGTGGTAGACACCTCATTCCAGGAAACATTCCAGGTCAGGTTGGATGAGGCTCTGAGCAACTTGCAGTAGTTGAAGATATCCCTGCTCACTGTGAGGATCTTAGACTAGCTGACCTGTAAAGATCCCTCTCAACCCAAATCATTCTGTGATTCTTTGAATTTAGGCTGACTGTTCAGGTTCCACCAGCATCACTGAAGACAGACAGACCATTTTTCATTCTGGAACAAGTAGCAAAGAGATGAAATCCAAGAACCTCTGGAGGATCTCTTTCTCCCTTTCTAGAAGGACTGTGGATTTCTAGTCAGAGGCTGCATGCCTAACTTTTCCAGTGATTAAAATTAGATCAGTTGTGTTGGGGTTACCTCACTGTGGTTTCTGCCTTTTAAACAGGGAATGTAACTTGTTCCTCCTTCACAAGGGAGTTGTAAGATTGGACACAACAGTGGGTGCACATCATGCACACAGAGTACTACCATAGGTTAAAAAGGCACTAAAATCCTGTACACAACCAGCCAGAGCACCTCAGCGCTTCATGGCTTTCATTTCAAACAGCACCAGCATCTCACAGAATCACAGAATGTTAGGGGTTGGAAAGGACCTTGAAAGTCCAACTCCTCTGCCAGAGCAGGATCATCTATACCAGATCACACTATAATGCATCCAGGCAGATCTTGAACATCTCCACAGAGGGAGACTCCACAACGTGCCTGGGCAGCCTGTTCCAGTGTTTTGTCATCCTCATAGTGAAAAAAAATTGTTCTCTATGGAACTTCCTATGCCTCAGCTTCCACCCTTGTCCTGCCATTATTGGGCATCACCAAGCAGAGCCTGGCTCCATCCTCCTGGCACTCAATTTTTACATATTTACAAATATTGATGAGGTCACCCCTCAGGTTCCTTTTCTCCAAGCAGCTGGGTTGAGCTGCTCAGGGTGAGAAGGGCTGTGGGAAGCCTGAAGGAGTTGGGGTTAACTCTGTAGTTTCACAGTTTGTTTCTGTTGGCAGAAGCAAGAGGCCACAGGGTGACGTGAATTGAGATGCCAATCCAGATTAAAATTAACGGCATGGGAGGAAAGGAGGCTGAAGGGTGAGGACAAGAGGGCAGTGGTTGGCTCTGCTGCCAGCTGGGCAAATGCCCAGCAGCGAGATGAAGGATGGGACTGCTGCTCTCAGTAACCACCAATTCACACTGGCTGGGACCTGCTGCAGTAGAAAACCCAGCAGGCCAAGGAACCAAGCCTGGGTGAGGTGAGGTGGAGGAGGCTCTAACTGCTGCCTAAAAACACCCCCATAGGGACACACACCAGAAAAGATCAACTAAGGATGAAAGACAGTGTTGTTCCCACACCCTGAATGTGTGTTTAATCCTGGCCAGTAATACATTGTCCCTGCTCACTGCAGGGGGGCTGGACTAGGTGACCTTTAAAGATCCCTTCCAACCCAAGCAATTCTATGATTTAGGTTGGAAATTAGAATAAAGTTTAATTTTCTCTCCATTTCACTTATTTTGTTCAGCCTTCAGTAATTTTGCCTCCACAAATAAAACAATGCCCAAACCAGAATCTCTTTTGGCATCCACCCACTGCAAAACAACTTCTCTGGCAGCATCCTAGTGACAGGTTGAGTAAAAGAATGTAAATGACAAACATTCAGGTTTCAGAGATCCAGTAGCTTACCTCAGGCAAACTGAAATTCAGAAGAAAACAGACAAGGGTTCAGGTACACAGATGTGAAGAAATTGCTGTGTGCCCAAATCTTTTGTTTTTTCTTTTAGCAAACGTGCCAGACATTGGACTATTGTGCTAAACATAAACTCTTTTCAGTGTTGTTTGGTTCTGTCCACATCTCCATGTTATTTTATTTAGTTTAATAATGGGTGGTGACTTTGTTCTCCCTCTGTTTATTCAGTCACCACCAGACACTCCACTACCTCTGTACCTACATAATGCAGACCTGAGAGGAAGCATTAAAATGGGAGAGAGATGGTCAAGAGCCACAAAGGTCCTCCATGCAGCCATTTGTCTTTTGTACTTCAAAAAAATCTTTTGATACATATTTGCCCCTCACTGTTCAGGTCTCCTGAATACTTCTACCTTTCTCCCTGCACATTTTCCTGCTCTCCTCCTGCCTCAACACCTGCTGTCTAGTGTATTTGGGTAAGAAACTGCATTGCGCTGCAGGCAGAGCCACAGGAAAACACACACTGACAAGCCCCACATCCAGAAGCCCATCCACCCTTCCATCCCCAAAAGGAAAGTGTTAAAGTTACCATCATTAGCCACTATCTAACAGGGTTTTCAACTGGTAAACACACCCAGTAAACATTTCAGGTCGGGTCAGACCTCCTTTTCTCCCTTTTGGAAAGCAGCTTAGCAATTCTTGTGTAATTACTCAGAAAAAAACCAAAACAAAACAGAAAAAAAAAAAAAAAAAGAAACAAACCCAATCAACTGACCTCCCCCTCACACAGCAACCAACCACCCAACAGACACAGCAAAACACAAACAAACAAACTAAAGCCCACAAAACCCAATTATCTTCTCCTTGAGTCATGCCCCTTGCTGGCTAAGCACTGCAGAGCAGCAGCCTGGATTCCCTGATCTACCCAAATGAGACTGCTCCGTGGAGAGCTGTTTGGGAATGCCAAGCCAAGCAAACAAACAGTTTATCAAAACAAGCTTTTCTAAATCTGCTCCACGAAACAGAACAAACATGTGGGCAACAGCACTGCTGTGGAAGGAAGATAAGTGGTCCCTAAACATCCTCTGTCCTTTGGCTTTAACATGGCTGTGAAAATCATGGAATCATAGAATGGTCTGGGTTGGAACCGACCAGATGAGATGTGGTTAAATACCAGTTGGACTCAACGATCTTAAAGTCTTTTCCAACCCAAATGATTCCATCATTGGGCAGGTAATGTGTCCTTGTGGCCAAGAGAGCCAAGGGTATCCTGGGGTGCATCAATAAAAGTGTGGCCAGCAGGTCTAGGGAGGTTCTTCTCCCCCTCTACTCTGCCCTAGTCAGACCACATCTGGAATATTGTGTCCAGTTTTGGGCTCCCCAGTTCAAGAGAGACAGGGACCTGCTGGAGAGAGTCCAGTGGAGAGCCATGAGGATGACTGGGGGACTTGAGCATCTGCCCTATGGAGAGAGACTGAGAGACCTGGGGCTGTTTAGTCTGGAGAAGGGAAAATTGAAAGGGGATCTTATCAACGTGTACAAATATCTAAAGGGGTGGGTGTCAAGTGGATGGGGCCAAGCTCTTTTTAGTGGTCAGCAGCAATAAGCCAAGGAGCAATGGCTACAAACTGCAACAGAGAAGGTTTCACCTCAACATGAGGAGAAACTTCATTACAGTGAGAGTGACAGGGCACTGGAACAGGCTGCCCAGAGAGGTTGTGGAGTCTCCTTCTTCGGAGACTTTCAAAACCCACCTAGCTGCATTCCTGTGTGAACTACCCTAGGGGATCCTGCCTTGGCAGGGGAGTTGGACTCGATGATCTCTGGAGGTCCCTTCCAAACTCTAATGTTCTGTGTTCACTGTGAATTTGTTCTGTCTAGAGTCACTAAAACCTGTAAATTCACTTAGCTTGATCTGCCTGAACACTTATCAAAGTGTTTGTGTCACACCAACTTACATAAAGATCCTGTGCTGACTCAGACTTCACCTAACTGGCAAGCCCCACAAGCTCAAGTGGTTAGTTGCTGAAAGCAAAAAGCATTTTTAGTGAGCTGTTTTCTAATCTGAATTTATCTACCTTCAGCACTTCTCCATTTTGTCATATCCAGAGATGGTTTATTAACAACCTCTTTTGCTAGTGGAAGAACATAAAACCTCACCTTCACCAAAATAAGTGGGTTTAGCTTCTCCTGCCTTGCTGTGGACAGCTCAACCTATGCTCACGCTGCTCAGCCGTTCTCTGCTCTCTGCCCATCTGTTCTTTTCAAACACGTAAACACCAGGAGCAGTCAGTGTCTCAGTAATGGTCTCGCTAATGCTGTACACATGGAAATGTCACCTCCTCGACCTTTACTCAGCAATCTGCTCTGATCTGAAAGGGTAGCATTTGCTTTCAGTATAGGACATCACACAGGGAGCACGTGTTCAGTATCCGTTGCAGAAATCAGCCTGAGTCACTGGTTTCCAAAACACAGTCAAATGGTTAAGCTCTAAAAGAACATTTTTGGTCTCTAAGCACCTTGAATTTAACTAAAGATTTAAATCTCTCTTCCCCACCCCCCTCTTTCATAAGATTTACCAGGTCATTCAGAAGACCTGAAGAACAGCCCTGTCCTTGACACTGGCCTTTACTACTTCATCAATAGTTGCATAGAATCATAGAATGGTTTAGGTTGGAAGTGACCTCAAAGATCATAGAATCACAGAATCATAGAATGTCAGGAGTTGGAAGGGACCTTGAAATATCATCTGGTCCAATCCCCTGCCAGAGCAGGATCATCTATACTAGATCACACAGGAATGCATTCAGGTAGGTTTTGAATATCTCTAGAGAGGGAGACTCCACAACTCCCCCAGGCAGCCTGTTCCAGTGTTCTGTCACCCTCACAGGAAAAAACAATTCCTCCTCATGTTTCCATGAAACTTCCTATGCCTCAACTTCCACCCATTGCCCCTTGTCCTGTCATTGGATATCACTGAGCAGAGCCTGGCTCCATCCTCTTGGATGCACATATTAATAAACACTGATGAAGTCACCTCTCAGTCTCCTCCAAGCAGCAGAGCCCCAGCTCCCTCAGTATCTCCTCGTAAGAGAGATGCTCCATTCCCTTAATCATCTTTGTGGCTCTGCACTGGACTGTCTCAAGCAGTTCCTATGTCCCTCTTGAACTGGGGGGCCTAGAACTGTATACAGTACTCCAGATGCAGCCTCATCAGGGCAGAGTAGAGCAGAAGGAGAATTTCTCTCAACACCCCTTCTGGCACACCCCAGAATGGCATTGGCCCTCCTGGCCACCAGAGCACATTGCTGGCTCATGGTCAACCTCCCATCCACTAGGACCCCCAAATCCTTTTCCCCTTCACTGCCTTTCAACAGATCAGTCCCCAACCTATGCTGGTATCTGGGGTTGTTCTTTCCCAGGTGCAAGACTCTACACTTGTTAAATTTCATTCAATTTCTCCCTGCCCAACCCTCCAGCCTGTCCAGATCTGTCTGAACAGCAGCACAACCTTCTGTNAGATCCTCCTTGTTGGTGAGGATAAGATCCAGCAGTGCTCCCCTCCTAGTTGGCTCCTCCACCATTTGCATCAAGAAGTGATCATAAATGCACTGGAGGAACTTCCTGGACTGTGGCTGGCTGAGTAGCTCTTCCAGCAAATGTCTGGATAGTTATAATCCCCCATGAGAATCAGGGTGTGTAATTGCGAGGCTGCTGTTAGCTGTCATCAACTTCCTGACGCTGATCAGGTGGCCTGTAATAGACACCCACAACCATGCTAGCTTGGTGACCCTGGACACCCACCCCTGCACAGAACTCAAAGATCATCTAGTTCCAACCCCCTGCCATAGGCAGGGACACCTCCCACTAGAACAGGTTGCTCAAGGCCTCATCCTCCCTCCAGGGAGGGAGCAGCCACAACCTCCCTGGGCAACCTGTGCCAGTGTCTCACCACCCTCACTGCAAAGAACTTCCTCTGAACATCTGTTTTCAATCTCCCCTCTGCCAGTTTAAACCCATTACTCCTCACCCTGTCATTACACAACCTTGTAAATAATCCCTCTCCAGCCTTCTTGTAGGCTCCCTTCAGATACTGGAAGGCCACTCCAAGGTCTCCTTGAAGCCTTCTCCTCTCCAGGCTGAAAAGCCCCAACTCTCATAGCCTGTCCTCATAGCAGAGCTGCTCCAGCCCTCTGATCATCATCATTGCCTTTGCCTAAGTGCAGCCTGTGCTCCCAAGTCAAAATCTGAGTGGCTAAATAGCTCTCAGCCTAAGAATGAACCCTTGGGAATATCTGTCAGGAGCATCCATTCTGATTGCTTCCTCCTTTAACGTTACTTCAGAAAGTGTGGCTTTCATCAGATTACAAGTCTTTGCATGTTTTTAATTAGTCCTAGTTGTTTGGGTTGTTTTTTTTTTGTTGTGTTTGTTTGGGTTGTTGGTTGTTTAGGGTTTTTTTTTCCTCAGAACACAGACTTATAGAATGGTTTGGATTGGAAGGAACCTTTAAAGTCCATCTAGTCCAACTTCTTTGCAGTGAGAAGGAAGATCTCCAACTAGATCAGGTTGCTCAGAGCACCACAAAACCTGACCTGGAATGTTTCCAGGGATTGGGCATCTACCACCTCTCCAGGGAACCTGGACCACTGTTCCATCAACTTCATTGTAAATAATTTCTTCCTTCTGTCTAATCTAAATCTCCCCTCTTTTAGTTTAAAATATCACCCCTTATCCTACCACAACAGGCCCTGCTGAAAAAGTACTGTCCTCAACTTTCTTACAGCCCCCCCTTTAAGTACTGAAAGGCCACAGTCAAATCCATCTGTTAACCCAGCACTGCCAAGTTGCCACTAGCCCATGCCCCTCAGCACCACAGCTACATGGCTTTGAAATGTCTCCAGGGATGGTGACTCCACTGCTTACCTGGGTGGCCTGCCTCAGTCCTTTCCTTTCAGGGAAGAAATGTTTCCTAACATCCATCTTAAAGCTCCTCTGCTGCAACTTGAGTTCATTTCCTCTTGCCCTGTTGCTAGTTACTTGGGAGAAGACACTGACCCTCCATGTTGCTCCAACCTCATTTTGAGTAGCTGTTGATTCTAAGAAAGTCCCTTCTGATCCTCCTTTTCTGGGCTAAACAACCCCAGTTCCCTCAGCTGCTCCTCACAAAGCCTGTCTAGATGGCTAACCTTCAAGAGACATCCGTTTGTGCTTGGTGTTTCTCTGCGTGTTGTCATTACCCTGTACTGTGAGCAGTTCTGGAGCCCCCAGCACAGGAAGGACATGGAAGTGTTGGAGTGGGTCCAGAGGAGGCCACGAAGATGCTCAGAGGGTTGCAGCAGCTCTGCTGTGACAGGATGAGAGAGTTGGGACTCTGCAGCCTGGAGAAGAGAAGGTTTCGAGGAAAGCTTGTAGTGGCCTTCCAGTATCTGAAGGGGCCTGCAGGAAGGCTGGGGAAGGACTGTTGACAAGGTCTTGCAACGACAGGACAAGGGGCAATGGGTTTGAACTGGCAGAGGGGAGATTGAAACTGGATGATAGGAGGAAGTTCTTTGCAGTGAGGGTGGTGAGACAGTGGAACAGGTTGCTCAGGGAGGTTGTGGCTGCTGCCTCCCTGGAGGTGTTCAAGGCCAGGTTGGAGGAGGCCTTGAGTGAGCTGTACTAGTGGGAGGTGTCCCTGCCTATGGCAGGGGGTTGGAACTAGATGATCCTTGAGGTCCCTTCCAACCTTACCATTCTATGATTCGATTATCTGTCCAGCTCAGACTGTTTGAAGAAGGGATAAAGCTGTGACAATGTGAGATTGGCTGCCTGTGTAATATGAGAGCAACAGGAACCCCCCAGCCTGGTCCCAGTAAAATGGATTAGTAAAGACCAGCACACCAGATTCCAGGCTGGAGTCAGCTGCTGTTGTTTCTAGTTGCATAAGCGGTAACATGATGCTTATCAATTCCTATCCCACTTGGCAGTGCTGCCTCACACCCACTCCCTGCTAAATGCCTGCAACAAGAGCTCAGGTGACCTTCCAAACCCAGGTGGAAGGTTTTAAGAGCTGAATTATTAGTTACATGCCACAGGGAAAGCAACTGCTACTCTGAAGTGGCTTTGACTGCTGCATTGTGTCTAACATTTCAAGTGCTCCAAAATAGTGGCCGATTTATCACTTGTGGACAGAAACAGGATCGCTGGAGTGGCAAGCTTTGCTGATTAAGGTGGAAAACAAATTGTACAATCTTATTACCACCTGTACTGAAGAAGGAACAGCTGCTGCCCCTCACACCAGCTTTAAAGGGTGAAGATGGAAGGCTGGAAAGCTGCATGGACATTCATGCAGGAAGCGTGAGGAAGCAAAAGCACTGGCAAGACCCAGATTAGAAGCACATCTGGGCTCAGAGAACTGACATCCACTATTTAAGGAATGGCTTCCTGATGCTCAGCTTTGGAAGTGGAACAAATATTTAGTGCTGGCTCTGAATTTTCTAGTTTTTCAAGTTTAGAACAACACAAAACAGCCTTTGCAGCATGGAGCCATTCCATACCAATTTGATCATTAGATTTAGCTTATGGAGGTACCGTGGTGCTGCAGTCTGAGTGGTTCTCAATTATAGACAAGAGAGAGGAACTTGCTGGACATACTTGTGAATACAGAGTGAATGAGCAGGGCATTTGCTGTAAAAAGAAGAATAATTATACAGTCTGTAACATTCATTGGTTTGCTAAGAGGGATAAAACAGCAATGCATAAACAATTTCTCACTCTTTGTTCCCTTTGCCTTCTGCCTTCCACCTCTTCCATTGCTCCTCTCTGCACAACTGAACACTGACTTTGATTGAACTGGTAACATGTGAGATCTTGCTGGTTTTCTATCTAGGGGGAGAGAAGGTGGCATTGGCCCCTTCTGGGCTTTCTTTGTCCAGGGGACAGGATTTGGTTTCTGTATTATTTCTAAATTGTAAACAATTGTAAATACACAGAAATATATTTTGTATATATGTTCATGAATTTAACTCACTGTAAAACAGAGCTTTATATTACTTCCAAACCTTCTGAGCTAGTCTGATAAATTTTATTGAAGGAGGGGCCGGAATTTCCCAACCTACTACATATGGGGATGGCCAGCCTTCAGGCAGTGATCCCCTACACCTTGGATGGACAAGGTGTAGCAAAGGTGCAGCAAAGAGCCAAGCCAGCAAAGGTCAACTCAAGGCTACCAGGAGCCCCCAGAACCACTGTTTAAGCACCATTTCCTTGTTGATGGCAATACTTGGGTAACTTAGTAAGATTTAATTTAAAGACTTCCTGAGAAATGGACCCACATGAACACCTCACAAGGTTCTGCAAGGCTAAATGCAAGTTCTTGCACATGGGCCAAGGCAATCTTCGGTAGCAATCCAGTCTGGAGGTGAAGGGATTGAGAGCAGCCCTGCAGACAAGGGCTTAGGGGTATTTGTGGATGAAGAACTGGACATGAGTTGAAATGTGCATCAAAAGCAGTGTGGCCAGAAGGTCAAGGGAGGGGATAGTCCTCCTCTGGTCTGTTCTCATGAGACTTCACCTGCACTGCTGTGATCAGCTGTGGAGTCCTCAGTGCAGGATGGACATGGATCTGTTGGAAAAGGTCCAGGGGAGGCCATGAAAATGATCACAGAAGGGGAACTGCTATAAAGAAAGGCTGAGAGAGTTGGGGTTGTTCAGGCTGGAGAAGAGAAAGCTCCAAGGAGACAGCACAGCTTTCCAGTACTCAAGAGGGCCTACAATAAAGATGGAGACAGTATTTTTTCTAGCAGGGTCTGTTGTGACAGAACAAGTGGTGACAGTTTTAAATCAAAAGAGGAAAGAGAGACTAGGTAAAAGGACAAAACATTTTACAGCGAGTGGTGAGACACTGGCACAGGTTGCCCAGAGAGGCGGTGAATGCCCCATTCCTGGAAACACTCCAGGTCAGATTGTTTGGGGCTCTGAGCAACCTGATCTAGTCACAGATGTCACTGCTGACTGCAAGGAAATTGGACTAGGGGACCTTTAAAGGTCCTTTCCAACTCAAAGCATTCTATGATTTCATTAGTTAAACAGGAGGCACCAAAGGTGTGACACAAGAAGATTAAAGAGACTTTGGGAGGGGGGCTTGCTCCAAATCTTGGTCTCCACCTTCTCCCTTTTTTGTCAGAGATCTGCTTCCTCTCCTACAAACCTACCCTGACACTTCCTCTTGTACACACTCACCCCCAGCAGGAAGGGCAGCAACAGCCATCACAACAGGAGAGCAACCCAGGGGCAGGGAAAACTCAGGGAGCTAAGTTGTTTGGCATGAAGCGTGTTTATCTAGAAGCAGGATGGACACTGACCTGCTGGAATAGGCCTTTTTGAACTCAGGAAAGGGCGAGGACCACTCATCTGAAGTGTCAGGGGAAGTTGGACAGAACATTATTACATAAAGCTTTCAACCCACTCCATGCTGTCTTTTAGAGCAAGTCCTCTGCTGCCCTGCCACGCTCCCACCTCTGAGACACTCCTCCAGAATTTTAAGTTGGAAACTCAACTTCATTCTGGAACAAAGGAAAAATGAAAGAGACCACTACTTGGATTTACTCAGGCTCTGTATACAGCAAGTCCAAGGCTGTGGCTGCTCTAATAGCTCTTGAAACACAAAACCAACCAAACCCAGAAAGTAGGGGAGATAAAAACAGTAAAAATGAAACTGTGAAAGAGGAAAACAGGGGAATAAAGCACCAAAGCAAAGGGACTGAGAGAAGGACTTGAAATAAAGTCCTATAAGAGATTGGAAAGCAGAGGAATAGACCACTCTCTACCACTGCCCTCCCCAACAACAAACATATCATCTCTACCAGGATCCCATCTGGATTATTCACAAGCCCAATGGTGCCAGCAGCTCTACAGACCATGCAGCATTACTAGGGGCAAGCAGCAGGCAGGCAAGGTGAATGATTGCAGTCCCACTTGATGGTCCTGGACTGATGGAAAACCTTCAGAAGTGGGACACCACCGGCACTAAGTCTGTTTGTGACCATCCAAGATGTTTCATCTTACCAATATCTATCTTCTATGATGCGCGTGTGAAATCCCTGCAGTTGTTTCACCTCACCCCTCAGCATGGCACAAAAGGGTCTGGGCACAGTCAACATTGCCAGATCCCCAGTTCCTCCAGGGAAGTCTCTTTGCCTTTCTTGGAGGGTGAGGATTTCAAAGGTTAGAGGGGGAAAGAGCCACTAGAAGGGAGCAGTGCAGTTAGAAGAACTCAGTCTTCATTTTGCCCAGCCTCTGGGTACATGTTCAAGCATTCAAAGTCCACTGCATAGCCCAAGCTTCTCCATACCCCTTCTCTTCAGAGGTACCATCCCCTTTTCTTTATGAGTGCTGGCTGGAAAGCATCAGAGTGAAAGGAGGTACCTATGATGTCAAGTAGAAAAGGCCTCTTTGGTTTGAGTAATTCCACTAAGAGACCAATTGGGTCAGATTTCCTCCTTTCCTCAAACAGTATTCACAAGGATAGATCTGCACTTATCCCTTCTTTACCCATTGTGGGGTTTTTAAGCTTTGATTTTAATCTTCTTTCAGGGTTCTTACAACTAAGTCAAGTGTTAAAATGATGGTAATTTTGAACTAGTTTTCTACCCAAAAGATACCAACACAGGACATTTAATTGAAAAAATAATAATTTAAAAAAAATAAATTGGGAATTTCACAGCTAAGTCTCTTATAAATGCTAATTCTCATGAGAATGGTTAACTTAGACAAAGTATCACAGAATCAAAGAATGTCAGGGGCTGGAAGGCACCTCCAAAGCTCATCCAGCCCAACCCCCCTGCCGGAGCAGGGTCACCTATACCAGATCACACAGGAACACATCCAGGCAAGTTTATCTCCATCCAAGAATATCTCCAGAGAAGGAGACTCCACAACCTCTCTGAGCAGCCTGGCCCAGTGCTCTAGCATCTTCACAGCAAAGAATTTTTCCCTGGCGTTCATGTGAAACCTTCTGTGTTCCAGTTTGTGCCCACTGCCCCTTTGTCCTGTCATTAGGCACCACTGAAAAGAGTTTGGTCCCATCCTCTTGACACCTGCCCTTTAGATATTGATGAGCATTGAAAAGATCTCCTCTCAGTCTTGTCTTTTCCATGTCAAACAGAGGCAGGTGTCCCAGTCTTTCCCCATCAGAGAGGTGCTCCAAGTCCCTAATCATCTTTTTACCCCTTCTGGACTCTCTCCAGCAGTTTTTTGTCTCTCTCAAACTGTAGAGCCAAGAAATGGGCACATGTGTACTCACTAGGGTAGAAGAGTCTCAGGAGAACCTCCCTCAACCTCTTCTTAATGCATCTCATGACACCTTTGGCCTTCTTGGCCACAAGAATATGTTGCTGGTTCTTGGTGAATTTGTTGTCCAGCAGAACTCGGGTCCTTCTCTGCAGAACTGCTTTCCGGTTTGTCAACCTCTCGCCTGTACTGATGCAATCTGGTGTTACCCACCCAGGCTACTCAGCCACCTAGCACCCCACAGCTCATCATGGTGCAGGGCAGTCTCACTTTCCTGCAGGTGGGCAAAGGTTTGACCTACTTGCTGCCCCAGGCTCACCTCCCTGTCTTTGCTGTGAGCTCATCTGATCACCGGACCAGCAAATTCCAGGCGAGCCTCCTGTGCAACACAGACCTTGCTACAAACAAGTGGCTTTCATTATTGTGGGAGTTTGAGGAAAGTGATTTCCAGAACTGTGGTTAGAAAAACAAACAAACAAACAAACAAAAGAACCACAACCTCCACACTCTCTTTTATATACGTAAATATAAAAATGTATGACGGAGGCTTGGCGAACTTTGAGAAGCATTTGGTGCCAAGTGGCATGCCCTCCTTCCTGTCAGCAAACCCAGCAGACACATTTGGGCTTGGATGAGCATCCCTAACTGGCATGCAAGTGAGATGTTTGTGTAGGGATGTAACTTGCTGTGACTGGGGCATGAAAACACCCACAGAAACGTGGATGGCTTCAAAGTGGCATGCTCATCTTTATTCCAGTGCTGAGAACACTCATCCACTGGAAAATCACCAAATCCAGATTACTTGATAGTGCTACAAGTAAGCTAGGGGGAAATAAGCATGGAAAAGCATGAATTGGTATACCTGAAGCAGATCTGGATAGGCTGTGAGAAAAAAACATACAGCAGATAACCTCCAGCATGCACAAATATCTGAAGGGTGGGTGTCAAGTGGATGGAGTCAGCAGCAATAAGCCAAGGAGCAATGGCTACAAACTGGAACAGAGAAGGTTTCATCTCAACATGAGAAGAAACTTCTTTACAGTGAGGGTGGCAGAGCCCTGGAACAGGCTGCCCAGAGAGGTTGTGGAGTCTCCTTCTCTGAAGACTTTCTAAACCCACCTGGATGCATTCCTGTGGGACTGCCCTAGGGCATCCTGCTCTGACAGGGGATTTGGACTTAATGATCTCTGGAGGTCCCTTGCAGCCTCTAAGGTTCTGTGATTCTGTCCAGAAAACTGGATGAGATACTATTTATAGGTCTTCAGATGGGTACTTGACAACTGACACTTAGCCATGCACATTAAATACACACCTTAGGTAACTTCTGCCTCTCACATAAACACATTTGGTTTCAATATAAAGGTGTGCTTGAGAGTTTTTTTTAAACACATGAAAAGTCCAAACTACTCCTTTTGTCTGGAATTACCATCACTACAGCTCAACCTTCTGTGTTCCAGTTTGTAGCTGTTGGTCCTTGTCTTATTGGGGTTGATCACCAAGAGTTCACTATAGACCAGATCTCTACCCACCCTGGCATCTTGAAACCAAGCTCTTTAACTCAGCTATTTGTTCTCCTCTGGTCAAGTCCAAGTGACCCTTACAGCTATTAATTCAATGAGCTGATCTATCACTGCCAGAAAACAAACTTGTGATTGTAAAGGTAGTTCTTGAAGCAGTGCAATTACTAATTACACATCCAAAGCTGAGAGAAATTTTGAATTTGAATGCTCTGCTATGGCTTCACTCATTCTTCTTACATGCTTTGCTTTGCTTTGCTGATTTTTCTCACATGCTTTGTTTAGAGTATTGACTTAGGCAGTCAAGAAATCCTCAAAAAATAGGGGAAAAAAAGCCAAATAAAAACAGAAACTGGGAAGAGGTTAAGTCATAATACGGGAAGACAAAGAAACCAGGAGGTCCCACAGAAATTTAAGAACATAAAGACAGGATGAGGGCCTGGATCTCAGTGGTATCCCCAAACACATGACTGCTGAGCAGGGATGAGAATGTGGGTGCCTCAGAGCTGGGGAAAGAGATCTGGGTAACAATTATTTTGCTTCCCATAACATAAAACTGCTAAGGTAGCACCAGTCAAGGACAGAAACAATTCACAATGGCTAGATACCTGCTTCTCAACCTGCCAAAAGCTGGGTGAACTTCAACTACTACTGCTACAGCAGAAATCACAGCATCAGAATGGGTTGAGCTTGAAGGCACCTTTTAAAGGCCATCTAGTCCAACTCTGCTGCACTGAGCAAGGACATTTTCAATTATATCTGGTTGCTCAGATTCCTGTCCAACCTGACTTGTCATGATGCCAAAGATGGAGCATCTACCACTGTCTCTGGGTAACCTGGGCCAGTGTCTCACCACCCTTACTGTAAAACATTTCTTCCTAACATCTAGTCTAAATCTCTTTTTCAATGTAAGATCACCACCCCTTCTCCTGTCACAACAGGCCCCACTAAACAGGTCTGGCCCCAACTTTCTTAGGCTCCCTTTAAGTACTCAAAGGCTGCAGTAAGTTCTCTCTGGAGCCTTTTTTTCTGCAGGCTGAGCAACCCCAACTCTTTCAGATAGTCTCCATAGCAGGTGTGCTCCTTCCTGTCCTCTGATCATTTCTGTGCCCTCCTCTGGACCCACTCCAACAAATTCTTGTCCTTCTTGTGCTGAGAACTCTAGAGCTGGGCACAGCAGTGTAAGTAAGGTATCAAGAGTGGAGTAGAGGAGGAGAATCCCCTTCCTGAACTTGCTGGCCTTGCTGCAGCCCACGAAACATTTGGCTTCTGTGCTGTGAGTGGACCTTTTTCTTCTCCTTCAAATATTTGAATCAGACTCTCAGTTGCGCACATGGAAGCCCAGCATCTTCCCTCACACCAGCACTGGTGCTAGGATGCGAGGCTGCAAACTGCCTCAGGCAGAGGGGAGCATGCTGTATCTCTTGTAATCTCCAGTGGCAGTTGCTTGAGGCAGATGGGTTGAGCACACCAGCACAGCAAGGTTGTTATCTGCTGCTGCAAGTAGAGCTGAGAGGAACTGCAAAGCTATGACTCAAATCTGGAAGGGGCATGAGTGTAAATTTAAGTGTTTGATGTTTGCCTTGCCTTAGCTCAGAATGGTTCATTCATAGTAGCTGACTGAAGGAGGGAGCAGGTGGGAAGAGGCACTTCTTTCTAGCACCAGCTTTGAAGCCAAACAGAGCTATTGACCTGCAACCTTTCCTCCTACCTTCAGTTTGGCATACAGCAAGTATGAGCTAGTGTATGATCCAGCAGAGAACCACAGCTGTGAGTCTGGGCTATGTTCACACTGGCAACAGCAGTCACAGAAATCACAGGATCATTAAGGTTGGAAAACACCTCCAAGATCGTCAAGTCTAACCACTAACCCAGCACTGCCAGGTCACCCCTCAGCTGCGTCCTTCAGCATTACATCTACATGATTTTGAAAGCCCTGCAGGGGTGGGGACTCCACCACTGCCCCCAGCAGCCTATCCCAGGCCTTGAAAACCCTTTCAAGGAAGACATTTTTCCTGATGTCCAGTCATTAGGAAAATGGACAGGCTAGAAGAGTAGGGGCTTTTCAGACTGGAGAAGAGAAGGTTTCAAGAAGACCTTTGAGCAGCCTTCCAGTATCTGAAGGGGGCCTACAGGAAGGCTGGGGAGAGACTCCCCTGGGCAGCCTGTTCCAGTGCTCTGCCACACTCACAGGGAAAAAAATTCTTCCTTAGGTTCACATGGAACCTACTATGCCTCAACTTCCACTCATTGCCCCTTGCCCTGTCACTGGGCATCACTGAGCAGAGCCTGGCTCCACCCTCTTGGCAATCACTCCTTACATATTTATAAGCATTAATGAGGTCAGCCCTTAGGTTTCTCCTCTCCAAACAGCAGAGCCCCAGCTCCATCAGTCTCTTCTCACAAGAGAGCTGTTCCATTCCCTTAATCATCTTTGCAGCTCTGTGCTAGACTCTCTCAAGCAGTTCTATGGCCCTCCTGAGCTGGGAGCACAGAAATGGGCACAGTACTCCAGATGCAGCCTCACCAAGGCTTCCCTGGTCCTGCTGCCCACACCATTCCTGACACAGGCCAGGATGCCATTGGCCTTCTTGGCCATCTGGGCACACTGCTGGCTCATGTTCAGTCAGCTCTCAATCTATACCTCCTAGGTCCCTCTCTGCCTGGGATACCTGAAAGAGTAACTTTACAGAATTACACAGTAGTAGGAGTTGGAAGTAACCTCTGAAGATCATCTAATCTAATGCCTCCTGCTAAAGTAGGGTCACACAGAGCAGGTTGACCAGGATCGCATCCAGGCAGGGTTTGAATCTCTCCACAGGAGATTCCACAACCCCTCTGGACAGCTGGTTCAGTGCTCTCTAACCCTCACAGGAAAGAAATTTTTCCTTCTCCTTCAGATGAAACATCCTGTATTCCTGTTTTTACTCACTGAGCCTTGCCCTGTCACTGGGCACCATTGAAAAGAACCTGGCCCCATACTCTTCACACCCACCCTTTAGGCATTGATAAGCACAGAGAAGGCTCCCTCTCAGCCTCTCATCAGAGAGCTGCTCCAGTAATACAGTGATGAAAATAACATAGCAAATAAAAGGGGACTTCAGTGTCAGTCCATAAATAACCTGTTTTTGAAGCAAAGGCACAGAATGTTTGTTCATTATGTAGCAAGAGCAAAAAGCCTTCTGGCAGACGTGGAAGGCATGTGGGTCATACCTTGTTTTCTTTCCTCAGTTGTATGAAAGGGTACAAAGTAAAACTCTGCAGCAGTTAGTCCTTTGGTACAATGCTGTCCTTCTTAAGAGAGGAGAGCAGCTTAAGATTTTGTGTTTGCCTTTCTCCCTTCCACACAGCTGACAAGAATTTAATGTTTGTGTTTTGGAAAGGATTTTAATTAGATCTGTCTTTCCATCTTTTTTTTTTAAAGTACTGTGCTTTACCCTGGTAAACCACATAAGATCACAGAAGTGGAATTTTGCTCTTGGTACCATTTGGCAAAACTAAATGTTTTTTGTATGCCCCAGACTGTGTGCCAAGAATGAACACAGTGACTGAAAGGTAAGGCACTTGTTTGAGAAACCCTCTTTTACTTCTGGAGTGCTTGTTTGTTGCTTCAGCTCTGAACTCAAGTGCTGGCTGAAAACTCAAGCATCCTGCAGCCCTTGGTTCACCAGGTTGTGCTGGTTTGAGGCTAATTGGAATAGATAGGGGCCCCAAGCCTCCCCCCCACCTTTGCCCCCCTCTTTCCCTCCCTTCAGAAATCATAGAATGGTAAGGNCCTGTAGGCCCCCTTCAGATACTGGAAGGCCACTACAAGCTTTCCTTGAAGCCTTCTCTTCTCCAGGCTGCAGAGCCCCAACTCTCTCAGCCTGTCCTCACAGTAGAGCAATACCAGATCAATCCCTGTATATCTCACATGATAAATCTGGTGAGATTGGAGGTGAGACGTCAAAAAGACAAGAATGATGTTAGAGGAAATAAAGGGTTAGGTCAGATTAGAGTTAAGGCAGAAAACAACCACAGACCACCAGAGTGAAGGAGCAGAACAACAACTGAGAAGTGTGTGAGGAGTGCCTGATTTATATTTTGCCTACTTGTGTTTCTCAGTAGAAGAATGAGTGAAACAGGTTACTGTTGTTGTTTTTCTTCTCACAGGTAAGGATTCAATTTCTCTCAGTAAAATATTCCAATTAGCCTCAAACCAGCACACAAGACTCACCTGGATGCCTTCCTGTGTGATCTGGTATAGGAGATCCTGCTCCGGCAGGGGGTTGGGCTGGATGGTCTTTCAAGTTCTCTTCCAGCCCCTGACATTCCATGATTCTGTGATAAGAGGGAAATGATGTTTGTGCCCTCTGTTATGAGAAGAAGGACCACAAGCAGTATATGACTCACATCACAGGGGCTGGAGGGGAAGAATAACAGAGCAGAAGGAGCTGGCCTATTGGAAAGTATCTCTGCAGAGAATGGCCTGGGAGTCCTGGTAGATAAGAAGTCCATCAAGAGCCTTCATTGCGCTCCTGTGGCCAAAGGTCTCCTGAAGCTCATTGTGACCAGCCAGTTGAGGAAGGTTCTCCTCCCCCTCTACTCTGCCCTAGTGAGGCCATATCTGGAGTGCTGTGTCCAGTTCTGGGCTCCCCAGTTCAAAAGAGACAAGGAAGTCAGGAGCCCAGCAGAGAGGTACAAAGATGATGGGGGGACTGGAGCATCACTCTTCCCAGGACAGGCTAAGAGACCTGAGGCTGTTTAGCCTGGAGAAGAGCAGACAGAGGAGTGCTTATCAATGCTTATCAATATTTAAAAGGTAGGTACCATGCGCATGGTGCCAGACCTTTTTCTGTGGTGCCTGGCAACAGGACAAGGGACAATGGGCACCTACTAGAATACAAGGGGTTCCAACTGAAGGAGAGGAAAGCCTTCTTTCCTTTGAGGGTGCCAGAGCACTGAAACAGGCTGTCCAGAGAGGTCATGAAGTCTGCTCTAGAGAGATTTCAAACCTACCTGGATGTGATCCTGGGCAGCCTGGCCTGGGTGACTATGCTGTAGCAGAATGGGTTGGAACAGAGAAATCTCCAGAGGTCACTTCCAACCCCTACCATGCTGTGATCCTGTGAAAAGTGATTGCTAAAGCTTCTACAAAAGAGAGTTTAGAAAGATGAACTAAGCAAGGCCAACAGCCTCAGTTCTGCAGCAGAACAGCACATACTCTTTCCACAGAGTTGCCCTGAAGTTGTCTCCTACGTGACCTAGCTGCTCGACTCAACGTCTGGTGACAGTTCTGGATGTGTATTGAGGTAATAGATTGGGCTTGGTGTAACAAGTCACCTTTGCCCCTTTAATCCCTCAGGACATTTGCTGTATTTGACATATGGGGAAGTGTTTTATTCTATTCTTTAAGCCCTCTGGATGAGGGCTGAGAAACTGGGTTCAACGTGTTCAACTCATTTTAGAAGTTGAGTGGCATGTGGAATAGACAGCAAAAAAACCCCACAACCAGCAGCTGGCTGTTATTTGCACACAGAAATATAATTTCCTTTTCTTCCCTGGGAAGTGCTGCTTCTGTGCTTAAGACTCAGACAGACAGGAAAAGTCCTTGCCAGAACATCAGTTTTCCTCATTTGCTGGGAGCAGAAAAAGGAGACTGCTGTGCAGCCTTTAGCAGAAGTCTCACTGTCAGCTGAAGGACCTGAAAGGCACAGCTTACTCAGTGCCCTTGGTATAAACATATTTTGTAATGCCATGAGGTGAGCATATTTTAAGGCAGCAGTCATCTCTGCCTCTCCTTGTGCAGTTGTGTCCTCTGCAATTTTTGGATCAGACTTCTGCTGATGTCTAGAAGAATTTTTTGGAAGAGAGGTGGAACACCATCCCTCCTGGATCCTGTTTTGAAGTTCTGGAATCACTATCATGCCTCAGAGATCCCCCTGACAAGTCAAGAGAAGCAGATCCATTTCTGACAGCCATTTTTCTGGATTTGGAAGTACAAACAGTGAAAGCTACTGAGCTCTTCAAAAAACTAAGCATACTCCATTTCCAAGGTTTCCTTCAAGCTGACTCTCCTGGCAAATGGAAAAGATCCCAAAGCCAAGTGACTCTCCTCAATCCCTACCTCATCCTGCTCATTGCATGCTAGGAGGATTACATTATGGCTTACTGCAGCCATACTCTGAGCCCATCTGAAACTTCACATCCTCCATGCACGGAACAAAACCTTTGTGTCTTCTGTTAACTCACCATTTTCTCACATGCTTGCTCAGCTACTTCATGACCACTCCCAAAGGTTGGGGTTTTTTATGTGCACTTCAGGTGCCTCTTTGAATCATGAACTCACATGGAGGATCATCAGTGGACAGTCACCTAAGTCATATGAGCCAGCAGTGTGCCCAGGTGGCCAAGAAGACCAACAGCATCCTGGCTTGCAGCAGAAATTGTGAGGATAGGATAGCAGAACTAAGGAAGCCATCATCTTGTTGCACTCAGCACTGGTGAGGCTGCACCTTGAATACTTTGTTCAGTTTGGGGCCCCTCACTACAAGAAGGATATCAAGGTGCTCTTCAAAGAGAAGCAACAAAAGCTGCTGAGGGCTCTGGAGCACAAGTCTTCTGAGGAGTGGCTGAGGGAACTGAGGTTGTTCAGCCTGGAAACAGAAGGCTGAGGGAAGACCTTCTTGATCTCTTTAACTACCTGAAAGGATACTGGAGGGAGGTGTGGGAGAATGGTCTCTTCTCCCAAATCACGAGCAACAGAACATGCCCTCAAGTTGACCCAGGAGAAGTTTAGGTTGGGTGCCAGCAAAAATATCTTCTCTGAAACAGTTAAGCTAAGGAACAGGCTACCTAGGGATGTAGTGGACACACCATCATTGGAGTGATACAAAAGATATGTTCTTGTGGTGCTGAGGTTCATGGTTTAGTGGTGGACTTGGCACTGCTGGGTCAATGTTTGGACCTGAAAGGTCTCTTATGACCAAAATGATTCTATGATTCCACCTGAATGCTCAGGAAGCAAATTCCACACGAGAGCAGTTTTTTACATCCCTTATCAGAGGAAGGGAAAAGCCTCAGCACTGCTGTTGTTTGGGTTACTCTAGACAACAAGCAGGTTTATAAAGCAAACCAAAATGACCTCTGAAAGCATAAGTGGACATTTTAAAGCTAGATTAATGATCTGCAGTGTAGACATCAGCTTTTTTTTCCCCCTTCATTGCTTGCATAATCCATATGGTGGTCTGCCTCTAGGCACTGTCCCAATATGAAGAGCATTAAAAAAAAAACACAACTTTTTTAAAAAGGCTAAGCTATATATACTCAGATATATAAATACTCATAAAATATCAGCTTTTCAATCCACAGGCTTGTGCTTTGGTATAATCAGATGCATTTCTCTCAAAGCCCAGAGTGCAGCTGATTTTACCCAAGATGAGGCCTGTTTAACCTTTTGGTTGTCCAGCACAAAACTGCAACATAAGGCTGCAGATGGACAGATGGAGGAAGTGCTGGAATTTACATTCCAGAGCTATTGAACAACTCTGGATATCAGCCTCTCTGATAAATGCATTTGGAGCAGCAAAGTCAGGCCATGCAGCATGCAGCAGCTTATGATAGCTGCCAAAATTCCTCAGCCCTTAACAGGGATATTTAAAAAAACAAAGGTCATGCTGCTGATTAAAAGCACATCACTGACAGTGGTGAAGTTATTTAATCATGTTTTGGAGAGAATCAGACTCTTTCCCTGAGGTCAATCTTGTGCAGCATCGGGAGAGGCTTACAGGGAAACCCTGTACAGTGCAGAGCTGTTTGGGCTGGCAGAATGGCAAATGAATGGAAAGACATTTTCCTCCTTTCTTTGTTTCTGTTTCATTGACCTTTTCTTGCAGAGGAGAGGGGAAAATAGCGCTTGGGTCTATGAAGAAATAGTTGGAACAAGGAAATCCTGCAAGTGAAAAGAAGTCCTACAAATGGGAAAAGCAATGGAGCAGTCAGTGTAACAATGCTGGATTTCCTCTGGAGATAACCATCACCAATGCACAAAGCTCCTGTGTTCCTTCCTAGGTGGAAGCCAACATCCCTGGATAATGGTAAGTTTCACTTTCTACAAAGTCAAAAGCTTCTTTTACTAGAAGTGTAACTGCCTTTGTTTTCAGAACAGCAGGAAAACACATCCTCTCTCAGAAGGTAAATACCCACTCTGTTCAGGAGTCAGCCTTGTTAGGCTTGGTCACAAGCACTCTTAGTGTCAAACCTACCCTGGGCAGGGAGAACTCTGCAAGTCTTGGGAGTAGAATCATTACATCATTTTAGCTAGAAGAGACCCTCAAGATCAAGTCAAAACCACTATCCCAGCACTGCAAAGTCTCCCACTTGGCCATCACTTCCTTGGGCAGCCTGTGCCAGGGCTTGACAGCCTTTTTGGGGAAGATGTTACTCCTAATATCCAACCTAAACCTCATCCAGAGCAATCTGAGGCTACCTCCTCTTGTTCTATCACTTGTTACTAGGGAGAAGACACTAACCCATACTTCACTACAACCTCCTTTCAGGTAGTAGTAGAGAGTGAGGTCTCCCCTCAGCCTCCTTTTCTCCAAGCTAAACAACCCCAGTTCCCTCAGTGTGGTGGTTTAGAACTAACCCTCTAACCGAGTTTTAAATTATAACCATAGAATAGGAAAATTCCAAAGACACCGAACAGAAAAAAATAGTAAAAGGTAAATAAAATAGGAGATTGGATGCAAAAGGAAAATATACCCAAGTCTATGTCATTCCATTTGCTTGATGGTTTAGTATATAAATTTGCTGCACAAACTATTCTTCCCTTCCTTTTCTTTGCTCTGGCTAGTCCCTATGCATGGCTTTGCTGACCTTGGTGGAGACTTCTTGTTATGGCTAAGTAGCGGTGCCTGATTTCTCTCTGGGGGGAGAGCTATTCCCTTGTTCCCTTGTCCAGAAGGCTGGGAGAACAACCCAAGGGCTTACTCTCAATAGATGGAAGCAAGGGAGCTGCTCTGCTACATATGAAAACCCGACCCAGAATCAGGTTGTCTACAAGTGATTTAGCACCAGTGCCCCACAATCATGCAGTACGAAACAGAGGAGAGGCAGTGCCGCAACCGCCCACCCCTCTGGTTCCTGGCAGTGGGCAGCATTCCCTACCAGGGAACACTCAGCCACTCCTCAGGCTTGTGCTTAGCTTTGCTGTCCTTGTAAAATCATAGAACAGTAAGGTTGGAACGGACCTCAAGGATCATCTAGTTCCAAGCCCCTGCCATAGGCAGGGACACCTCCCACTAGTACAGCTCACTCAAGGCCTCGTCCAACCTGGCCTTGAACACCTCCAGGGAGGGAGCAGCCACAACCTCCCTGGGCAACCTGTTCCAGTGTCTCACCACCCTCACTGCAAAGAACTTCCTCCTAACATCTGTCTAGATCTCCCCTCTGCCAGTTTAAACCCATTGCTCCTTGTCTTGTCAGTACAAGACCTTGTCAATAGTCCCTCCCCAGCCTTCCTGTAGGCCCCCTTCAGATACTGGAAGGCTACTATAAGGCCTCCTCAGAGCCTTCTCTTCTCCAGGCTGCAGAGCCCCAACTCTCTCAGCCTGTCCTCCTAGGAGAGCTGCTCCTTTTTGCTCCTTCTCTGCATATGTTCCAGCACTTCCATGTCCTTGCAGTGAGGGGTCCAAAACTGAACCCAGTATTCAAGGTGTAGCCTGACAGCAGTAGGGGCTAGACTAGTTGACCTTTGGAGGTCCCTTCCATCCCAGATTATTCTATGACTCTATGAAAGGCACGATGCTGCTGGGCTTCTTGGCATCTTTACTAAACACACCACCAGGAGAATTTTCTCCAGTGAAGCAGGGGAAGGTTTCTATCTAGTGAATGATATCACAGGAGATTGTTACAGCCCATTGAGGTACAGTATCTAGGTACAAAGATGTGATGACCTCTATTAGATGAACTCTAAAGTCCATTCCAATCTAAGCCATTCCAGGATCTGTCCATTAGAACAGAACTTCTGCAGAGTGTGCTCATCACTTATATTTAAGGGAAAATTTTAGATGTACAGGAAGAATTAAGCAACTTCCATGGATAGATTAAGATGCTTTAGGAAGCCTTGTACGCCACTACTCTGAAACCTTTAGAAGTTCCCAACTTGAAATGCCCTCTTTGCCAGCAGCTGAGTTCCCATGTGGATGGCAGAACTACAGGTAAAGGAAGGAGGCTCAGGGCTGAGACAGTGAAAGACAAGGAGGTAAGAGTGATGCTGACCTAACATATTTATAAAGGACAGACTTGTAGAAAGGTCTGGGTTGGAAGAGACCGTTAAAGTTTAGCTAGTGCAACTCCCTCACAGCAAGCAGAGCCATCTTCAGCTAGATTGGGTCTTCTCTTTATCAGCCTAATATGCAAATACATAGGCATGTCTGTGCATTACCACACACCTACTCTCCAGCATTTGAAGTCTGGATGGCCCTTAAGGCAAGAGCCATGTCATGAAGAACAAAGCACATGTCAGCACTAACTCCATGCCATAACAAACATTCTATCAGTAATGAGACCAAATTGGAGCCAAACAACGAGCTTTCAACCCCTGAAAACAGTCTTGGAAGCTCCATCCTCACACGGGTGCTAGAAAAGATAAGGAAGCACATTTATGATGTAATTAAGTAAATCATGTGGGCCTCCCAGTAATGAACCCACTTCCAATTATCCTGGAGTCTCCTTATCTTGCATGTGCCGTTTGAACAGTTGTTTAAGGTGCTGCCAGCATGCCTGTCCTCAGTAGAACAAGGTTGGCAGCAGAAACTCTGCAGCAGAAGGACGAAGACAGGCTTGCAAACCTGTCTCTTGGTCTCTGGCACCACACTCACTTTTGAGAGCAGTCAAAGCAAACCACAGTGCAATTTTGAAAGAGATCAAACATGACCTCAGAATCAATGGTTTCATAAGCAACATAAAAGAAGAATACTTCACTTGTTAGTACTTTGAGAAAACAGAGGCTTCTCAGTTTTCAGCATCCAACAGCACCAATGCAAGGTTCTTTTCTGGTTTGGTAAGGGACAAGAGAAATCTCCAAGTTTTTCTTGGAATCCCTTAAGATCCCAACACCAACCTGCAACTCTTCTTCAATGGCTCTTTTAACAGAGGTCCTTTTCCAGCAACCACACTAGCTTAAGGTTTACTCTTCGTCCTTCACCACATTTGTTTTCCTCACCTTTTACTGTCCCTATAAACGAAAGTTGTGGATCTTTAGACCCCTTTTAAGGAAGTACATAAATAACCACCAAAAATGTGCCCTGCCTAAGTCACATCAGTTACACAATTAAACATTTTTCTACTTCTCATGATGTGTTTTATTGAGGTATAAATCAAGACAAAAAAAGGCAATTTAGCAGAGACAGGAATTTTATGGGGGTGGAGGGTGGGGGTGTGTGTGTGCAGATTCCCTGGCCTTGTCTGGAAAACGAGAAACATGCTCCTAGCTGATGCATCTCACCGGCTGCAAGACTCACAGGAGCTAGAGAGCACTCTGTCTAGACTGAGATTTAATTTTCTGATTTAAAGCAACTGCAATTGGGACTCTGCTGGATGCAACTGCATAAAGTCTTTCTGTGTTGGGTTAAGCAGGTTTTTACAAAGCCCAGTCACACCAAAGAAACTGTGTGGGCAGAAGAGAGCCATGGCAAGTCCCAGGGTTATTAAGCAGAGCCTGAAAGGTTACAAGTGACTACCTCCACTGAGCAATGTTTTAGTTGTAATCACTTTCAGCCACTAAGCAGAAACTTTCTCTTCTTTCCTATTCCTAAGGCAGGTAGATAGATGCTTCCAGCTTGCTTTCTTCTAGCCAGGGCTGTCACTTGCAGGCTCCCCTTGTTTCTCTCCAAGAAAATGTCAGCTGAAGTCAAATAAGAAATAATACTAGGGGAGCATGCCAGGAAAGAGCCAAAGTTCATCTATTCCACCCCACCCTGAAGTAAGCAGGGACACCCTCCACTATATCAGGTTGCTCAGAGCCTTGTTGAGCCTGATCTTGAAGATCACCAGGGATGGAGCCCTAACTAGCTCTCTGTCAACTTGTTCTAGCGTTCCAGCACTCCCATGGCTAAGAACTTGTTCCTAACATCCAATCTAAATCTACTCTGCTCTAATTTAAAACCATTGCCTTTTGTCCCATCACTGTATGCCTTACTGAACATTCACTCTCCAGCCTTCTTGTAGGGCCCCTTCAGGTACTGGAGGCCGCTATTAAGTCTCCATGGAGCCTTCCAGCTCCCTCAGCCTGTCCTTGTAGGAGAGGTGATCCAGTCCCCCCAGTCATCTTCCACAGTCCTCCTGTAGACTTGCTCTATCAGGTCTGTGCCCTTCCTGTGCTAAGTGAGCTCCAGAGCCAGACATAGTGCTCCAGCACTGGACACATTACTCCAAGTGAAGTGTCACCAGAGCAAAGTAGCAGAACCACCTCTGTCTGCTGCTGTGCTTCTTTTGATGCAGCCTAGGGTGGTATCAGCCTTCTGGGCTGCAAGTGCACATTGTTGGCTCATGCCCAGCTTCTTATGCACCAGAACTCCCAAGTCCTTTTATGCAGGGCTGCCTTCTATCACCTCATCTGCCAGCCTGTATTGATAATGGGGATTGATCTGACCCAGGTTCAGGAAACTGCATTTGGTCATGTTGAACCTCATGAGGTTTCACCTGGGGCCACCACTCCAGCTTGTCCAGGTCCTTCTGGATAATTCAGATGTAGCTATTTTCTTACTCTCAGGAAATGACCAAAACCATTCCCCTGCACCTGGGCCAAAGGGCCCAGTCAGAATCATAGAACAGGTTGGGTTGGAAAGAAGCCTTAACAGTCATCTAGTATAACACAACTGCAGAGAGCAGGGGCATTTGGAACTAAATTGGGTTGCTAGAACTCCCATCCAACCTGGCCTTGGATGTTTCCAGGGATGGGGCACCTATCACCACTCTGGGCAACATTTGCCAGTATTTCACCACCCTCAGTGTAAAAGTGCTTCCTTCCACCTAGTCTAAATCTCTCCTCTCTTAAAGCCATCTGTCCTTGCCCTGTCTCAACGGGCCCTACTGAAAAGGCTGTCCTCATCTTTCTTACAGGCTTAAGTACTGAAAGCAGAGATAAAGGAAGTCTTTGCCTTGCCGTGGTGTCTGGCAGAGGTGAAGCACACACCTCAGTCTACCAAAGAGAACAGAATCACTCCATCCTCAATCAATGCAAACAATCACATTTATAGAATCAGTCAGGGTTGGAAGGGACCACAAGGATCATGTAGTTCCAGCCTCCCTGCCATGGGCAGGGACACCCTACCCTAGATCAGGTTGTCTAGAGCCTCATCCGGCCTGGCCTTAAACACCTCCAGGGATAGGGCCTCAACCACCTCCCTGGATAACCCATTCCAGGGTCTCACCACTCTCATGGTGAAGAACATTTGTCTCAGTGTCTGCCCATGCAGACATCCCCTCCTACTATATCCCCCAGTTCCATGTGTGGGACTTGCAGATGGCTATCTTTGTATTTAATTTTTCCAGCCAGCCTGGCATGCAAGGACCTGGGGCATCAGCATCCACCTCATCTGACAAACAGCTACCCCAGCTTATTCCCTTCACAGGCAACAAAAACTGATATTGGACTGAGTAAGTCCTAGAGACACCAAGCATCTCAGCTGGGCAGGATACATTCCAGCTTCCCTACCCTGAGGAATATCATTTGTACCTAACATTAGCAGCTTCCAAACAACAGCCACCTAAGCTCTGCCCACACATCTTAGTGCTTTCATGGTAATGGGGAAACTGCAACATTTTGCCTTCTGTGCACAGCACAACCCAGTTGGCAAAGCCTTGCCCAGGTCTGGATTTGGGGAGCTGCATAGCTGAATGGAATAGTCTTCTTAGCTGCTTGTTTGGAGATAGATGGCAGAAACAAGGTACAGCAGTCAGGGGCAAGCTGAAACAAGTCTGCAGGCTCTGATGGCCCCCAGGCAAGTTATATTCGAAGCAACTATCTCCCTCTTGACATGTAGCATCTTAAAGCACCATCAATATTTTCTCCTTATGAGCCTTACACTGTCCAGCACTGACAATTAAAACAAATTATGTGGAGTACAGGAATAAGAGCATGTGCTGGTTTCTGCAGTGCCCTGCCAGCTCACAGGTTTTTCAACAGCCACAGTGTTCAATTGTTGTTTTGTTCAGAGAAAGCTCAGCCCTCAGTTCATTATCTACCTCTGCAGTTCAGGCAACAAAGCCAGCCTGGTCTGTGTGAGCAGCAGCAGCACATTGTGCCCTTCCTGAGACTGGCCTCTCACAGTGTGCCACTGAGGGGTTTCACTGCACATCCCCTGCAGCATGGCCAGCAGGACACAAGAAGAGATTCTGTCACAGAATGGCAGAAATATTCAGGCTGGAAAAGACCCTCAGGATCACCAAGCCCAACCAATATCCCTAGTCTAAAAGGTGCACCCTAAACCATATCCCTGGCACCACATCCAAATGACTTCTAAACACATCCAGGGTTGGGAATCAACCACCTCCCTGGGCAGCACATTCCAATGCCTGACCACTCACTCTGAAGTTTTTTTTCCTCGTGTCCAGTCTAAACACACCCAGGCACAGCTCAAGGTCATTTGCTTTTGCCATATCACTAATTACCTGTGAAAAGAGACCAGCACCAACTTCTCCACATCATCCTTTCAGGTAGCTGTAGATGGTGATGAGGTCTCCCCTCAGATCCTTTTTTTCAAACTAACCAGCCCCAGCTCCTTCAGGCCTCATAAAATTTATTCTCCAGGCCTTTCTGGAGCTTTGATGCCCTCCTCTGCACTCACTTCAGCACATCCACATCCCTTTTGTAATGAGGTGCCCAAAGCTGAACGCAATACACCTATCCTTTTATTCCACTCTAACGAGAGCATTACTCACTTGTAACGCTGCGTCCAGCTCTGGTATCAGCAGGACCAGAACATGGAGCTGTTGATAAGGGTACAGAGGAGGCCACGAAAAAGGTCAGAGAGATCAAACACTTCTTCTGTGAAGAAAGGCTGAGAGTTGGGGCTGTTCAGCCTGGAGAAGAAAAGACTCCAGGGAGACTTTATTGTGGGCTTTCAGTACTTAAAGGGGGCCTAGAAAAAAGATGGGGATAGTTATTTTAGCAGGTCCTGTTGTGACAGGACAAGGGGTGATGGTTTTAAACTCAAAGAGGGGAGATTTAGACTAGATTGAAGGAGTAACACTTTTATTACAAAGGTGGTGAAACACTGGCACGGGGTGCCCAGAGAGGTGGTAGATGCCCCATCCTTGGAAACACTCCAGGTCAGGTTTGAAGTGGCTCTGAACAACCTGATCTGGTTGAAGATGTACCTGCTGATTGCAGGGAAGTTGGACTAGATGACCTTTAAAGGACCCTTCCAACACATTTTGTGCTTCTGTGCTCTGCGGCACTTATCCAGCAAATTATCCCCAACCTCTGACCTCCTGCAGAAGGTCCTTGGATTCCCAATGAACATATACATCCTGTCTAATTAGCAGCATTTCCAAACAATAGCTAATTGCATCAGCAACATGTTCTGAATCAGGCTTCAGCAGTATTATCTGACCAAAGACTGACAAGAGGTGAGACTTCTTGCCAAGGGGGACAGGAAATTGAGATGAATAACTGTATTAAAACCCATGAGAAAAGGCTGGACAGATGGAAGAAGTATAAAGACAGTGACAGCTAGTAAGGGAGCACAGTATCTTTCATCCATCCACTTTGTTTTGTACTTTAAAAGTGCAGTAAACCATATTTATACCCAATTCCTTAATGTGCAAGGAAAGGAAGTTGCCTTGGAGGATTTTAAAGTGGCCTCAGCTGAGCAGCAGCTCCCCCAGCCTGGATTTTGAGGATTACATCTCACTCTGTGAATAATACATGCATTCATGAGGGCCATGGTTTTCCATCTATAACTTCTTCCTCCAGTTAGAAAAGATTGTTTATTTTCCTCTAATCATATAAAAAGATGAAGGTCTGAAGTAGCAGCTGACTGAAACACACCTCATTACAAAAAAATGTTGTACACAGAGCTTTAGGTCATTAAAAACTACCATGGGGAAATTTGAGGTGAGTGTCCAGAGAAGCAGCAAGAAAAACAGACTGTCTCATAATGGATCTTGAAGAAAAATATTAAATGTGAGAGTTTCAGACTGTAATAGCAGTAGAGGCAGAAAATTATCACAAAATGACAGAATACATCTGTTCAGAAGAGACCTCAAAGATATCCAGTCCAACCCTTGACCCATCACTAAAGGATCAATACTAAACCATGTCCCTAAGCAACAGGTCCACACACTGCTTAAACACCTCTAGGGACAGTGACTCCACCACTGCCTTAGACAGACCATTCCAATGTTTGGGAACCCTTTCTGGGAAGAAATATTCCCTAACACACAGCTTGAACCTCCCCTGGCACAGCCTGTAACTGTTTCCTCTAGTCCCGTTGCTTGACACCAAGCAGAAGAGGCTGCTCCCTCCTTGCTCCAACCTCCTTTCCAGTAGTTGTAGAGAGCAATGATGTCTCTCCTCAGCCTCCTCTTCTCCAGGCTGAATGCCCCCTGCTCCCTCAGCTGCACCTCATAGGTCATGTGCTCCAGGCCCTTGTCCCTCTCTGGATACACTCCAGCACTTCAGTGTCCTTCCTGTAATGAGAGGTCCAGAACTGAACACATTACTCAAGGTGTGACCTCACCAGTGATGAGTACAGGGAGACGATCACCTCCCTGTTCTTGCTGGGCACAATATCTCTAATGCAAGCCAGGATGCCATTGGCTTCTTGGCCACCTGGGCACACTGCTGACTCATTTAGCCAACTGTCAACCAACAGCCCCAAGTCCCTCTCCAAGCTGCAGCTTTCCAACCACATATCCCCAAGTCTGTATCTTACCATGATGGTGTTGTGACCTAGGTGGAGGACCTGGCACTTGGCCTTGTTGAACTGCATGTAATGGGGGTATAGGGGTTTGTGTGCTTTCTATTTGCCTCCCATCTGCTGTGGAAGTAGTTCATCAGCACACATTGGCCATGGCTTACACTTCAAGAAGCCTGGCCTTGGGAATATTACCCACATCTGTAGCTCTTCAATGCAGCATCAAGGCCTGAAGGACAACTTGTTAAGTAAGGAAAAAATTCTTCACTGAAAGTGTTGTCAAAGCCTGGAACAGGCTACCCAGGTGTGATGGTTTAGGAGTTACTCACCTCCCCACACAAGGAGAAAGGAGCAGAACTGAAAACTGAGAAGTGAGTGTCTGATCTATATTCTGACTACTTGCATTTCTCAGCAGAAGAATGAGTGATACAGGTTACTGGTGTTTGTCCTCTTTCTTCTCACAGCTAAGGAGTGAATTTCTCTCAGTAAAATATTCCAATTAGCCTCAAACCAGCACACCAGGGAAATGGCAGAGTCACCATCCCTGGAGAAACTTGAAAGACATGTAGATGTGGTGCTGAGGAACATAGTTTAGTGGTGGACTTGGCAGTACTGGGTTAACAGCTGGACTTGATGATCTTGAAGATCTATTCCAACCAAAACAATTCTGTGATATTAAGCCCATCCCCTGACAATTCTCATGTGATAGATTAGTCCTCAGAAGATGATGGCAGACAAAACAAAGTGTGGAAAAATGCCTAAACCTGCTCTGTTTTATGCTTTCATCCAGCCTGGTAACTTCTAGACTACATCCAGGTACAAGTTTAAAGCCAGCTTAAATTTCTCTTCTTACCAAGTACGACCAAGTGCAAGCAAAGTATATTTCAGGCTCTAGTCTACTGCAGAGCAACAAGAAGAGATACAGGTATTTAGCTGAGGTTTGGATTATGGACTAATGCATCACTAACCCAGTGAAGAAAGTATCACCAAATTACAAGGCAGAGTGCAGAAGGGAGAGCCTAGGGACCTAGAGGATACACACTGGTATTTAAAGGTTGGGCTGTCCCAGCTTTGGTAATGGCTTGTACAATTGTTTGATATTACCTTGCCCAACTGAAGACAGCCTCTAGTCATAGAATCAGAGAATGGTTTGGGTAAGAAGGAACTAGGTGTAGCCAGGTGGGGGTCAGTCTCTTCTCCCAGACAGCCAGCAACAGAACAAGAGGACACAGTTTCAAGCTGCACCAGGGCAGGTTTAGGCTGGATGTTAGGAAGTTATTTGCAGAAAGAGTGACTGGCATTGGAATGGGCTGCTCAGGGAGTTGGTGGAGTCACCTGGGAGACCCTGGGAGCGTTCAGAAAAAGAGACTGCATGTGGTACCTAGTGCCATGGTTTAGTCAGTTAGACTGTACTGGGTAGCAAGTTGGACTTGGTGATCTTGGAGGTCTTTTCTAACCTGGGTGATCCTGTGATCATCTAGTACAGTCAGTAGGGATGTCTTCAACTATATCCAGCCCTGAACGTTTCCAGGGAAGAGGCATCTACCGCCTCTCTGGGCAACCCGGGCCAGTGTTTCACCACCCTCAGTATGAAAAATTACTTTCTATCTACTCTACATCTCCCCTCTTTTACTTTAAATCCATCACTTCTTGTCCTATTGCAACAAGCCCTGCCAAAAAGTCAATCTTTCCTATAGGTTTCTAAGTACTGTAGGGCCATTATGTTTCACTGTGGTGTAGAGATACCACAGGGTGTATATGGATCAATCAAATTCACACAAGCAGCAGCCAAAACAAGCCCATCTTGCAGCAGTATATAGCATTTTTTGGATGGCTTCTTTACATAAACTCCTATTGCATGACCACCCCTTAGAGAAGGACGGGCCCAGAACAGCAAACTAAACACAGATACACAGAAAAGGGCTGGAACAGGCCAGTGCTAACATTTAGTGCTTGGAACTAACATTTCCATCATCAGCAGTCAGACACTGGAGGGAATTCAGGAAGGAATCCCTTCTACTATTATCCATTTGAATCCGGCTGAAGCCATCAGTGCTGGAGGAAAACCAAGAGCAAAACAACTCCCCTTCTTTTCAGAGTTTCTCCAACCTAATCCAAGGTAGAAACGCTGTGGATTTTCACAGGAAAGATGACCTGTAACACGCCCAAAGGAAGCAGCTGAGCACGGTGAGTCAGGCCACCCTGCCAGCCACCGGCGTGTGGCAAGCCCATGCAGGTTAACCTCGGCTCAGGCTCGGGGTAAACATTTGCCTTTCAAAACAAAACAAACCAAAGGCTTTGGGTTGCCCTAAAGGAACACAAATATTTTCCTCTAGGAATTCCTTTGTTTTGTTGTTTTGTTAAAGCTGACAAAGAGCAGGCTGGTAATGAAGGGGCTCTCTGAAAATGCCTCAAAGCTTTATTTGGTTTAATCCCGAAGGAAGGGGATCCAGCATCTCCGTAAGTCCCATGAACATTTGCATTTCTTACCAGCAGCACTAGAATGCCATTAAAGAACTGAGATCCACTGCTCTGCCTACAAATTCTACTCCTTGCTCATAATGTCTCTTCATTTCCCAGAACATTTTTAAAGAGCTCAATTTAATTTTATCCTTCCCCCCCCCTCCCCCCTTCTCTCATTCATGACATTTCCTTATGCTCACAATCGAGCATTTGGCATCTTGTTGCAAGGGAACAGCCAAGCCCTGTGTGCATACAGAGCACAGAATTTCCACTTTAAGAGAGCAGAGGTTTGTAACTTACAGATAGCACAGAAAAGTAACTTGAAGAGTGGGTAACCCTAAGCCTAGAAAAGTTGAGAAGTGTTACCTGTGTACACCTTTCGGCAAGTCAAATCAAAGTCACATCTCTACCTTCAGCTTTTAACAATGTTTGCTCTTGATTCCCATGCCAACAGGAACCTCTCTTTGCTATTGAGCCTGAAAAAACATCTTGACTCTCTGGACCTAGCCTGCTTGAGTGACTCCAACACCACCAGCACCCCAAGCATACTCAAAAGGAGACAGGAACCACATAAAAGGGCTTGTATCAGGCTCTCTGCTCCAGAGTTTAGAGACAGATCCAGCACTGTAATCCTCCCTCAGACACCCAGAACTCCTCCCAGACCCTGGCTGATGTTTTTCTCGATGGAGCCCATTTGTGATTAGCAGAAGGACTTACTCTTTTTGCTGGGTTGCAGAACTTGCCTTATTGTTACCATGGCACCATCCTTGTCCAGGCCACCCAGGAAACAGCCATTCTCCCATTCACCACACAAGCAAAGGACAGACGGTAGTAACATGGCCCCTTCTTGCCTCTCCCTAACTAATGCTGATACCTGGAAAAGGAACTTCTGCTGCTTTCTCTCCTTCTTACTGATCCACCTGAGCCACAGCCATTGTTTATTCAAGGATCTAATAAGAGATGTCTGTGGCTATTTCCCACTTAGCATCATTAGTTAAACACAAATCAATTGCAGAAGGAGAACAGCTGTTGTGTTTTATTACCAATGATTTGTTTCCTGGCATTTTGAAGCAGATACAGGTTGGCAAATCTGTTCCCTTAGGCTGTAGACACTGCAAGGTGTGGCCACCCTCTGTCTTTTCAAGCTATTAACGCAGTTCATTGTTGGCTTTTTCAATTCCAGGCATGTTAGCAAGATTTAAAAGCTCTGAGAGAGAAAGAAAGCATGAGAGGAGTTTGGTTTGTCTGCTACTAGCCAAGAATTGCTGACACAATTTAACTATCTCTTAATAAAAAAGCTATCCACCACAGGCAATCATTACATGCTGTCAACAAAAGACCTCAGCAGCCTTGAACAGAGATGAGAATAAAGGAAACTAAATGGCCTTTGTGTGTTTTAAGTGAAACTCAGAAGATAACCCCAACCCACAAAGTTTAACTTGGCTGGGTGTTGCTGCTCCCCTTATGATGCACCAGACCAGACCCATGGAAATATGCCTGCAATAACTGTGATGCAAGCTCAGCTTCTGTCAGGCTCATCTTTCTGCATTAAGATTGAAACGCATGCAAGATCCCACTCAAGATTTTCAGCTGGGGCCCATTAAAAATGAGACCAGGCTAATTAAAACAAGCAGTGGGTGTACTATCAAACAAATATTTTCAGAAATCTTTGCTGGCTCCCAGAATGTTGTGGGAAACAGTGCAAAATACCACTGAGAGAGATCTCCCAGGTTTGTTTTCCCCGTTCTTTGGCTTTTCAAACCCTTTGTTCAAACAAAAGGTGCCCCAGCTTCCCATTCTGCAAAGCGTGGCACACCCTCCATTTACACAGACTACAGCAAATGCAGCACTGGTAGGGGCTTGCAGGACTCAATCCTCAGCACTTAACTATACTGCAGGAGGCTTCAGCTAGATGACCTTTAAAGACCCCTTCTCACCCAACCCATTCTATGATTCTATACAGTCTGTAGAGATCTGTTGTAAGAAGTTACTAACAGATTTCATTTGCAGTGTGCTTTCACCATCTGATTGAGCTTCCCTACCCAGTCCAACAGCTGGAGCACATAGGAAGCACCCTATTGGGTACAACTAACTGCCCATCTAAACCATGTACTGCTTTTGATGTAAGACTAACTGCTTCCCTAAGGTACAAACAACCCAGCAGCTTCTCCAAAGGAGCAGCTTGCCCCTAATCTCTATCAACTATGCATCAGTCCATGCCTCAAGCCTGAAAATTCATTGTCCTTCCAACACCTGCTACCCAACACCTACAAAAAAAAGTCTTTGGATGCCTCGTAGTACCCAGATTACCACTGGGATGGATAAACTTGGCTGAAACAAATTGACAGATTCTCCTTCCAGACTTCCCTTGGTCCATGTGAAAAATTGCTACCCTGAATCTTGCCATTCCCACTCCTCATGGCTGTATACAAAGGCAGACCTCCATGAAGCCCAGAGACAGCAAGAGCAGACTTCGTTATTCCTTTAGCTTTTGGTTTTTTCCCTAACACAAAGGTTTGGGGAAAAATGTTTTCAGAGTTACTGAGTCCAGCTACAAAATGCTTTCTGTAGCACCACATCTAGCAGCTGATGTAGCAAATACCTGAGATAAATTGTAGTATTGTAGTATCACCTGGATGGCAGTATCCAGTTCTGGAGCCCTCAACACAGGAAGGACATGGACCTGATGGAGCAGGTCCAGAAGAGGGCCACAAAGATGATCTTGGGGTTGGAACACCTCCCCTGTGAGCACAGGCTGAGGGAGCTGGGATTGTTCAGCCTGGAGAAGAGGAGGCTCTGAGAAGACCTAATAGGGACCTTTCAGTACCTTAAGGTGGCCCACATGAAGGCTGGAGAGGGGCTGTTTACAAAGCCCTGCAGTGGTAGGACAAGGGGCAATGGTTTGAAATCACAGAAGAGTGGATTTATAGCGGATGATAGGCACAAGTTCTGCACCATGAGGGTGGTGGAACATTGAAACAGGTTCTCCAGGGTAGAGTTGAGGCCCCACCCCTGGAGATATTTAAGATCAGGCTCAACAGGGCTCTGAGCAACCTGTCTAGCTGGGAGGTGGGTAACAACCAGGGTGTGTTTAAAGCTCATTTGATGTTGTACTTGGGGCTACAGTTTAGGGTGCACATTGTAGAGTAGAGATAATGGTTTGACTTGGTGATCCTGAATGTTTCTGTGATTCTGATCTAAGTGCATCTGCTTTAGCAGTGGGATTTGACTAGATGATCTCTGGATGTCCATTCCAACCCCTACCATTCTGCAGTTCTGTGATGCTGTGATTATAGAATGTGGCAGCACTGCCTGCTGTGTGAGCTTGCATAACAGCAGTGCATTCGTTAGCTTGTCCTAACAGCACCACAATTAACTTACAAATTCAGATTTTGTGAGAAACAGTTTTTGTTCTTCACCAGCAGGACTGCTGGCAGCAGCATCAACATTGTTGTGGGCAACTCTTGTGTAGTGTTTTGTGCAATACTGTCTGCAAGACTCTATCTTAGATCATCCCCAATATCATAGAATCATAGCATGGTAAGGTTGGAAGGGACCTCAAGGATCATCTAGTTCCAACCCCCTGCCATAGGCAGGGACACCTCCCACTAGTACAGGGCACTCAAGGCCTCATCCAACCTGGCCTTGAACACCTCCAGGGAGGGAGCAGCCACAACCTCCCTGGGCATCCTTCCCAAAATATCATGAGCCATTCTAATGGTGAGAATAGGTTTTATAGTAGATGACTGTGACCTAAAATTTCATGAGGCCTCCAAACAAAGCTCCATCTATAGAGAAAGAACAAAGAATCAGCTTCAAATACAGTAAGATTAATGTGCTGGCATGGCACACTCTGGGAAAGAGTCTAATCAAAAGGTATTTGTGAGAGGTCACATAGGATTGCCTTCTACTAAGAGCAGTGGCAAGAAATGTGGGTTATCAATGATTTGAAAGTTCTAATTAATTTTTTTAGAAATCAGAAGTTGTACCAAGAAATTGAGTCCTCCATCTTCATTAGCACTGGAAATATGCTCTTCTTATTAGTTCTGCAAGCAATGATGGCTTGAAGAAACTTGGAAGAGCAAAGAGCCTTCTCCCTATTCTCTCTGTACTCCAGATCCTCTTCTCATAAACAGTCAGTGTAATGATTTCCATTTTCATCACCCACATGGCCTGATGAGGGAAAGTGATAGAGTCCTGCTGATTCGATCAACGTGTGATACTCGGGACTTGTTTCCCAGCAAACTGAACTAGCAACCAAATTAGAGAGATGAAATCCAAGCTCTGCTCTTCTGGCAGCTGCAGGTATGGATTTTTGATCCACAACCCACTGTATCAAGTCTTTATAAAGAAAACTAGACAATGAGTCTGAGGGTACCTTCTTTTTCATCTCCTGCTGCTGTGCACTTCAGAAAGAGGTGTTTCATAAACCTGGTTTTACCTGCTTCCAGGAAAAGCCTTTTTTTTCCCTAGCATCTCTGCACATGATCAAACGTGCCTAACAACAGAGACAGATGCAAATACACATGTTTTCAAGAGTAAGTGTCCTTCAGAGGGCCATTTGTAAGGAGGAATACAGGTTGTGTCACTGCCTCCTGTGAAAAGAGCTTGGGTGCTCCCTCGAGTCAGTCTCAGTCGATCACATGTGATGGTGTCTGTGCAGGAGAGCTGCAGTCCCACACTTGGGTCCAACACTGGACATACTGCCTTGGCTTCAGAACAGAAGAAGCTGCATTATCAGGGCCACCTCAGCCCATATTTCAGCTGAGCAGCAGCAAGGGGTGCTACAGCAGAGTAAATTCAACAGCTGATCCTCACAGAAAACACACTCATGATAGAGCCTCCTGTTCAGAAATGCAAGAGTCTTACACCTCCAAGCCAGAAAAAGTAGAAACCCTCCTTACAGAAGCAGCAAGAAACAAGACAAAGAACTTTCCTTTGTTTAGTAACAGCCAGGAGAGATACTTCATGGGTTTGTAATGCCCTGAGAGAGCAAAAGTAGCTTCATGCACAGATGTGGTTTGGTGGGATGAATGATGATGTGCATTTAATTTACATCTTGAATTACTGAAGGATGATGACTACAAAGGGTCACCAGCCCTGAAGTTCAGATGCAGGTCTGAAGTAGCTCCAAACATTTCAGAGCACAGGGGGAAGGGCACAAGGCTTGGGGTTTGTGTTGGGTCATTGGAGAGAAAATGGTCATCTACACAATTTTGCTCTGGAACCATCCTCATATTTGTCCAGATTTATGGCCTTGGCTTGGTCCCATTATCAGTAACAACTGTGAGAGAAAGAGCAAGGGAGGAAGAAAAAGACAAAATAATGGCATAAATTCCAGTAGCTCCTGGAAAAAAAAAATACATTTGACCTTTATTATCTACTAAACTTCGAACCCTGATGCTTAAATCTCTTTTTTGCTTTTAAAATATTATCCCTGGCAGAATGGAGTCCAATGAGAAAACAGACTCTGGAAAAAGTGTGAGGCTCTGGGGAGACAGTTATTTACTGGCAGTTTCACAACCGCCCCTGCACTCCTAATGAAATTTCATTTGTCAAATTCAGTACAACTTGGTGACAAGCCAAGCTTACTCTGCCTGCCTTTTAGCTTAGAAACATCTTTTTGGTCTCCTGCTCCCAAGCAGTATCTTTATTTCATTTGAGGGGAAAAGAAAAAAAAAAGCAAAGAGTTTCAGTTGGTAGTTAAAAAGCCAGTCTCAAGCTCTCATGGACATGATTTCTTATTTTAATATGAAAAAGGAGTTAAAATTTTGAGCTGGTGTTAACACCATGCGTCATAAAACATCCTCCTCACCAACAGTGCTTCAAAGGGAAATATATTTGGCTTTGGCAAGAAAAAAAGCAAAACACCCCACAACTGGTTGTGATTTTATATGGACTCACCACTGTCTGGGATGAGGCCACCTAGCAGGAGTCTGGACTCAGCACCCTTCCAACATAGGATGAAATCCACAGCTTTTAAAGGAGGGAATGGATCTTAATTCTTATGGGTGTTCCTTAGCTCTGCTATGAGGACAGGCTGAGAGAGTTGGGGCTCTTCAGCCTGGAGAAGAGAAGGCTTCGAGGGGACCTGATAGTAGCCTTCCAGTATCTGAAGGGGGCCTACAGGAAGGCTGGGGAGGGATTATTTACAAGGTCCTGCAATGACAGGACAAGGGGCAATGGGTTTGAACTGGCAGAGGGGAGATTTAGACTAGATGTTAGGAGGAAGTTCTTTACAGTGAGGGTGGTGAGGCACTGGCACAGGTTGTCCAGGGAGGTTGTGGCTGCTCCCTCCCTGGAGGTGTTCAAGGCCAGGCTGGACGAAGCCTTGAGTGAGCTGTACTAGTGGGAGGTGTCCCTGCCTATGGCAGGGGGTTGGAACTAGATGATCCTTGAGGTCCCTTCCAACCTTACCATTCTATGATTCTATCATAATATGGGAGGCCTGTGTTTAGCTTGTGTTGTATTCCCATGGTGGGCAAAACAGTTTAACTTATTCTGACTTCTCCTGGTTAAAATCCTTCTTTAGCTAAGTTGGCAGTTTTTGAATATTTAGGTCTTAGGGTAGAGCTGCCAAGAGAAAGAGTCACAGGTTTTGTTTGGGTTTATGGAAAAGGATAATTAACAAAAAGAGTGCAAACTGATCACACTTCCCCCATTGTTCAGGAAGAAAATGAAGGAGGGGAAAAAGACAGTGATTTATTTTAGACAGCCAGAAGAGCTGGAGACAGAGAGCTGAAATATGGCAAGGAAACTGCCACTTTAAACAAGTTCCTTTGAGCAATTTGACGATTTTTTTTCCCTTTCTGTCTGAGTTATGAGTCCTTGGAATGCACATACCATTGATTTGCACAATCAGCTCTTCCAGAGGTTCTAAAGCCACTGTATATCCCAGAGAGGAAATATTAGCATGATATGGAGAAACAGAGTCGGATTGTTTGCCAGAGTCAGGCTACCTAACCCTGTAAATGGACATCAGCACTCCTGGCTTCTCCCATCACCACTGGGCAACTGAAATACAGAATCACAGAAACATACAGGTTGGCAAAGCCTCTCAGGATCACCAAGTCCAACCTATAACCCTACTCTACATGGTTCACTTTAGATCATACCCCCAACCACCACATCCAAACAACTTTTAAACACATCCAGGGTTGGTGACTGCACCACCTCCCTGGGCAGCTCATTCCAGTGCCTGACCACTCTCTCTGTGAAAAACCTTTTCCTAATATCCAGTCTAAACCTACCCAGTCTCAGCTTGAGGCCTTTCCCCCTTGTTCTGTCTCCAATTACCTGTGAGGAGACCATCAGCAGCCTCTCCACAACACCCCTTCAGGACAGAAGAATGCCACTGAAACTGATATTATTCACAGACTCCATCCTGGGGAGGTACTGCCAGCATCCTCTCATCCCCATGTCCACCTCCTACAGTGGCAGAGTTCTCCACTGGTAGGTCAGAGCTTACCTTTCAGGGTGCACAGTGGACACTCCAATTTCCAGCAGTAGTGAATTAAGTTCAGTGACTCCCACAGATCAGCCTCCTGTCTAATCTGAAATTAATCTTTGAAAACTAAGGTTATAAGAGACCTCATGAGATCATCTAATACATCTATATATCTATGTATCTACATGTCTGTATCTCTATATCTCTCTTTATTTTTCCCCACAAAAGGCAAGCTGTGATGTCCCCATGCTAACCCAAACACCTGCTTGTCTAAAACACTCTGGAAGGAGAGCCCAGTCCAGACACCTGCTTCAGTATTTCATACTCCCAGACTTTCTCTTTTTTATCTCATAGCCAACTAAGCTTTGCTTCAAATTTGTTTACTTCCTCTCCCATCATGAATGAAGAAAATATTAACTTGGTCTAGAAATACTGAAATTCAATATCAGTATTAAATCTTCTCTTTGAAGCTATCAGTCAGCAGACAGTTTTGCAAAGCAAAATAAAAGGGAATTGCTACAGAAAGGTCCTCTCTTAACACTTTGTCACCACATAAGGGGCCTTCTTTTGGAGCTTTGCTCTGGATCTGGCAGCTCTTTGTTTATTTTGAAAGGCTAAGTTAAGCAGTCACTCAAGGATGGGTAAGAAAAGCCTGAGGCTGGAGATTACCATGTAGCTTTCTAATTAGACTGGAATGAAAATAGGTCTAAATCCATTGAGCACACAAAATATGTTTGCATACTTAGTAATTGATAATAATTATGGTTCCCTACAGCAAGAGCAAATGCCTGGTTGTTATTTTGTAACCTAAGGCAAATGACCAGGATAGTTGTTTCACTTAAGCTGACAGAGTTTGTAGAAGAGGGCACCACAATGACATTCCAGAGTGCTGGGTAAGCTGTCATTTTATCTGCTGGCTGCTAAAAAGAGTACATGATTTAATAATCATAGATTTGATAGGGTGTATTAGAAGGGCTGTGGTTAGTAGGTTGAGGGAGGTTGTCCTGCCCCTCTACTCTGCCCTTGTGAGGCTGCATCTGGAATACCGTTCCCAGTTCTGGGCCTCTCAGCTCAAGAAGAACCTCAGGGAACTGCTTGAGAGCGTCCAGTACAGAGCCACAAAGATGACTAAGGGAATAGAGCATCTTCCTTACGAGGAGAGCCTGAGGGAGCTGGGGCTCTGCTGCTTGGAGAAGAGGAGACTGAGAGGTGACCACATCAATGTTTATTAATATGTGCAGGATGAGTGCCAGGAGGATGGAGCCAGGCTCAGCTTGGTTACGCCCAGTGACAGGACAGGAGGCAGTGGGTGGAAGTTGAGGTGTAGGAAGTTTCATGTAAACATGAGGAGGACTTTTTTCCCTGTGAGGGTGACAGAACACTGGAATAGGCTGCCCAGGGGAGTTATGGAGTCTCCCTCTCTGGAGATACTCAAAATCCACCTGGACATGTTCCTGTGTGATCTGGTATAGGTGACCCTGCTCCAGCAGGGGGGGTTGGACTCAATGAGCTTTTGAGGTCCCTTCCAGCCCCTGACATTCTGTGATTCTGTGATATGGGTTGCAAGTCAGAAGATATTTAATTTATAGGCATTCTCAAAGCAAACTGCTCAGATTTTGGAAGATTTGGAAGATCCATATGGATTTAAAAACACTTAATTGCATTTTTGTGGATGATTTCCAGATATTATGGTGTCCCACAACTGCTTCTTAGTTACCACCTTTATGGCAGCCTGGATTTTAGACAAGGTTTTACTCATGACAGGGCACAGGTACTTCACAGCACTACCTTGAGAGAGCAAGGACTGTTCTGCTGGGTATTGGGTCAGAACTTTCATCTGATCTTGCTGATACGAATTCATACACTGAGTCAGCTGTAAGCAAATCCATGATGAGAGCATGGTAGGTGCATGAAGAGGAGTGTGGCCAGCAAGTCGAAGGAGGTTCTTCTCCCCCTCTGCTCTGCCCTAGTGAGACCACATTTGGAGTACTGGGTCCTGTTCTGGGCTCCCCAGTTCACGAGAGACAGGGAGATACTGGAGAGACTCCAGTGGAGACTGCAAAGGTGATGAGGAGACTGCAGGATCTCTCTGATGAGGAAAGGCTGAGAGACCTGGGACTGTTCAGCCTGGAGAAGACTAAGAGGGGATATTATCAATGCTTATCAATTTCTACAGGATAGGTTTCATGAGGATGGAGCCAGACTCTTATCACTGATGCCCAGCTACAGGACAAAAAGCAACAACTAGAACACAGAAGGTTCCACCTGAACATGAGGAAAAACTTCTTTCCTGTGAGGGTGCCAGAGAGGTTATAGAGTCTCCTGTGGAGAGATTCCAAACCCACGTGAAGATTGTGATTCTGTGCAACCTGCTCTGAGGCATCCTGCCTTAGCCAGTAGGTGGGGAGGGGGGGGTTGACTAGATGATCCCCAGAGGTCTTTTCCAACCCTCACCATTCTGTGATTCTGTGAGTAATAAACATTAAAGTTTTAGACTTCTAGTGAATGGTGTTCACAGCAATGGACATTTATAAAAAGAGAGGAATGGGAGATGCTTATCATCCACATGTTCCCTGGAAGAGGGAGAAGTAGGTGAAAAGCATACATCTATTATGGAGGTTTTACTCTCTGACATATAAAAATACAGGAAAATATGTTAAGAATCTCAGAAGCCAAAGGGAAGAAAACACTGACACACAACATCCATACACTTCTCACAACTGGAACTGGGGTACTGTGCCAGAAACCCCACAGTTCCACCCTCCTGTTCTGTGTGAGCAAAAAAAAAAAATGAGGAATCAAGTAGAAACACCCCAAAATACCAGCAGGGTTTTTCTCTTCCCAGAAACTAAATAATTACATTGAACTCAAGGTCGTCTGGCTTTGTTTTAAAATCTCTGCCAGCAAAACTTAAACAATTTCATGTTGAAAAGCATGGGTTTGGGGTTTTTTTGTTTGGTTTGGTTTGGTTTGGTTTTTTTTTTCAGCCTGTGTCAGTATCCAGATCATTTAAAAAACACAGAACCTATTTTCCATTATGTCACTGTCCTCAAGATACGATATTAATTTTGTTTCATATACCAAAAATCTGATATGCTGCACTCACAAGGCAGGATCTCAGGAGCTACATGAGTGCTCTTTCTGATCCTGTCTGCCTGCATTTTCAATATGAGGGGACTGTATTAGTAGGAAACACAGTATTTATAGATCTAGCATACAGCAGAAAGAATAATGAGACAGAAAACTACTGGAGAGAGTTCAGTAGAGGGTACAAAAATGATGAGGGCACTGATGCTTCTAAAGACCTGGGATTGTTTAGCCTGGAGAAGAGAAGACTGAAAGGGGATCTTATCGAAGCTTATTAATATCCAGAAGGCTGTGGTGGGTTAGGAACTTTCCACACACACACTATTGGAGTTTACCAGACTAGCTCAGATGACTTGGAAGTAAGATGGAGCTCTATTTACAGCACAGCAAAATGTACAAGCATATATACACAATATATTTACAATTACATACAAATCAGAAATAATACAGAAACCTAAACTCTCTTATGGACAAATAAAGCTGCCCAGAAGTGCTCAAAGCTGCCCCCTCTTTCTACCTCTACTTTCCCAGACAGACAAACAAAACAACCAGCAAAGTTTACCTTGTTTTCTGTTAGCCAAGATTAGTATAAAAGATATTAGAGTGGACCAGAGTGGGACAAATTGTTGACATCTTGGCTTTTTATCCCTCTCAGCAAACCAATGAATGATACAGACTTCATCATTATTTTCTTTTCACAACCAATGATCTAATTTCTCTCATTAAAATATTCCACTTAGCCTCAACCCAGCACAAAGGCAGGTGTCAAGAAGTGGTGAGCAGCAACGGGACAAAGGGCAGCAAGTACAAACTGGAACACAGGAGGTTCCAACTGAACACATGCAAAAGCTTCTTTCCTGTGAGGCTAACAGAGCACTGAAAAAGGCTGCCGGGAGCCAGTCTGGAGTCTCCTTCCCTGGAGAGATTGGAAATCCACCTGGGTGTGATCCTGGGGAACCTGCTCTGGGTGATCCTGCTTTAGCAAGGCAGTTTGACTAGGAGATCTCCAAAGGTCCTTTCCAAACTCCACTATGCCAGCATTCTGAAAATGGCTTGTGGTGGTGTGCTGGTCTGAGGCTAACTGGAATATTTTAATGGAGGAAATTATATTATAGGGTGTGAAGAGAAAACAAGGGTGATGTCTGCTTCACTCAGAGGCTTGCTGAGATGTATAAGAACAAGAACATATAGATAAGACAGTCTCACAGGCTTGGAGAGTCTCAATCTCTCTAGCTTTTTGCCTTCTCCTCTCTGCTGAATAACCTCACTAACCACTCTGCCTCTAACCCCCCTGGCTGATCCTCCAAACTCACCTTGCGCATAAGGCAAACCTTGGGGTAAGGTACAGGGGTGGGGAGAAGGTGGAAGGGTGGTTGGGAGCTCCTCCTGGGTACTCTGATTTCTGGGAGGGGAGTTGTGTTGCTGTATTCCCTTTAACTTGGCTATGTCTGTAACTATTCCTGTCTATAGTGTATATCTCTGCTTGTACATTGTGCTGAGCTGTCAATAGAGCTTCAGTCCTTAACTTCCAGCTGGCTAAGTCTAGTTTCAGTGATTTTATAAAGTCTGTGGGGGTGGGGAACTCCCAAACCATCACAGGTGGTGATTTTTAGAGGAGGACCACTCTACTCATTAAGGGGCTGAAGGCCAGGGACTATGCAATAATCTCAAGAGTCCTTAAAGATTAGTTTAGTAATAGGTGGGTGAGTATTTCCTTAAAACTCTCCTTTGGTAGCAGTTCCGAGCCATGATTCTGAGGGACTTTTACATTATACAGCTATTTTTAAAAACTGTTCTCTAAAGAAGAAAGATAGAGACACAATTTCAGTGCTAACAGTAAAGAACTCCATGCTGAGAATGTTCAGCACTTCCAGTTCTGTCAAATGTGGCCCTACTACAGATTTATCAAAGAGCATTAGCAGGTATTGGCCTTTGGGCCAACAGCAATGTGTATAGTAAACGTTCCCAGGATGTGGGTGGATGTTTCCATTGCACAGCTCTGCACAGCTCTCCTGGGCTCCTAGCACAAGAGGTATCCACTGCCCACTAGTGAGTGGAAAGATGTCATTAATGTGGTGATCCCTCAATTTATTAGCAGATCTGTCAGAAAGGAGGACAAAAAACCTTTGATCAAAAAACCCATGGACTGCTGAGCTCCCAGCAAAGAAGAATGTATCCATCCCTAAAGGCATAAATGCACTGATAATGGATCAGTGATGGCAACGACCCATGACTGACAATCCATGTTACAACATTTAGCAGGATTGGGTTGAATAAATGAAGAAGTTTCTTCAGTGACCCAGTTGATCCCTGACAAGCCAGTCCTGTGTTCTTAGACATGTGCAGGGCTTTTGAAAGAAGCATCAGAAGAATCACTGCACCTCCTTTTCCCCACCATCTAGGTTAAGGAACAGATGTCCCCATCAACGTTTATACCATGCTTCATACGAGTCTGCTGAGCCTTTCATAACTGAATGAGAACTGGTTGCAGAAACTAGCTGCTCTGAGCACAGTGAGACCCTGAGCCAGAGGACTCAGACTAAGCACTGACAAAGATTTATCAGACATTTGGCAAGCAAAAAGGTGGCATGTAAGAGACTGCGACTAGTGGAGTCCCCCAGGGATCAGTGCTGGGACCAGTCCTGTTCAACATCTTCATCAATGACACTGATGAGGGGACAGAGTCTGCTCAGTAAGTTTGCTGATGATACCAAGCTGGGAGGTTTGGCTGATATACCTGAAAGCTGTGCAGCCATTCAGCAATAATTGGACAGACTGAGAACCGGGCAGAGAGAAACCAAATGAGGTTCAACAAGGATAAGTGCAGAGTCCTGCATCTGGGAGAGGACAATAAACTGCACCACTACAGGTTGAGAGGCGATCTGCTGGAGAGCAGGCCTGTGGAAAAAGACCTAAGAGTTCTGGTGGACAAGAAGCTAAGCATGGGCCAGCAATGTGCCCTTGTGGCCAAGAAGGCCAAAGGGATCCTGGGGTGTGTTAAGAGGAGTGTGGCCAGCAGATTGAGGGAGGTTCTCCTTCCCCTCTACTCTGCCCTACCAAGGCTCCATCTAGAATACTGCATCCAGTTCTGGGCTCCCCAGTTCAAGAATAACAGTGATCTACTTGAGATAGTCCAACAGAGGGCTACAAGGATGAGGGCTAAAAGACTGGAACACTGCCTTGTGAGGAAAGGCCGAAGGACTTGAGGCTTTTTAGTCTGGAGAGGAGAAGACAGAGTACATACATGTATATATAAGTGTATATATACACATTTATAAATGTATATATATTTATATAAATGTATAGAAATATCTGAGAGCTGGGTGTCAAGAAGGAAGGGACAGGCCCTGCTCAGCTGCACCCTGTGACAGGACAAGGGGCACAGCAAGTTCCACCTCAACATGGGGAGGAACTTCTTTACTGTTATGGTGACAGAGCACTGGAACAGGCTGCCCGGAGAGGTTGTGGAGTCTCCTTCTCTGGAGACTTTCAATACCCATATGGAGGCATTCCTGTGTGACCTGCACTAGATTCTGTGGCCCTGTTTGAGCACAGGGGTTGGACTTGGAGATCTTGAGAGGTCCCTTCCAACTGCTAACATGCTGTGATGCTGTGATAAGGATCCCTTGTGTAGTCCAGCTTTGTGGGTGTAGAGTCAAGCCAGGATGCAAAGTCTAGTTAGGTACCTGCATGGAGGATGAGAGTTAAGATTTATCATGGTGGCACTCCAATATTAGCAGAAGCCAAAGCAAAGAGGAAGAAAGAAACAGATGTACTAAGCACTTGGGCAAAACTCTGCATATCTCCATTTGTCCCCTTGTCCTTCTAGTTATTGTCCCACTGTGCCCAGCACAGAAGTTAAACCTGAATCTAGCCCTCCCACTAGCCTAGCTGCAGTTTAGAAGGCTAAAATGGTGGCTTCATCCTTCTGCAAATATAATGGTGAAGCTTTCGTGACGGCTGGCATCACACTGAGCTTTCTGAGCCCATTTTGGTGCAGCTCTGCATTGTAAGCTACAGAGCAGGAAAACCACATCCTTTCTGAATGTGGGCACATGACCTAGAAGCTCCATGTGTGAGGTGTGTTTTTACTCTAAAACCCCAGAAAAAACATTTTGTCACTGCAGCTAGCAAGGCAGCTAGAGCTGCTGGTGCAGAAAGCAGAACATTGGTGCAGAAGTTACTGAAGTTACTGCAAAAGACCCCTCAAGGGTCTTTTGTTTTTAAGTACAGCACAAATTAGTAGAAGCAGAAAACAACTGAAAGAGTAGCTTCCCTCTACAGTATCTTCACCTCCTGTGTGGACTCCATCAAATGAACAGACTTTTCAGAAGTCCTGGGAAAAACTTACTGGCTACTTTGACCATTGAGATGCTTTACTGCAATGAATTATTTTCAGTTCCTTGCTGAGCCAAGGGAGAGGCCACTTTGTATTTACAGGATCAAAGTGGCAGAGGTCATGGCTGCCTAAGCAAGCAGGCTGTGACAAACTCACAATGGATGAATTTTCACTTGGCTGAACTTTAGGGACCAGAAACTGGCCCAGCGTTTTCTACTTCTCCTCCTCCTCCTCCAACTATAAAATCTCTCCTGCTTACAGAATTCCTGGGTGAAAAATTTTACCTGGAAACAGCTCAAACATATTTTAAAGGCATGGTGATTATTATTTGATGTGTTTTCTCCTCTGTATGCCTGACTTCTGCCAGAAGAAATGCATTTGTGAACAGGGGAGATGCAGGTCTCAAACTTCATCTCAGCTTTGCTAAGCCAGGACATTCAAATATCTTGGGCATGATCCCAACAAACATTCAGGGATTGGATTCAAAGGGCACCCAACTCTCAACCATCCAAGCAAGGGTGGGTATAATGCAATAGGATCTATTGGATACCTCTGCCTTCCTGGGACTGCACCTGTGTCAGCTGTGATACCCAGTTAGACCTGCCCATTGACTCCATGCTCAGGCAACCTAGTCACACTTCTGGTGGACCTACTTTTGAAAGTCTAGCCCTCAAACATTCACAGGCCTAAGTGAAGCAAACCTCCAAACTACTTTGATTTTTGAGAAGGATGGCATGCTGGAGATATTTTAGGCTATAAACTAAACCTGTATTTTATAATTTGCCTAAAAGAAGCCAAATTTTGACTAGATAAAGGAAGGACATTTTTTACAGTGAGAGTGGTGAAACACTGGTACAGGTTACCCAGAGAGATGGTGGATGCCTCATCCCTGGAAACATTCAAGGTTGGGTTGGCTTGGGCTCTGAGCAACTTGATCTAGTTGAAGATGTCTCTGCTTAGTGCAAGGGGTAATTAGATTATACAACTTTGAAAGGTCCCTTCCCAACCAAACCATTCTATGATTCCAGGATCTGAGGACCCCTGCTACCCACAATACACCTAACACCTGGAACCATGACTACATAAACACATCACACGTGTGCTTGCTTTTGTTTTCTGCAGTGCAGAACAAACCTTGCAAGAGAAAAAAAACAACAAAGGAAACATTAAAGCAGAGCTGAAAGCTGGCCAGAGCTGCAGGTGGACAAATTCCTTTCCATATCAGGTGTCTTCAATTGTATCACTGTGCAAAGTAAAAGCTGAAAGTTGCAGAAGTACTTCTGGTTTATCCAAATTATTTGGGTGAAGTAGTGATAAATGGGAAAAAAGAAAAGGGGATCTAAATTCACAAATTTTTAAAGAACATCTTTTTCTAAAGAGTGAAATAATGAAATAACCTCTGTCAACATCAAAGAAGAGAATTGAGGTCAGCAAACAGAGTAGCCTCAAAGCCTGAGAGAAGGGGGCAGGAGGAGCACTTGCTGCTCACCATATGAATAGCAAGCAAAGAAAAAAGCAGACCTGACCTTTCAAGGAGACCTGGAAACAGCCCCAAGAGCACTGGTCACTAAACCAAAATAAAACTAAATAAAACACACAAAAAGGCATTGAGAAAACCTCACTCCAATAGGAAGAGGAAGTGGTTTTAGGGGATTAGCTTCCAAAAAACAAAGCCCCACTCTTCCTCAGGCTGTGAGGAGTCCCAGAAATACTCTTCTATAGCATTGATAGGGCTGTGAAAACGAACAAATGTTGGCAACCACTCGACAAATGATAGTAATGGGAGGTGACATCTCTGGACCTCAACCAGCGAGCACACAATTGTCTCATTTTCATGGTGTGTCAAATTAAATTTAGATTTTAGTGCTTTGCTTGTCTTGCACTGTTATCTCCTCCCCAGAGCAGAACACAGAAGAACATTTACAACTTCACACTGACTTTGACCTGCAAACACAAATACCAGCCCACAAAAACTAGTGCAGAATCATTTTCCCAGCTTTCACGTCAAGTCACAGAATTAGAGAATAGTAGGGGTTGGAAGAGACCTCTGAGGATTGTCTAGTCCAAACCCTCTGCTAAAGCAGGGTCACCCAGAGCAGGTTGCACAGGAACACATCCAGATGGATTTGAAATCTCTCCAGAGGAGACTCTCTGGGCAGCTTGTTCCAGTGCTGCATCATCCTCAAAGGAGAGAAATTTCCCCTCTCCTTCACATGGAACCTCCTGTGTTCCAGTTTGTCCGTGTTGCCCTTCGTCCTGTTGCTGGTCACCACCAGCAAAAGAGTCTGTCTGCACCCTCTTGACCTTCATCCTTTGGATATTGATAAACACTGCTGAGATCCCCTCTCAGTCTTTTCTTCTCCAGGATAAGCAGCCTCAGGTTGTTCAGCATTTCCTCATCAGAGAGATGCTCAGTCGCCTCAGCACCTTCAACTGGACTCTCTCCAGTAGTTCCTTGCCTCTCTTGAACTGAAAACCCCAGAACTGGACACAGCATTCCAGACATGGCTTCACTAGGGCATAGTTCAGGGGAAGGAGAACATTCCTTAACCTGCTGGTCCAATTTCTTCATGTGTGGCTCTCAGTGCATCTATACCCCAGAAGCATTTGAGAAGACTGGGTGGATTTGTACTTGATGAGCAGCAAGGAAGTTTTCTCAGCCAGAAGCTGTGTTGGGCAACACTGAGTTTCCCTTTTCAGAAAGTCCTTTCCCAACAACCATAGCAACAACCACAAACACCACAACAGCCTACTAACCTTCACAGAACTGAAACGTCCTAAAATCTTAGGATGTTACCAGCAGAGGCAGTGATAAAGCATTCATGGGTACAAAATAGACACCGGTTTTGTCTTGGCACTGTAAGGCTGGGAGAGTTGACTAAGTCTTCTTTATCTTGAGTCTAAACAGATGATACCATGGAGTCACAGCCACACCTGAGCCAGCTTTCCTAGGTCTGGAATTACACCCTCTCATTTTGTCACTAAATAACAGTCACCTCTTCAGCTGTTGTTTTTCAAGTGAAGATAAACTTGTGCCTCTTCAACACTCTCAACTCCTCTGCAAGTGCTGTTGTAGAGACCTGGCACTTCAACAGCATTGATACTTTTCTTGGAAATGGCATTAAGATTCTTAGAGCACCCAGACAACAAACAGCATCTCCATGAGCTTTGGCATAACTCAGATTTGGGCTTTAAAATGGGGAGGAGTCTATGGATTCAAAACAGGACAGAAGTTGAATTCCTCAAAGTTGGTTGTGTGACTTCAGAAGACTCTGAATTTGAATCTAAGACTCAACAGAGAGCAGGTGTAGAGATGGAGGTGGAAAAAGAGCTATCAAAATGAAAATAGCACTACAAGTTTCAGATTACTGCATGGGGACTTTTGGAGAAAAGGTATTAGTTTGACTATTAGATTAGATTGTAATTAGTCTGACTTCAATGCAGAAGGGGGAAGCATGTCTAATGCCACCTTATTCTTTTCAAGCTGGAAGCACTAGAAACCCTCTGCTCGTGGTGTTTTGGCACTTCTGGGCCCAGAATCTCAGTACACAGAGATGAATAAAAACTGGGGAAAGGCACGAACCAGAACTCCATCCAAATCTGACAACTTACTGCCTGTGGTGCAGACTTTGTGAATAAGTTCAACAGGAGATGGACATGGGAAAAAAGAACCCCAAACCTACAATGACTTCTGGAATGCAATTTTGTCACATAAGCAGACAAAGACTCATCAAGGACCCAATTCAGTGAATCACACACAGGCAAAGGAATAAGGAAGGAGTTGAGTACATGCATGAAGTTAAGGCCATGGTAGAAGTTCTGCTCCCTAGCAGTCAGTTCCCATTTGGAAACCCTTGTTAATAAGAGCAAGAGGAAGGAGGAGGGTTATTTAGTATGATATTTTTAGATAGATTTTTAATGGAATATTTGTTAAGCTTTCTTCCACCTCAACTCCCCCTCCCCGCCCGCTGTCTGGGTTTTGTGTGTGTGTTTTTTTAATGGTTAGCAATGCATCACAGTCTGGCTGCTTTTTAAATATTTGCTTGGAAAAAAAAAAAAAAAGAAAAAGAAAAAAAGAAATAATAGAATGTAGTCTGTGCTTAAGAAAAAGTATTTTGGCACAAACTAGGCATTTTCAAACATCCATTTACCAGATGGATCACTTTGTTCAATTACAAAGGGAAGGGAGGGGGAAAAAAATGGGGAGGGAGTTGAAAATCAAGTGGAATGTCCTTAAGCACACAGTATTGTTTACTATCTGCATGTCTCCTGGCATCAATAAGCTCTTCAAAAATGTTCTTTTCCTTTAAAGAAGTCTGCATTTTTCACAATCATAAAAAGGCAGTAAATATACCCTACAATAGCCTGATGGAAAAATGTGCTAAAGTATTTCTATAAATCAAATGTAGCAGCTTGGCATTAGCTCTGAGGCAGTAAATTTAGTAAATTAGGACCAGATGATTTTAAAATAGAATCTTACATAACCTGCTAGCGTGATAGAGATATATTTTTGAATTTAACACAAGTTTGTCTGTCTTCATAAAGTTATCTTGGCTGCTACCAGAATGCGGTTCAGCCTTTAAGAAACCTTTTTTTTTTTTTTTCCCTTGTTATTTCTCAAGTGCAGAATGTTTGAAGTATCAAAATAAGGAGAGGAACAGATTTCTCAAAGACAGAAAATGCAATAAGCTATACTGAACCACGTAGCTGTGGGTGCTTTATATCCCTAATGCCCCATGTAATTTCTTTCTCATTATTCAGATTAATAATGATCTATTTCTCTATCCATTTTCCTTCTCTTGTCCTCTTTTACTTTTCCCACAAATCCCAAGAAATGTCTCACTCCATTTCTCCCCACAGTGCTTACCTGGTCAGACAGTCTTCTCTTTCACCCATCTGCTAAGGCCAGGAGTCAGCATTTGGAATCTGGCATTTAGAATGATCATAGAATCACAGAATGGTAAGGTTGGAAGGGACCTCAAGGATCACCTAGTTCCAACCCCCTGCCATAGGCAGGGACACCTCCCACTAGTACAGCTCACTCAAGGCCTCCTCCAACCTGGCCTTGAACACCTCCAGGGAGGAAGCAGCCACAACCTCCCTGGGCAACCTGTTCCAGTGTCTCACCACCCTCACTGTAAAGAACTTCCTCCTAACATCCAGTCTAAATCTCCCCTCTGCCAGTTCAAACCCATTGCCCCTAATGAATCATTCAGGCTTGAAAAGACCTTCAAGATCATCAGGTCCAACCATTAACTTAACAATACTTAGTCTGCTGCTAAACTATTTCACTCAGCACTGCATCTATCTCATTTAAACACCACTTTCCTGGGCAGCCTGTTCCAGGGCTTGATGACCCTTTCAGAGTAGATTTTTTTTCCTAATATCTAATCTAAACCTCCCCTGGTGCAACCCTATGTCCTCTCGCTCTGTCACCTCACTACAAGCTCCTTTCAAGTAGTTGTAGAGAGCAAGAACACCTCCCCTTTTGACCCTAGCTACACATGCAATACCTAAAATTTTCCCTCCCAGTACAATCTGGACTTTCATGTTTCTGAGGCAGCATTTTCACCACTAGATATCATGTCAGGCCACTGTTTATGTTCTGGGAAGAGGGAACTGCATACATATGGCCTTCGTGGTGGTTTTTCTTGTTAAACACTCATCCATATCATGGTCTCAACAACAACTTCTGGAATATTTACTGTGGACCCACCCCATGGCATGCAACAGTGCTTTACTTTTGAAGGCATGACTAAGATCCTTCTACAGTGCCTGCTTACTGTTGAGAAAGACAGAGCTGACATGTGCCATCTCAAACAGTTCAAGAACTTATCTAGTGTCCTAACACTCCCAGGGACTTCTAACAATGGTTTCTAGACCTGCATTCTTCAGGACTTCATGACACAACACATGAGCTAAGCTCCTCCTCAAAAACCATAAGTACACGTGGAGACAGATTTTTACAGCTACCAGACAGGGCTGAACTCTAAGGAGGTGAAGAGTCAAATCCTTGTGTCAGCTCTTATGACTCAAACCCTCATCAGACTTCAGGAGAAAACATCCTGAGTCAATTGAGATGCAAGGGTAAGGGCAGACAGGGGAGAATGTACATGTTGAAGGAGAGATCAGCAAACAGCTCTGTGCAGTCTTACTTTCATGTGGTCCCAAGACTGTGCAAGTTTAAGTATCTAGACTGAATCCAGCAGAATAACTGTGATGGATGCTAGTGAGAGACAAGTTATCTACAAGCACTGCTTCCCTCAGCAGAGACAGTCTACTACGAGGAGCCAATTAAGTCAAAGCCAAGGCTTGGGAAGCTGCACGGCATGGGCCAAGTCATGGTCCCAGCGAAGTCGAAAGAAGCTTTGCCAATGAGAACATTCTCTGTCCTTTTCACCCTGCCTCTGGCTACCCCGGTGCTGCAAGCATTCAGAGCTTGCAAATGACAGCAATGGAAAAGAGAGGGAACAGAGTTCCCACGTTTCTTCTCTCCTGGTATTGTTTCCTAAAGCTTGCAGTAATGCAACGATCTTTTCTTTAAAGGACATCAGACTGAACTGCTTGTTAAAAATAACAGAAGGGGAGGAGGGGTCTGGAAATCTGTCATTTTCCTTTAAAGAATGGTTTGGGGAGAGTAGACCATAAACAGATATAGATGGCAGCAAAGATAACCATTTTTGGCAGTTTTGTGGGGATGCAAATTTACACTGAGCATGAGACAAGAGATTAACAACATCCAGAGAAGAGAAAAAGAAGTCAGACAGTGTGAGGCATTTCATGTGCTTTTCTCTGTTGTTATGGATATCAACTGACCTCCACAGACCTGGGTGAGGTGAAAGGGAGAATAGATGACCACTTTCCTATTGCTTATCCTTCCAGATACGCAGATATGCAACAAAAGGCTCCTAAAACTAGAGACACCAAAAATAACAGGCTCTGCAAACAAAATGGACACAGTTGGTTAGTCCAGCCACAGGACAATTCCTAGTATGATGTGTAAAGTGACTTAAAGTGGTGTGAATTTTGAAAAATCAAAGGGAAGGGGAGAGTGCTTAGATTAGGGTTTCTTTGGTCCTGGGTCCCTGAGATGGGACTGAGATGAAGAGCTACTCTGCAAAGGGGATTCAGGGGATTTTTAAGGGGTTTGATGCAGTATTTAAAATTTAATAGGTGTGCAACGACTTTAACACACCCCCCTCTTTGTACACCACTTTGTAGCACTGTGTTTCTGTACAACCTCTGTCCACAGAAATTCAGAGGAAAGTGCTCTTTGGGTCAGGACATCATCCCCACAAGCCCAGTATGGCAGATGCATGCATTCCAAAGAGCCTGGGGTACTTCCAAATCGGGATCACAGTGCTGTGGTGGGCTGGTTGGCCTCCACCAAAAAACCCCAACCAACTCAAACCAAAACCAACCAAATAAAAGAAAAAAAGAAAAAGCTTAATGCATCTCGCTGCTGTTTTCATACCTGGTGGAACAATGTAATGTGATCTGCATGGAAAAAACACTCAGCTCCAGAGTTTCGCCCAAATGGAGGAAAGCCCAAGTTGGAAGTTCAGGTAAAGATCTGAACTATTGGATGCCAGCCCTGTGACTTCTTATGATTGCATGAGAAGCTGAACATGCCTAAGCCTTGTGCCTATGTTTCTCGTCTGGGGCAATTCCGGTTCCAATTCTGGACTCCTTTCATCTTAAATGAGCTGTGATGGCTAAACATACATTTCCTCTTGAGCAACCTCCCTGTATTACATTTACCATCTTTCATCCACACAATTGTGAACTAGAGTGGAGGCTTTTGCAGTCTTCATAGTTGTGCTATTTTTCAGCTTTTCTTTTTTAAAGAAGACAATAAAACCCTCTTTTGGCACCAGAAGGTTGAACGGCATGCACGCCACACGTCTGGAAGCAAGCCTGTATTTTTTAATCCATGTATTAAAAATATTCAGTGCTAGAGGGGAAAATAATGGAGTGTGTTCTACAACCATTAGACTGGTTTGTTTGTTTGGGAAATGAATAAGCCTTTGACAGTATCTCTGGAAGAAATAGGCCAGTGCGTGCTCTATCCTGAGATCCTTTTCCCTCTCCAGCCTTTTCCACATACCCTACATTCTTCTTGCCCTGCCAACTCCGCTGCAAGGACTGGGGACCCAGTCTGCTACAGCCTTGCCCCCATTTGAAGCCACCAACTTCTTCCATCTCTTCTACCAAATGTCCCAATGTTAATAGCATCACTGCACGTATGGAGGTTCTTGGAGCTCTTACTCATCCTGGCTTTGCAAAGCACACATGGCAGCTCAGCTATCATCACTGCCATCTTCCTCAAACTCCTGCCCATGCTGCTGAAAACACGAAGTACCCCTGAGCCACGTGCCTGACACCTGCTGCATGGTTGAGTGTCTGCTGTCCTGACTGGTCCTGGAGAAGTTACTCTTTTCTGTCCTCGTCTGCAATTGCACTCAGAATTAGACCAGAGATGAATGAATTTTGATTTTACATTCTCTCCTTTCCTTTCTCCAGGGTGAGACAGGTCCCTCTATGTTGCTTTAATACTGACTTCAATATTTTCCTTTCCCATGTTCATTCTACCCTTAGAATGTGACTGCTTGATTCTCAGAACAAGTGAAAATTGCAGCAGTATTTATTTTCCTCCTTTTTTTCTTTGACTGAACAGACTTTTCAGCTTTTATTCACTGGTCAGGCTGCTGGCGTAGTGATAGCTGGTGCCAGCATATCTAAACTCCAACTGCCTTCCACGATTTCTCAAGCTAACAAAGACTGGATTCACTTTCCAGACCTTTTGGGTGGGAGGACATCAGTATGTTTCTTTCTGGTTGGCATTTGAAGCAAAACGGAGAGGACAGAGGGAGCTGCAGTTATTCCCTTTATCTGAAGGAGGGTCACTAAACAAGGCCTTGATGGTTGACTAATAAAGTTAAATGAAGAAACCCCGCATAAACGCTGCCCTTCTTGAGACTGTGAACAGCTTTTGTGCCTTATTATGAAAAGAGGTGGGATGCCTGTAAGATTAATTCCTAGATACTGAAGGAAATGTAGAATTCTAGAACAAGGCAAGTGATCCAGCTCTGTGATTAAAAGGCACCTTAGGCAGAATGGCAAAGGGCAGTCAAGCTTAAAAAGATGATTCTGTTAACAATTTTTATTCTCCGAATTTGATCCTCGCACTTAAACCTGACCGCTACAACGATCACTACCCATTCTTCCGTCTTCCAGGACAGGCTTCTGTCACTCTTAAACAGAATAGACCTCTTGCTTGAAAATATTTTCATCACTGGTCAGAGAAAAACCAGAGCAGACTTTGTTCTGATTCACTGAAATGCAAAATATTTCCTTCTTTGGGCGAGAATGAAACCTTTTCCTCATTATCTCCTAGAGAGGTGGGAGACGGGGCCTTTCTGTGCAGACAGGCACAGAAGTCTGCCCACGTCACTGCTGAATTCTTGCTTCAGGAAACAGCAGTGTTTCATCTCTTTTTAACAGATTGTCCAAGCAAGCAAATTCCACCAGTCCGAGTGTGTATAAAGCCATTCTGTACTGGAAAAATTCCATCCACTGCATACCCACTGAACCAGTCTGGGCAGCGTTACAGGGGTGGCAGGGCCAAGGAGAATTACCATGGCTCCTTTGCTTGTAAGGTTCTGTGGCACTATAACTAAATTAACTTCAACCCCAGCCCCCAAGTTTCACAAGCAAGAAGTGATGCGGATGCCACACCACATTGTCCAAAGGATAGTTAGGGCTTTGTACAGCGAAAAATAAAAGACAGCTCAGTGTTTCCCAAACACAGAACTCACAGCCCCATTCTGAAAGGACCCTCTCAGCTGTGAGTGAGGCACTCTGCTGCATCTCTCTTTTCTCAGGTTGTGCCATAGGGGACTAGGAACAAGGGACTGTTGTTTGAGTAACCTTTGAGAGCAGGATATGTGTCTTGTGTTCTTCTCCTGTCAATGTCACAGGGCAATAACTGGCTGATTTGCTTCAGTGGGTATTCCCTTCCCAGCCTGGCTTACAGCTCTGCTTGATGTTGTGTGCTGGTGGACGCGCTGCAGAGCCTGACTTATCAGCAGTTTGGCTGCTCTATCATCTCTGCTGCTGCCATCCCCCAAAATACCCCAGAACCCCAGTTAGCAATCTGGAGGGCACCAGGAAGACACAGAGAAATAAACTGAGTAATAAGCTCACAAGAATGGTGTATGAGAGTAGGAGACAAGCAGTAAGTTGCCCAAATGAGTGGAGTGTAATATTAACTGCCCTGGGGAAAAGCAAAGCACCAAAGAAAAGCCATTGATGCAGGCACAAGGTGAAGCCACAGAACCCATTTGCTACTCTGCTAGAACTGTGGCAGCATAAAATATGAGGTGATGAATCAAGCCATTGCTGTGCTGTGAAGCAAAAAGACACACTACATGAATTACCTTCCTGAGAACTTCAATAGGGCCGTGTAGTTATAAATCCTGGCAACACAGCTCAAGTTGCCTCTGCAACACAGACATCAGAAACACCAGGTCTCGGCTTCCTCATCAGCATCTTCCATTGTACAAGTGAGCTGATTATCCAAGGCAACCAACCAAAAATTTCCCTGGGCTATGCCTGAAACACATTATTATATAGTAAAGGCATGGCAGCCAAGAAGGTCAGCAAGGAAAGTAAAGTGCTTGTGCAAGCCACACATATGTGCTTGCCACCATTCTGACTTCTTAGAGCAATGTGTCAAGGTTAGAAGATTGTGTTTAGAAATCTCTCTTTTAAGGTATTTCTGATTTCTGGTAGTCATGATAGATTGGAGAGGTTCACCACACTGCTAGCTCTGCTCTAAGTGTGGCACCAAGCAGTTGAGTTTCACCCTTTGGGAAATTAAAAAAAACCCACAAACAAACCTCACAGTGCAAAGAAAACCTGCAACAATAAATGGAATAGGTGAGGGAAGGGGAATAACAGAATTACAGAATGACAGAAACATTCAGATTGGAAAAGACTCTCAGGACTGGATCACCAAGTCTAACCAATATCCCTACTCTACCAGGTGCACCCTAAACCATATCCCCAAGCACCACATCCAAATGACTTTTAAACACATTCAGGGTTGGGGACTCAACCACCTCACTGGGCAGCACATTCCAATGCCTGACCACTCTTGCTGAGAAAAATATTTCCTAATATCCAGTCTAAATCTACCCAGTTGCAGCTTGAAGCCATTCCATCTTGTTCTATCACTATCTACCTGTGAGAAGAGACCAGCACTAACCTCTTCACAACATCTTCCAGGATAAGATCTTCTGCCAGCCTCCTCTTTTTCCAGCTAACAGAGTGAGAGTGTGTGTGGAAAACGAGCAGTGGAACTCGTGGGGTAGGTGGTGTGTGATGGCAATTTCTTTTCTCCCCCTAGAATACCAATTCTTGTACCTGATGCTTCAGGACTGCAATGTATAGTTATCAACACTGGCAGTCTTCATTATTTTGTGTCCAAAGTGTCTTTCCAGAGGCAGCTAGTCAACAGGTTTTAATACAAATTATGGAGTGTGATAAAGGCAAAACAATATGTAGAAGGGAACAACCCAACTAGAATTTGGCATTAGCACGTTACCTCATATTAAGATCATCCAGGGACATTTTACACACATTCAAAGCAATGCAAGCTAAAACAAAAGCAGAAGGTACAGCTTCTCAAATGTCCTTAGGTTTCAGAACACGATCATAAAGCGTTCTGAAAATGGAAAAATACCAATTGCATGCAAAGTGTCACTATTTGTGGAAAACAGACAGACTCTGCATTTACAGGTAAACTCAGAAATATGATTCTGCTTTCCTTATTTTTCTCTCTGATGCTTATTAATCTGGTTTTACAATTTTAAAGGCATGTGTCATCATGATAATAGTGATATGTAATGAGATTATGTGAGATTAAGAGGCAAGTGACTGTCCCCATGTACCCGGAATTGGTGAGGTCACACCTTGAGCACTGTGTTCAGTTTTGGGGCCCACCACTACAAAACAGAGATATATTGAGGTACTGCAGTAGGTCCAGAGAAGGGTAATGAAGTTGTTAAAGGAACAAGAACAAGAACAGCTGAGGGAACTGGTGTTGCTTCGCCTGGAGAAAAGGATGCTCAGGGGACACCTTCTCACTCTCTACAACTACAGGAAAGGAAGTTGTAGCAAGGTGGAGGTCAGACTCTTCTCCCTAGTAACAAGAGGAAATGGCCTCATATTGCACCAGGGGAGGTTTAAATTGGATATTAGAAAAAATGTCTTCACTGAATGGGTTATCAAACACTGGAATAAGCTCCCCAGGGAGATGGTTGAACCTCCATCTTCGGAAGCGTTTGAAAGACTCAGAGATGTGGTGTTAAGGGACATGGTTTAGCACCATACATGGTAGAGTTAAGTCACAGTTGAACTCGATGATCTTAAGGGTCTTTTCCAACTGAAACAGTTCTAAGATTACACTAGAGCTTATTCAGGAAACAGTATTTGGGTGGTTGATTTAGTTGGGGCAATTAATGAGGCAGGAATTATAAAATGTGTAGTTATTTTATTTCTAAAAATGCCTGCCCACAAACTAGATACAAACTAGTTAAACTTGGGTTCTAATTCAGTCAGGAAAATCTTCACAAGGATGCTTATGGGCAATTCATTAACTTAGGACAATCAGAAAACTGGAAAGGTTTAGCCACAAAACGGTTTTGCCCCACTTAGAAACAAAAAGCAGTCTGGAGCCCTAGGGAATGTTTGTGCTACTCACAGTGGTGGAGTAGGAATTTCCAGATAGTCCCTGTCTCCTTTGCGACGGAGTGTTGGAACTCCTCCATGTCTTGATAGCTGTTGAGAGGCTTCTAGATCTTCCCAGGCTGTGGCAGGGTGCTGGGAAAGAGGCAGATGATCTCTGACCTGATCCTGGTACCTCTTGGCATGGAGGTCTGAAGAAGTGCAGGCAGAATCTCTTGCAGATGTGCAGAGAGCACAATGTCAGTGGCAATTCTCACCATGTCGTGAGGTACTTAATGCCGCCTTCTGCTAAAATTGAAGCACTTAACTTTTCAGGTAGTTCAAGCCCAAAACATCACGGCTAAGCTGGTCTGAAGCACGAGGCAGAGCAGAATAGGTTGTCCAAGCTGAGAGCAGTGAGGCAGAGCAGGTTGTCTGAGCAGAGCAGAACGTAGAGCACAGCAGCACATGCTGAGGCAAAGCAGCGAGGCAGAGGCAGCTCCGTGAGGCAGAGGCAGCTCCGTGAGGCAGAGGCAGCACAACTGCTTGTGCTCTGGAGTATGAAGGACAAAAACATACGAAAGAAAACTGAAGGTCAAATTCTACAATTAAGAAACACTCCAAGAAGATTTGCCCTCTCCTAATAGTAAGCTGGTTATGTATGATCCCTAGAAGAATTAATTTCTTAACAGAAATTTCTCAAGACACAGCATACAAATGAGCTTTATTCTCTTGAAAGCACCCAAATTTATTTCAACACTGCACACAAAACAAGGCTGCCTTAAACTCAGCATGCACAAAACATGAACTATTTCAAGTTATCTTATTGGAAACTCAGAATAATCTACAGCAACAACAAAAACAGAAAGAAAAGCTCAGAGAATAAAAACTCTCTGAGGGGTTGTAGCCAGTGAAGCTACAGGATTGCACAGGGAACTCAGCCATAGTGACATGCCCTGTGCTGCAGAAAGTAGCAGCTCACTTTTCTCACTAGTAACTGAGGCATCTTTTGTGCTGACAGGGACTTGTACCAATGAACTACTGGGCCATGCACAGCCAAGAAGATCGTATAGATAAAAAAAACCCAAAACATTTTTGCATTCATTTGTAAATTTGCATAGTGCAGCCACATATTTTATACTGGAATAAAGAATGGAGGAGATTGCAGATAAAAGTGTGACATTCTTTAGAAACCATGAAGCCCTTTCAGCAATAGGATCCCTCTCCACAGGATTAGTCACTTGAGAATTTAAGGATATCGCTGTACTATGGAATGAAGTTATGTTTGTAATCTGGTAGTACAAGATTATTCTTTGCCATTTTTCCTTAGGCCACTAGAAATAATCTTGAGTCCATCTGTGACCTCAAAATGCTGGGTAACATCCAACTTGGGCAAAAAGGAGAGAATTTGTTTCCTGTTCATCTAAACAAGCTGGAGTTTGTCCCATCCAGAAAGATTCCTATTATGTGCACCATATTAATCATGCCTGATTAAGAGGTCTGACTTAAAAAGCATGGAGAATCACCACACATTTATTTTCCATGCTCCTTTCTTCTCCAAAGATACCAGAGTTAATTATTACTCTCTTCCAAATAGTCCCTATTTGCCATGGTCACTCTTTATAATGGACATTTCTAGATCATTAAAGCCATCATGGTCTCTGCTGTCTAATCAGCGTTTAAATAGATGCTTCCTCAAAGGGAACACTTAGTGCTTTGACTCAGGATGTAGTAGTAAAAGATCACCTTTTGCAGACAAACGAGAACAGGAATAGATTGTAAAGTTAGGAATGGAGCAGCACGACCTGTTCATCTCCACAAGAAAAAGGCAGCTGTGGAAGGGATGGCTGACAAAGATTTAGCAGCAGGCAGGTTTGGCGGCAAGCAGCGATCTCTGTGCAGCCTCACTGGTGGGGCAGGCCCAGCCTCAGGCCAGGCTGTTTGGGGCGGTTTTGGTGCCTCACCATTTTGTAACTTCAGAAACTCTTCCCAGGTCTGCCCTCACTGATAGCCTGGGCACTTTGGACCTTGACAGACACAGAAAACCCCCAGCAGAGGAGGCAAAAGCTGGGGTGTGGGCAGCAGATAGGCAGCCTTTTGTTCTGAGTGTCCGTTTCGCGCCGACAACTCGAGGTGCAGCAGCTTTGCAAGAGTGGCAGGGTCACAGGAAGCTGGGCCGTCAGCCCTGGGTCTCTGAGGCACTTTCCCTCCCGCTACACGGAACGAGAGTGCAGCTCACCCAGCTGAGCCTTAGCCTGCTCACCTCAGCTGAACCCATCGATCTCCAGCCCTCTCTTCTCAGCTGGCACCGTTAAGCCGCAGCTTCCTCGTTCCGCAATCCTCAAAAAGGGTCCCTTGCCCTCAGCTCCGCCCATTGAGTCCCAGCCCACTCCTCTCAGCTTCGACCGAGCCCCGTCTTGCTGCCCTAGTCGCGCCCCACTCCCCGGCATCCCTTACACTCAGCTCACCCCATCGGCTTCAAACTGCTCCCTTCGGCCGAGACCATCGATCCTCAGCCTGCTCCCCTCCCTTCAGCTCACTAAGCCTCTGCCTGCTTCCCTCGACTCACGCCTTGGACCCTCAGCTCGGTCCCCTTATAGTCCCAGGAAAAGCATCCCTTACACTTAGCCCACAGCTCCCTCCTCAGCTCAGCCCACCCTCCCCTAAACAAAAGCCCCAGTCTGCTCCCCTCAGCTCATCCCATTGAGCTCCAGCCCGCTCCTTTCAGCTGTGCTCATCGATCCCCAGCTTTCTCCCCTCAGCTCAGCCTGCCCCCCTAAACTCCAGCTTCAGTCTACTCCCTTCGGCAGCGCCCATCGAGTCTCGGCCCCGCTCCCCTCGGCCCGCCAGCAGCAGCACGCTCCAGGAGCGGCGGCGGAGGCAGGCGGAGGGCCGGGCTGGGAGGGTATCCCCGAGCACGGCCAATGGGAAGGGCGCTATGCAAATGAGCGGGGCAGCCTGGCGGCGGGACGGGCGCCCAGACGCGGAGCAGCGGCGATGCGGCGGGAGCTGGAGTAGCTGCTGCTTGGGCCCCTTCAGCGATCTGCAGCCATGAAGTACAAGGTAAGCGGCCGGCGCCAGCGGATGCCGGGGCCGGGGCCGGGGCTGGCACTGGCACTGGCGTGGGCAAAGTTTCGTGGGTTTGCAGCGGCTTCGCTCGCTGAGGGGCTGCAGCCCTGACAAGTGGCAGGCAGGTCAGGGTGTTCCCCTCGGCACCCCCGTAGGGCAGGCGGGTACAGCCTCCTGTTGCCTGCCGCTGTGCTCTGTCCCCAACGGAGGTGCCAGGTGGGGAGAGGAGCAGTGGGACCGAGAAAGGGGACAATCCGGCGGGTACCTTCCGGGTGCTCTGCTGGGTTCCTGATGGGGGGGGAAAGAGGATTTTTTTCCTCCCGATGGGTCGGTGCCTCTTCCACCAGCGCTGGTTAGCAGTACGAGTCCGGCATCTGGAGAAAGGCAAGGCGGGTTTGTGCGGGAGTTCCGGCAGCGGTGTGGGACAGGGATCGGTGCCTCTCCCCGCGATGTAAACTTCAGCAGCCCGTGTTCTTGTCACAGTGCAGATTTTAGGGCAGTTCTGTTTGATGGGTCACGAAAAGTTACATTTAAAATAAATTGTATCAAAAACCAACCAAACAAAACCAGCTTATCCCCCTTTTCCATGTTAAATTGTTGTAGCACAATCTTTTACCTTTTTTTTTTTGGTGGCGGTGTGTGTGTTGTGTGTGTTTTTGTTTTGTTGGGGTTTTTTGTTTGTTTGTTTTGTCAGAAGACAGCAATGTGGAAGCTTTCCTAACATTATTGTACTTTAAAATGTATGAGCAAGGTCTTGAATTGCCCACAGGGCATTAGATTACCATACAGACATACCAGAATATTGTGTGATAGGAAAAAAAAAAAAAAAGAGGGAAGGAAAAACTTCCCTTCCTTTGCCAAAAAAAACTTCAGCATCAATAAAAAGGTGGTTTGGGAATGTCACACATTATACACTTACTTGGAGACTAATGTGCTTTGGGAGTGAAGTCCATCTTCTGCCTGAATTTAGGCAGCATGGTATAAAACAGCCCTGATGCTACCACATTGTAGAAGACTTCTAAACCTGGTCAGAATGAGGTGTGCAAGCTATTCCTTGGTGAATACACACACATTTCCATCTTTCCTGTATTTCTTCTGAGCTCAGCCCAGGCTTTCATACCAAACTTTGGGAAAAGTCAGAGTTACGTTTTTGAAGCTGCTGCCAGTTTCTCCATCTCATAGAATTGTCAGGGCTGGAAGGAATCCCAAGGATCATCCAGTTCCAACCCCCCTGCCATGGGCAGGGACACCTCACACTAGATCAGGTTGCTCAGAGCCCCATCGAGCCTGACCTTAAAAACTTCCAGGGATGGGGCTTCTATCACCCCTCTGGGCAGCCTGTCTCAATGCCTCACCACCCTCATGATGAAGAATTTCCTAACACCCAATCTCAATCTACCCACTTCTAGTTCTGCTTCATTCCCCCTAGTCTTATTAGTGCCTGACATCCTAAAAAGTACCTCACTGACCTTCTTGTAGGCCCCCTTCAGATACTGGAAACTCACAATAAGGTCTCCTTGGAGCATTCTCTTCTCCAAACTGAACAGCCCCAACTCTCTCTGTCTGCCCTCTGATCATCCTCATGGCCCTTCTCTGGACATGTTCCAGCACATCTGGAATCTCATGGTGATTAAGATTAACCAGGAAAAACAAATTGCACAAAGGCAAAGATACTCCATGACTTTGAAGATTTTGATCTGGATCTGATGGACTTTTAATTGCTTTTTAATTCTGCTGCAAAGAAGTGAGTGATCTAAAGACTGAGATCAAATTCATCTGTTTCTTTCAACACCCCCTTCAGAACAGTTTAGGTAAATCTTATACTTCCTTAAAGCTGTGACTTTACCACAGAACATCAGGCACTGGGTAGAAATGCAGTGTCACTGCATTAGTCTAGAGCTCATGAACTGCTTTCCAACTGCTCATGGCTAAAGGAAAGGACACATATGCCAGTGGCAAAATAACAATTCAGCTTCCTGACTTCTGTCACCCTCTGTCTTTCCTCTGCTGCAAGACCATGTAGCCTGGTGGCAGTGCAAGAATAGGGACTAATAAAGGTGGATCAAAAGTCTTCCCAATTCTGTGTTGTTTTCTTTGCCGTCTGGTTGGAATGAGAATTTTTTGGTTTGGGTTTGTGATTATGTAATTCTAGACAGAGAAAGCTAGACAAAGGAAAACCAAGCCAAAGAGACAGAGAGAGAGAGAGAAGACTGAGGGTTTTGGCCTCAAAAACCTTCTGGTCAGACTAGGGTGTTTACTTTCCCTGGGAAATGTGAAGTAGTCACACTATTTAACTAGGACAAGCATCCTTAGATCTATTTCTTATCCCAGAAGTAAGATACATGAAAAAAAACCTAAACAGCCAAAACCAAAAAACAAACCCTGCTCATTTGTTCTCTGGTATTTTCTTACTGTATTTTCTTTAGTTTTTCAAAGGAAAAGTCCTGTAGTTTTTATTGTGTGCAGAAAATAAAGGAACAGAGAGTGCTCATGGCCTGCCTGGGGACTTACCATGATTTCAGAAGTGGTTTAGCTCCCAGGTGCAGTGCTGGGTTTGTTTAACTATACCTAGTGTTATATTTGAGCCTGTCTTTCTTTACTTTGATTGTGATAAAGCCTCATATAATGAAATGTTTGAGATGCTTATTGGAGTTTAATTAGAGTTAACTGTTGGAGAGAACAGTTTGGATCTTGGGGTGCATTAAGAAGAGCGTGTCCAGCAAATCAAGGGAGGTTCTCTTCTGCCTCTACTCTGCCCTGGTGAGACCCCATCTTGAGTACTGCACTCAATTTTGGGCTCCCCAGTTTAAGAAGGACAGGGATCTGCTGGAGAGGGTCCAGTGGAAGGCTACGAGGATCATTAGGGGACTGGAACAGTGCCTGATGAGGAGAGGCTGATGAGGAGAAGCTGAGGGACCTGGGGCTTTTTAGTCTGGAGAAGAGAAAACTGAGAGGGGATTTTATAAATGTTTATAAATATCTGAGGGTGTTAGGAGGGAGAGGACAGGCTCTGCACACTTGCTCCCTGTGATAGGACAAAGAGCAATGGATGTAAGCTGTAGCACAGGAGGTTCCACCTCAACACAAAGGGGAACTTCTTTACTGTAACTCACAGAACACCGGAATGGGCTCCCCACAGGGGTTGTGGAGTCTCCTTCTCTGGAGACTTTCAAGGCCTGTCTGGATGCATTCCTCTGTGACCTGAGCCAGATTCTATGGTCCTGCTCTGTCAGGGGGTTTGGACTCGATCTCTTTGAGTCCCTTCCAACCCCTAACACCCTGTGATCCTGTGAACAGGAACTGACTAGTGTGAGGCCTTGAGTATGTGCCTCCATCACTCATGGCTTCACTTTCAATGTGACTAAACCCAAGATCATTTCTGGTGTGGAAATTCTCTCTGTTACTCAAGCTACTGGTTTCTTCACCCATAGACATTTTGAAAGTTTGTTACCTCTTCTCTTTCATTTCAGCTGATTTTATTGTCCATCCCATTCTTTAAACATTCTTCCAACATAACACTTAAGCCTGAATCCTCTGAAAGCTGCTGGGGAAACCCCTGTGGACTGAAGCAGCTTCATGATTCTACCTTCACTGCAGTTCAGTGAAGGTGCAACTGTTTAAAGCAAAGAGAAATCTGACCCCAGGTTAGGTTCTGTTTTACCATTCAGATACTAGTTAAGTATGGGAGAACATAAGTTATTTTGAGCCATGGAAAGATAGGACCAATACTTGAAACCAGTTGGCTGTGGGCATTTCTCAGTAGTCCTTGTCTAAGAGCTGCTTTCAGAGACTAATTCCTGTAGGGTGCAGTTTGATTATGGCAGTGCCACAGTTCTTTTTTTGATGGCAACAGCAACCTTTTGTGCTACATCGTCATGTGCCACAAAGCTGCATCCCATCTAGTTCTCACAGGATGCCTTTCCAGTATCCTGTATTCCAGAAGGTAGGATCAGCCCTTCTGAAACAAAACTCAGACTGTGATTCCAAGGATGGAGCAGTTACAGCTAAAGTTATACAGTTGTTTTGGTTGGAAAAGACTTTTAAGATCATTGAGTCCAACCACTATCTAACTCTACCAAGTATGGTGCTAAGCCGTGTCCCTCAACACCACATCTCTGAGTCTTTCAAACAACTCCAGGGGTAGAGATCCAACCACCTCCCTGGGGAACCTATGACAGTGTTTGATAACCCTTTCACTGAAGAAGTTTCTTCTAATATCCAATGTAAATTTCCCCTGGTGCAACTTGAGGCTATTTTTTCTTGTCCTATCACTTGTAACTAGGGAGAAGAGGCTGACCTCTACCTTGCTACAACCTCCTCTCATGTAGTGAGAAGATCTACCCTGAATGTCCTTTCCTCCAGGCTAAACAACACCAGTTCCCTCCCAAGACTTGTTCTCCAGACCCTGTGTAGTAGGTATTATGTAGGAACAGAAATACCAATGACCAGCAAAGAGCATGGATGCAAGAAGATATATCTGACCTGCAATTCTAATGCCCTTATCTCAGGCAATAAAAGTGTGACAGAAGTAAAAGCAGACATTATCATAACAAGGCTTTTGTAGTTTGTTGGCTGTTCATAAGCAAGAGGGGGGAAAAAAAAAAAAAAGGGAGAGAGGGAAGGAGAAAGGGGGACTTATCTGCTTTAGTAAACAGATCCAAACAGTGAAAGAAGAAAGGAAAAAAAAAATCCATACATTCCTTACCTCATTTAAGCCAAAAGGAATGACGTAGATGTAAAGTATGAGGTCTTGATTATCTATTTTTAGATAATTTGTTGGGCATGGAAGAAACCTAAGTAAATAGGGTTTGAAATGCCTGCCATTTGTGCTAAGGCACAGTCCTGTAATATATAGACTTGATTACAATGCCTGCATGCCAAGACAAACAAAATAGTGTCACTGGGAAGAAATACTATATTCCTAACCAGAGTGCTTGTGAAAAGCTGCTTGTAACCCTGGCAATGAAAGGCTTGGAGTGTTGGGCCATGTAAAGGGAAGAGAACTGCCTGTACTTTACTAACCAGATCTTCTCTCTTTTATTTATTCCTCACACTCCTCTTTGTTTTTGGTTGGGTTTTGGTTTTTTTTTGGGGGGGGGTTTTGTTGGTTTTGTTGTTTGTTTTTTTTTTATCTTGGCAATCACAGGGTGACAATCAAGCCACGAAGTAAATAAGGATTCTAAAACCTGTGTAAAAAGTACTAGAGAAACAAACTGACAGAGGGAAAAACTGTCCAGGTTTGTGTCATCTCTGATACCAATGTGATCTGCAATGGAAGTGTTGCGATTTTTTTCTTCCTCTGTGCCTGAACTGGGAGGAGGCAGCAGAAGTGTAGCAGAGTCAGGCCTGATGCAGCAGCAGCAGCAGCACTAGTGAGGCGCTGCAGCAGCAGCAGCACTAGTGAGGCGCTGCAGCAGCAGCAGCAGCACTAGTGAGGCGCTGCAGCAGCAGCAGCACTAGTGAGGCGCTGCAGCCGCAGCAGCACGAGTGAGGCGCTGCAGCAGCAGCAGCACTAGTGAGGCGCTGCAGCAGCAGCAGCACTAGTGAGGCGCTGCAGCAGCAGCAGCACTAGTGAGGCGATGCAGCAGCAGCAGCACTAGTGAGGCGATGCAGCTGCAGCAGCAGCACTAGTGAGGCGATGCAGCTGCAGCAGCAGCACTAGTGAGGCGATGCAGCTGCAGCACTAGTGAGAGGATGCAGTAGTACTGGATCCATCTCAAAGCTGGGAGGACCTCTGTGATTTTCAGATTCTCATTCTTCCCCACTATGGCCTCTGTGTACTCCCTCTCCTTCCCCATATGAGAAATTCCCAGTACAGAATTAATTTGCCTCCCTAAGACATGGTAGGACAGCAAGGTGCTGTTCATTCTGTTGCAGAGATGGAGCTGTTGAGGCTTAGGGGTGTTACAGGACTTGCTTTTTGATGGCTTTTCTTCTTCCTCTGAAACACTACAGCTAACAGCATGCAGGTTTTTTTGCATGATTCCTGGACTTTATGGTTTTATCCTAACAGCTGCTCCCGAGCGATGTAGCTCTATATCTATTCACCAGCAAACTGGTTGTCTAGTCTGTCCAGTTGTTCCTAGTATATGAAGGAGAAGCAGAACTGCCAGATAAAGAGCTTTCCTTATTGTTGATAGTTCCAGTTTACTTTGACTTTAGACAGTACAAGAGGTGCTGAATACCGATCTGGGGGTTTTACTCAAGATTTTAAGATTGTGCTACAGGTTGCAGACACATTAGATTTACTACTTTGCCTTATGGTACCTTGATTCAACATTAGTCATTCCAAACAGTGCCATAATATCAAAGGACCTACAGGGGGGGCCTACCAGATGAAAAAACAGGATGACTGCTTAATATTAAAACTCTATGGAAACATCTTCTGCAAAGGGAACATCGAAATGTTTAAGGAGAGGTCTGCAGCCCTCCTAAGCTGGTAATCAACATTTTGCAGGCTAGACTTTGAAGAAGTCTCATGAAGCATTACTGTGAATACATTAAGTCTCAGAGCACATCTGCTGAGGCCACATACAGGCTCACCTTTGGAATCTTACAATCTCAAGCACAATGACAACTGGGGTTAGAAGAGATTGTATTTGTTCTGATATCTTATCACTGAACATTGTACTTGTACGTGTGGTGGCTCAGGAGATGTTTATGTTGTTGAAGTGCTCCATTACAAATACCAGCCCCTGTAGCAAGGCCCGGTGTATCTAGGGACCTGACTAATAAGAGTTTGAATGTGACACTTCTGAGTCACACACAGCTACCTCCATGCAGCACTGCTGGCATATGTAGAATCATAGAAGTGCTGAGGCTGGAAGAGACCTTTGAGATCATTAAGTCCAACCGTTCGCCTAGAGCTCACAATCTCACCACTACTGCTAAGCCACTACCACTGACCTACATTCCTCAGCACCAATCTGTGAGGCATCTAAATACCTCTGGGGATGGTGACTCTACCACCTCTCTAGGCAGCCTGTTCCAGTGCCTGAGAACCCTTTTTGTGAAGAAATTCTTCCTGATATCCAACCTGAACCTCCCTTGGCCCAACTTGAGCCTGTTTCCTCTTGTCATGCCAGTTGTTGCATGTGAGAAGAGACTGACTCCCACCTTGCTCTGACCTCCTTTCAGAGAGTTGTAGAGGGTGATGAGATGTCCCCTCAGCCTTCTCTTCTGAAGACAAAATGACCACAGCTGCCTCAGCCATTCCTCAGAGGATGAGTCCAAGGCCCTTTGCCAGCATTTATAAACAGTAGGAGACAAGAAGCCTGTCCTCTTACAAAGAGCTTGCACTCAACAGTACTCCTCAGCTGAGCATGAGGTCTTGCCCTTGCACAGAAATACAGGAGAAGAGGATGTTCTCTCTGTAGCTGGAAATAGCAAAGAGCCTTGTGTCTTTGCATACAAAAAGCAGAGGACTATGACTGGAACACATGGCTTCCCCCTTGTCATGTTGCTGTTATCAAGTATGTTAGGGGCATGGGAATAACTTCTGCATGCAATAGATGGGCTTCAGTCAATTTGGGGTAAAGTCACTTCTGCTTTGCTTATTTTATCTGGACTGGCTTATCATGGCTGTTTAAGTGCTTAAATCCCATTCATACCAACTGTCTGCCTCCAAGATCTAGAGTTTCATTTCATTTTTAAAGTGACATAAGCATTTAAGAGGGGCATGCAGAGGTATCTGCCCCTAGCTGAAACAGTTGTGGAGAGCCCTTATCTCCTACCGTTCCCATTTCTGGCAGCACTTGATGGAGACAAGCAGCTGAACTTGAGACATTAAAGTCCACACTCCTCTGTAGGAGCCCACATTCAGTGACACTTGAAATCGTAAACATGCAGGTCACTTTTCAAGATGCTTCTTTAGGTAGCATGTGCAGTCTTGAGCATCTATGAAAGCAATGGACATTTACAACAGTCCTCTGAACCCCGAAAGATGCTTTATGCTCTCTTAAATCAGACTTACTGCTGAGTAAAACTGCATTTGGAGGTGCTCCTTGCTTCCTCTAAACAGCTGCAGCTCTCAGGATCAGTGAAGCTGGGCCACTTTATAGCAGCTGTGAGTACAGCCCTCAAATATTGCTGCCTGTTCATCACAGGCCACTCTTGGCAAGTGATATTTTTCTTTTGCCTTTTGGTCTAGACATTACAGTAGTGGAAACGGTTTTAATTTTAAGGAGTTCATTTTTCCATAGCAGATTTGGACATTGCTTGTGTTTGACAAGAAGCAGGGCTGCTGTAGTTTGGAGTCCTAGAAACACCAGTGCAAAGCAGGGTATACAAAAATTAGTCTTGTTCCCCTCTGAAGGGATGAGACCCATTCTTGCCTCTCTGTTTTTATTTTAAAAGCATTCAATTCACAGTCAGAGTGGGTGAACCTGCCCGGAAAAGAGGAATACAAATGGATGTAACTCTACAGAAGCATATCAGAAGCCATTTCATAAGCAGGCCTCAGTCACAGCATGGTTGCAAATTGTAGCAGTAGCAATATTGAAAAGCATTTGGTGACAATAAAAGGAGAGGAAAATGGAGGTGAAAATTCAGTGATTCTCTTTCAAAATATTTTTTTGCTTTAAAGGGTTAAGTACAAAATGACTGGAAGAGTGCACTCTGGTTAACACAGAGCTTGCAGTAGATAGTAAGGTCATGAATGCCCTTGTTCTGTGGACTTTACATCCACTTAAAATGCTAAGGGTAATAAACCAATTTTTACTGTTATAGAGGGCCCTGGTTTACAAGCAGCTATCTTTTTTTTCTCCCTCTCTGCTTACTTTATCTTGTTTGCAGCCCAGAACCTGCACAAACCAATCTCCCAAGCGATCAAAGATACAGTTAAAGTCCTGTTTCAGTCTGAGACTAAGAGTAATAACCATAACTGGTTAAAACACACCCACACACTCTCCTTTCTCTGGGGGCACACTTCCTTACAAAATGTCAGCTTACCAAAACCGAGCTGTTCTGGGAGCCTTGTTGACTTCTGGCTGCTGCCCTGTGTTAAGGAGAAGACCCTGAGCAGACCAGCAAGTCTCATCTGCCAGCCAGGCCTGGCTCCGCAGGCAGTGTGTCTGATTCATGGGCACCCCGTTTCCCCCACTAGCCTACTGAGGGCTGGAAACATGAGAAACAGTTGTTTTCCTTCAGCAAGCTGCACTCCTAGTGCATGCTGAGTTGCAAGTGCTATGTAGCATCCCAGAGGGTGACACTGAAGTGATGAAGATGGGTGGCATCCCCTTCTATGGAGAATTACTGGAGAGACTGGGGGAAAAAAAAAAAATCATGTCCCAGGTCTGCTAAGTTCTAGATTAAACAAAAAGATCAAAACAAAAAGTTATTTTAAAAGATCATCCACTCCAGAGCTGCAGACATTGGCCAGAAATAACCTGGTGACGATACTGAGCCATGCCTACAGGGCTATGGTTGTGATTGTTTCCCCAGAGCTGCACAGAGAAGGGTTACATTTAGGAGAAGGATCTTTTAAATGTTTTTTTAAGGAAACTTTGTCTGAGAGAAAACTGCTCACAAAAGCCAGAAAATGGAAAACTGAGAACTCAAAACACACGTTTCAGGATTCTTTCTATCCTTCTTTTTTTTTTCCTTCTGCTCTGCTCCTTCAATTCTTGAGCATTCAACATCCGATCTCCTTTCATTAAGTTTTTAATTGCTTGCCTGAGGGAAAGAGGTTGGGTTTTCCATCTGCTTTTTGATTTTGATGTACTGTGGCTTAATCACAGTGAGATCATATTTACTCTAAGGCTATTGTTTGCATGCTTTATTTTTTCCTTTTCTTGTTCTTTTTTTTTTTTTTTTCCTTCTCCCCTCTGTTGATGTCACAGAAGGCACAGAGCCCTCAGATTTGAAAAGGCCTTTTAAAGTCATGGAGCTGGATCACACCCTTCCTTGGGTGGGGGAAGGAAACTGGTTAAGGGTGAAGCATATACAGAAAACTCTGCTAGTTAGGTGTGGTGGAATTTCCCAAAACATTAATAGTTCTAGAAGGTAAGGCAAGGGGATGTGGTTTGCATTCCCTGAAGGAGAAATGAAAACGGTGTTTCAGCACTCCTGTAAAGCCCCAGGAACTCAGAGGGCAGGGGATAAGATCAGAATATGTCACCAGGAGGCTGCTGCTCTGCTTCACTCCAAACGTTACTGTCGCAAGTCCTGTGGGTTCTCTACCACAGCTCCAGAACAGGGTGGGTGGTCTGACAGCACAGAAGCCATGTGCATGAGTCTCAGGGGTGTTCCCCGGGGCTCAGCAAAAAAGCATTACCTCAGATACGCCCTTTCCTATCGTGGTTGTGACCTGTTTCACAGCAGACTCCAAACAGAAGGTTGCTATGTAGTAAAAGGGAGTTGCCAGGTCTGCTAAGCTCTCCTTGTACATTCACCAAGCACCTCAGAGGTTTTGTATGAGTCAAAGGGTGTTTGTGACACAATACATACATCCTCCCCTGTGTCAGAGACAGAAGGGGTAAAGCAGCTCCTTATTTAGCATCTGACATCAAGTTATGTTACTATAATTGCCTTTATAATGCCACAGCAGCAGCCCCACGCCTAAAGTCCCTGCTAAGCAGAATAAGATCATAGAACAATTTGACCTGGAAGGGACCTTAAATCTAGTTCCAACCCTACAGAACAGACACCTACTAGACCAGGTTGTTCAACACCCCATCCAGCCTGGCTTTGAATGCTTCCAGGCTTGGAGCTGCCACAACTTCCCTGGGCCACTTGTTCCAGTGCCTCACCACCCTCATGGGGAAGAATTTCTTTCTGATATCTAATCCCAGTCTGTCTTCTTCCACTTTGAAGCCATTTCCCCTCATTCTATCACTGCATGCCTTTGTACAAAGTCCCTCTCCAGCTATCCTCATGGTGAAGGTAAACCAGCTAAGCTGAAACCACAAAACTCAGTCAAGAGACAGAAGACTATAATCCAAACAGACAGACAAAGCTTAGCTTAATTGTCCTTCTAGCTAGTGTAAAGTTATTGTTTTCTAAAGCTTTATGGATCCAGAGCCAGAAAACTTACAGTTTGAAATGTCAGGCACAGCAATAAACTGATGTAGTCCCCACAGAACAATGACATTTTCATTCACACAGGACAAAGCATCACTTAGAGCCTTCTTTCTTTTTTTTTTTTTTTATTCTTTCCTTTTTCACTTGCCCTCCACCTTTTCTACCTTCATAACTCATTCTGGCTTCACATCTTTGGATTCCCTCTGAAGCTGCAGGTTTACTGCCATGCCTTAGTTTCACAGAGTATTTTGACAACTGCCTACAAAAAAAAAAAAAAAAGATGGATACACAAATACCTCCTGCTTGCTTGAAATGGAACAGCTACGCAGAAACAGGAAATGTTCTTATACCAGAGAGCCTTCAGTTTCTCACATATTTAGGTTCTAGTTGAATCCTAGCCTTGGGTCAACTTGATGGACTGCATCAGCATCTTGAGCAAGAGTGTGAATGGAGGAGTGGTCAATCTGCTCACTGTCTGCCACCCCTACTAGGTAGGGTGCTGTGCCTACAAACTTGGCAGTGAATATATACAGAGCATGACAGCCTACCTTGCCTTATCCAAGCGTGATCCATTAAGGAGGAGACAGGCCCATTTTTAATCCTTAACTTTCTGTGTAAAAAGAAACCACCCCAGCCAGAACAAACTCTAATATTCAGGCCAGACAGACTGCTGGGACTGCTTGGTGGAACACTGAAATAAGACACTTCTCCCCTGTGGATCCACAGTTTTCCACACCACAACCTCCAAGTAGCTTGGAATACTTAGCATGACTGACAAGGGATGCACAGGACCAGAGTGCAAGGATTCTTAGGGTGGATGAAGACTTGTCCTCCTTTGGGCTCTGCTCAGGCTGTTAGCTTAATGCTCTCTCACTACCTGTAAAGCCAGCTTTCCAAATGTGTGCATGGAAAACTACCTTAAATTCCAAGTCCTGCTCGATGGATATATTTGGGCTGGTGCTGCTTGGCTGGAAAATATCCTCACTACAACAAAACTGGTGGGGTTTTTTGTGGAAGAAAGCAGAAGAGTGCCTGAGAAGTGGAATTGTGGGCTTTGCCTGTAAGAGTGAATTGAAACATGACTACCCTGAGCTATTTGCAACCAGGGTCACTCTTTCATAGAATCAGTTTTGTTGGATGAGACATTTAAGATCACCAGGTCCAACCATTAACCCAGGTCACCACTAAAGCATATCCCTCAGCATGGCATCTACCCTGGGCAGCCTGCTCCCAGGCTTGACAACCACTGCAGGGAAGAAATTCTTCCTAATGCTCAACCTGACTTCCTCCAGAGCAACCCAAGGCTGTTTTCCCTTGGCTGTTGCTTGTTACTCTTTCATGATTGGCCATGAGGCAAGGAAGCTCACAGTTCCCAGAGCCAGCAGGCAGACCTGCAGCCTGAGTTAGATGCTCAGGGCCTTGCAAAGTCCTGCCAAAGCTGTGGTATCTACAACACCCTGGTAACGCAGGCAGCTCTTTCATACCCAGTGTGGCAGCACATCCTGCCTTCTCTGCATAGCTGTTGGCTTCAGCTAAAAAGTACCTGCACACTGCTTGTTGCTGGCAAGGCTGTGTTGCTGCACAGTAAGATCTGGACAGGATGAAGTGTTGGGTGGAGAGGAACCTGATGAAGTCCAACAAGGGCAAATGTAAGGTCCTGCACCTGGGGAGGAATAACCCCATGCACCACTACAGCATAGGGGTTGACCTGCTGGAAAGCAGCTCTGTGGAGAAGACCTGGGAGTGCTGGTGGATGATAACAAGTTCACCATGAACCAGCAATGTGCCTTTGTGGCCAAGAAAGTGAATGAGTGCACTAAGAAGAGTGTGACCAGCAGATTGAGGAAGGTTCTCCTCCTACCATGGGGCCACCTTCAGGGTATTGCATCCAGAGTGCAACAGGCACAAACTGGGGCACAGGAGGTTGCATCTGAACGTAAGGAAAAACTTTACTTTGAGGATGCTGCAACACTGGAACAGGCTGCCCAGAGAAGTTTGGAGTCTCCTCTGGAGAATTTAAAAACCCATCTGGATGTGATCCTGGGTGACCCTGACTTAGCAGAGCAGTTGGACTAGAAGATCTCTAGAGGTTATTTCTAACCCCTACCATTCTGAGATTCTATGATTAGCTGTTACAGGTCTACACATGTGGGGGTTATTACTGCCCAGCAGCAAAGTGCCTTTTCCATTCCCCATGCCAGTGCCCACAGGGCCATACCTAAGAATGTGCCAGTGCAGCTCTGTGCATACCAGATACAGGCTTTGCTGCTCACATTGCCTTCTTCCAGGTTTGAGGAGGCCAGCAGCAATTTGTCACAGCTGAATGTCTTGCTCGGTGAACTGTAACCTTCGTGAGAAGTTGTTTGTTACAGACAGACCTGTTACCTACTGTGCCTCCGTAGTTTCCTTCCTTGCAAACACAGCACAGTAAATTCTTTATTTGGGGGGCAGTGACAGCAAGAAATGGAAGAGAAGGTGTACTCAGAAGGCACAACAGAGCACAAACTTCCCTCCCTTCCACCAGTACTGCTTGTAGTCAAACTGTTTATCTTAGAATAAAACTTGCTCTTTACAGGGTCCTTCAGTCCCAGAAGCAAATCATTACTGCTAGGCCTACTACAGCTGTAAAGGGTATCTAAAAGCTTCAGCTTACTTTGGAGCCTTAAAGACAAGGGAATCTGTATTAAAAATATTATATGGTGGATAATTAGAAGTGATCCAACCACAATGAAGCTACTGCTTTGTGCACAGACACGCCTTTGGGGTCTCTCCCCACCTTTCCTTCCTTTGTTCCTCTCTTCCTTCCTTCTCCTAAGCTAGTTATACATAGAAGCAGTTTGTCCTTTAAAGAAACAGTTTGTCCAAAAATAGTAAAGAAAAAAAAGGGGTTCCACCCTTTTTCAGTTGAAAGCAAAGGTGATCTCCCTAGTTCTGCGTGCACATAAATACTACTTCTTATTCATAGAGTTTAAAAGCAAGACAAAGCAGAGCACCACCACACACCTCACAGCCAAGCACAGAGCAGGGCTCAGTATCCACGAGTCTGTGCATTCTGGGGCATCCTTGCATTGCACCTCTGAGGGAGCTTACGGCTGAGTGAACCTTTTCCTTGTGGCTTCATTCATTGCAGAGCTGACTGAGGAGTCAAGGCTGTAACCCTGCGCTAAGAGCTTGGCACTGCAACACTCAGCCCTTAAAAAGTCCATTGTATTTAATCTCAGAGCATGTAATTTATTATTCCTCTGTTTGCTTCCATGGCTGTGGGCAGCTCACACACTCTTGCTACTCACGTCACTGGATGTGTTTACTCTAACAGAGATGTTAGATGTTTCCACCACTCTTTAACTCTTGCTGCTTCTGCCACTCAACCTCATCAACTGCCAACCTTTTTCATCCTCCAAAGCACAATAGACAGAAGTCTGTCAGTTCCCTTCATTGCAGGGAAAGCCAACCAAAACAGATCACATTCACAGGATCACAAGATGTTAGGGATTGGAACGGACCTCCACAGATCATCAAATCCAACCCCTCTGCCAGAGCAGGACCATAGAATCTAGTGCAGGTCACACAGGAACACATCCAGGCAGGTCTTGAAGGTCACCAGAGAAGGAGACTCCAGAATCTCTCTGGGGAGCCTGTTCCAGTGCTTCATGACCCTTACAGTAAGTAAGTTCCTCCTCATGATGAGGTGGAACTTCTTCCCGTGCTGTAGTTTACATCCAATGCCCCTTTGTCCTATCATAGGGCACAACTGAGAAGAGTTTGTCCCCTCCCTCTTGACCCCCAGCCCTCAGATATTTATAAACATTGATTAGATCCCCTCTCAGTTTTCTCTTCACCAGACCAAAAAGCTCCAGGTCCCTCAGCCACTTCTCACAGGGCAGAGCTCCAGCCCTCTGCTGGACTCTCTCCAGTAGGTCCCTGTCCCTCCTGAACTGCAGAGCCCAAACCTGAATGTCGTATTCCAGGTGATGTCTCACCAGGGCAGAGTAGAGGGGGAAGAGAACATCCCTCGATGTGCTGGCCACACTTCTCCACACATTCTTCCAAGTATCTCTGTGTGTCTTTGTTCAGGTGTGTTAACCATCAGTTGCAGTAGGCTAAGCAATGAGTAGACACCTCTCACTTCAGCTAAAAATACCTAAAGGGTGGCAGTCAAGAGGATGAGACCAGACTCTTTTCAGTGGTGCCCAGCGGCAGGACAAAGAGCAACAAGCACAAACTGGAACACAGGTGGTTACACCTAAACATAAAGAAAACCTTCTTTCTTGTGAGGGTGATGGACCAGGCTGCCCAGAGGCTGTGGAGTCTCCTCTGAAGAGATTCCAAACCTGCCTGTACATGATCCTGGGCAACCTGTTGTGGGTGACCTTGCTTTAGCAGAGTGGTTGGACTAGATGATCCCCACAGGTCCCTTCCAAGCCTCAGCATTCTGTGATTTTCTGACTGTCGTATAACAGACCCCATTTATCCATCTGAATCTGGCCTTTTAATTCCTTCAGCACCAGAAGAATGCCTTGCAGAGTCTTTTTTCCCCTCAAGTTCTGCAAGTAGAACAGCTGACAGCTTTTAGGGCAGCAGCTTTAGCTCTCAGCTTTCACTAGGATGTGCATTCTGGATGCAAAAGTGAGGGGAAAATCTAAGGTGTGCCAAGAATACAAATTGCTCCTTTCGAGGGTTTATCTAATGGACTCTCAACTGGCACTAAAGGAAAACTGGCACAGCAGTTTCAAATCCCAGGTTCACTTTACCTAGAGACAGCTTGAAAGCTTTACTTTTGTCTCAACCAGTGTAGCAAGTTTGCTCCACAGGCACTGTAATCTGCATTTAATCTAGAGAGTATCCATTTCAGTGTTATTCCAGGCAGAGTTTCTGACACAAAGCATCAATGAAGCCTGCTTTCTTGTAGCACGTTCCAGCTAAAATCCCTAGGCAGCAGTCATTAGGGTCAGGCTGTCTTTCACTTTGACCTGGTGATGGCTGGGATAGCACTTTATTTAACATCAGACTGAAAAACTTCCTTTTTTCCAGTGATTTAACAGAAAATGCTTTCTACTCCACTCAGGAGCCCAAGGTTAAGAGGAATTTAATCTTCTTGAGAACAAATGTGTTGGGTTTGGTTTTGTTCTGTTTTGCCTGCACAGAGTATTAACATAGTGAGGGCCTGACCCTGGCTTTGACTTCCAAACATCCCTCTATTGGTAGCAAGGCTTGAAGATACAGAAGTTGAACCAAATCTTTACAGTCAACTCTCAGCTGCAGAGGAGCACTCTTTAATTGCAGCAGGAGGGAAGGTTGAGCTTGGCTATTAGGAAAAATGTTTTCCCCAAAAGGGTTGTCAAACGCCAGAACAGGCTGCCAGGGGCAGTGGTGGAGCTCTTGTCCCTGGAGAGATTGAAAAGCTGTGTAGATGGGATGCTGAGGGACAGGGTTTAGCAGTTACCTGGCAATGCCGAGTCAATAGTTGTGCTCGATGGTCTTAAAGGTCTCTTTGTCCAAAACAGTGCTGTGATCCTGTGAGAAAACAGATCACAGCTACATCCAAATTTTGAGGATAGCCTCACTGCACTTGCCATGTAGTTTCTCTAAGTGGACTAAAGAAGAGCACAGACACCTACATCCTTTATCTTACTAAAAGAAGGTGATAGCTGCCAGTATGTTTGTTTTATGAAGCACATCTGTGGTGTGCCTCACCACACATGTAGTGCATACATACTGTGTCCAGGTTTGGGCTCCCCACTTCAAGAGAAAGCAACCTGCTGGAAGGGGTCTAGCAGAGGGCTGTGAGGATGACTGGGAGACTTGAGCATCTCCCCTGTGAAGAGACTGAGAAACCTGGGGCTGTTTAGTCTGGAGAAGAGAAGACTGAGAGGAGATCTGATCAATGTCTATAAATATCTGAGGGGTGGGTGTCAAATGGGTGGGGCTAATCTCTTTTCACTGGTCAGCAGCATTAAGCCAAGGAGCAATGGCTACAAACTGGAACACAGAAGGTTTCACCTTAACAGGAGGAGAAACTTCTTTACAGTGAGTGTGACAGCACTGGAACAGGCTGCCCAGAGAGGTTGTGGAGTCTCCTTCTCTGGATACTTCCAAAACCCACCTGGATGCATTCCTGTGTGAGCTACCCTAGGGGGTCCTGCTTTGGCAGTGTGGTTGGACTTGATGATCTTTGAAGGTCCCTTCCAACCTTTAAAGTTTTGTGATCCTGTGATTTAGCAGAGACACTGTGATTCTGTAATCTGATGTCTATAACAAATCATTTTTTCCCCTACCAGGATCAGATTTCTCCCCTGCCATTACAGAATCACAGAACTTTGTAGTTCCAAATGTTGAATATTTCCAGGGATGGGACATCTACTACCTCTCTTGGCTGCCTGTGTCACTGTTTCAGAACCCTCAGTGTGGAAAACTTCTAGATCTCCTCTCTTTTCATTTAAAACCATCGCCCTATTGTTGTTTTATGTCCCTTCAATTACTGAAAGGCCATAATAATGTCTCCCTGGAGCCTTCTCTTCTCCAGGCTGAACAACCTCAACTACTCTTTCACCATAGCAGAGGTATTCCATCCCTCTGATCATTTCAGTGGCCTCCTCTGGACCTGCTCCCATCTGTTGCCCTCCTTTTTCCTTTCCTTATTGTATTAGAAACATAAAAGGACTTCTGTGCAACTTGCCAATTGTGAAGCCCAGCTTCAAACCAAGGGCAACAAATGCTCTCATCAGCCCTTTCTCTGTTGCCATTTTTTTATTAGGAAATGGCCAAGGTTTTGGGGTTTTTTTATTTAGCACACTGTCACATGAAAAGGTCACTGCTGTGCCTTGGCCGTTTCGTGTCAGATGTTAGTGCTTATTTGTTGTCTGTTTCACAGACAGATGAGTGACAAATCCATGCTTCAGAGAGAAAAATCAAACTAATTCCAGATAACCCTCCCATCTGTAAGCTGATGAGAGCAAGGAGAGGGAATCACAGAAACACTCAGGTTGGAAAAGACCACCAAGGATCACCAAGTCCAACCTATATCCCTACTCTGCAAGGTTCACCCTAAACCATATCCCCAAGCATCACATCCAAATGCTCTTTAAATATGTCTAGGGTTGGTGACTCAACCACCTCCCTGGGCAGCCCATTCCAGTGTGTGAAGGTGGAGTGTTGCGAGATGATGCCCACAGCTTCCAAAAATCATTCTAATTTGCTAAATCAATCCAGGTCAAACCCACAAGTGTTGAAGGATGTCGCTGACCAAGACTTCTTTGTGGAAAAGCAGAGTTTACCACCTTGATCACCAGGGCAGTTAAAGCAGCTCTGTGGTTTTCAAAAGCTTTCCTGATGACCTTCTGTGGTGAAAGTTTCAGTTTTCTCAGGAGTGACTCTGCTGGCTAATAAAAACAACTTTGACAGTGTTCTTGGAGCTCAGATTGAGGAATCCTGTGATGGAAGAATGAAGTCAGGGAAATGCTCAAAACCCAGAAGCTTTCCTTAGCAAGCACAGTGCTTGATGTTGCTGGCCATAAACAACAGGCTTAATGTTTCTGGTCCCAGTGCTTATTTGGAGAAATATTTTGCCTGCTTCACTGCTCCATCAGTGACTGATTCTGGTGGCATGGCTCTGGGCTATTTAAAAGGCCTTGGGGAAATTGCTGTGAAGCAAGTGGCAACTAATTAGTATAATTCCCATCCTGGTGCCTGAGTTAACACTGACAACGAGAATCTGAAGCTGTGTGTGCAGCAAAGAAGTTCTTGAAGCACATCCAGAAAGTATTAGCATGCTGCATGCCAGGTGGTGAGAAGGTCACTGGGACAGAGATAATGAGCAACTGGAAAAAAAAAATTCACATGGGAATTTTTATCTGCTTTAATTCTACTACCATTCCAGCTTTGTTCTGAGAATTGCTTTGCTGTAAAAACTAATCAGGCTTTTCAAACACCTTTAATCACTAAAGTATAGAAGAATAAGCATTTATCACTGATTTAGCCTGCTTGTTTTGTGCCCCTCTGTAATCCTCCTCCTTCTTTAAACAGCATTCTCTGCAAAAACCTGCTTTAAATAGTTGCACAGGCTGAGCTAGTCATGCCAGTAGATTCCTCTTGTGAAAGACACACTAGAAAGAAATGTAGAAAGACAAGAGATTAGCTTGAATATTCAGCCTAGGCAGGAGCTTTCCTTTCCTGAGCTTGCTGGCCTCAGCTGAGCAGCCAGGTCTGCATGGCAAGAGCACAGATGTAGCATTCAAGAAGAGACCTCTGGTTTTGGCCGTGCTAGAGAATAGTTTTACAGTTCTGCCAAGGCATGGACAGAAGTGCTCTCTGCTTTGTCATTGCTCCCTGCTTTATCACTTGCTCCCTGCTTTATCTCTGTTCACATTTCTTAGTGTTGTTGACTGATGAGCTGAGTAGACAGACATCAGAGAGAATGGTGGCCCCCAGCACTGCTGTTTACATGGGAGTTCAAAATGGCAGTCCTGCTCTCCCAAGCCAAAGCTTAATTTATACTGACCTCACTAATGATGCTGATGAAAGGCAAAGCCAGTGCTTCTCATACATTTGAAAGCTGATCCCCCCCACTCAGAAGAGAGAAAACTGATCTCATGTAGCCCATTTCAACAGTGGATGCCTTGGGAAAAGCATCTTTGTCGACCTTTTGCGCGACATCTGAGCTTGCCCTTTACACATCCACCAGTAAGCCCTTCACATAACCTCCTGGCTGTATGCTACACTGAGGAAAAGTTGAACTGAGCAAGGTCACGTGGAGGTCTGCTGCCTTGGTGAAGCGTAGAGGTGATGGGAGAACACCAATGTGTGTTGAAGGGGGAAGATATAACAAGTAGATGATCAAAAAACAGCCCAAACCCAATAATGTTTTGCTGTGTCCAAGGAGGAGGATAAATATGACAGATAAAACCACTAAATAGTACTTGACACTATCCCTTTAACAGAGGGAAGAGAACTCTCCAAGACAGCTGCATATCTTATCTTATGGTGGATTAGCACCATTTTGGCTTTTGCACTGCATCCAAATACTTCAGCTACGTTGCTCCTAATCCAGGACTCCATACATTTTTTTCAAGTCAGTTTATAAACTAACAGTCTCTGCTGACTGCCTTCACCAAAAACCAGGCAGGCAGGCATGGAGTGGTTGTTGCCAACCATTTGGAAATACCAACAGAGCCAAAAAAGAAAGTGTTCATGGCTTTCACAAGGGATCCAAGGATGTCAATACAGGCAGCCTGCCTACTTTTCCACTGAGTACCTAAGCTTGGCTGATTATTTGGAACTGGATGTGCCATACAGGCCAGCAAAGGAAGAGGGAACAGAGCTAGTTCAGTCCATCAGAGGAGATGCCATTTGTTAGTAACTCTTCTATACCTCTCAAACCACAACCTTACGTCACCTTAGAGTTGATTTAAAACTTCTTAGCAGAGGTACTGCTGGGTAGTACAGCCACAAAAAAAGTGAAGGTCAGGGCATGCAGCAAAGCCTGCCCAAAGCAACAAGCAAATGCTTGGGAGTAGACGTGTGTGAAGCTGCCTATATTAATGCTGCTGGTCCACTTGGCACGATCATAGAGTGGTTTGGATTGGAAGGGACCTTTAAAGATCATCTAGTGCAAACCCCTGCTGTAAGCAGGGACATCGTCAACTAGATCAGGTTGTTCAGAGCCACATCCAACCTGACCAGAAATGTTTCCAGGGATGAAACATCTGCCACCTCTCTAGGCAACCTCTGCCAGTGTTTCACCACTCTCAGTACAAAAAAAAGTCTTCTTTAGATCTAGCTAAATCTACCTTTTTTTAGTTTAAAACCGTCACCCCTTGCCCTGTCACAAGAGGCCTTTTGGAAAAGTCTCCATCTTTCTCATAATTCCTCTTTAAGTATTGAAAACTCACAATAAGCTTTCCCTGGAGCTTTCTTTTCTTTAGGCTGAACAACCCCACCTCTCTCAATCAGGCAAAATACATATAGGAAGGCTTCAAAGGTCAAAAACACTACTTGACTACCCTTAGACTCCTCCCAAGCCACATACAGATGCACTCTGTGGTAAGATTTGGCACCTAACCTTTGATATTCTTTAACATAAGGCCAGGCCCACAGGTTGGTACAGCTTTCATAGAATCATGGAATTGTCAGGGCTAGAATGGACCTCAAGGATCATCTAGTTCCAACCCCCCTGCCAGAGGCAGGGACACCTCACACTAGATCAGGTTGCTCATGCCACATCCAGCCTGGCCTTAAAGACTTCCGGGCATGAGGCTTCCACCACCTCCCTGGGCAACCCGTTCCAGTGTCTCACCACTCTCATGGTGAAAAACTTCTTCCTAGCATCCACATCAAATCTGAATCTACCCACTTCATTTTGCTCCATTCCCCCTAGCCCTATCACTACCTGGCACCCTATAAAAGTCCCTCGCCAGCTTTTCTGCAGGTCTCCTTCAGATGCTGGAAGGCCACAATAAGATCTCCTTGGAGCCTTCCCCTCTCCAGACTGAACAACCCCAACTTTCTGTCTGTCTCCATCGGAGAGGAGCTCCAGCCCTCTGATCATCTTCATGCCCTTCTCTGGACATGTTCCAGCATGTCTAGATCTTTCTTGTAATAGGGGCTCCAGAACTGGACACAGTACTCCACGTGGGGTCTCATGAGAGCAGTGGAGCAGAGGGGGAGAATCATCCCGTGGCAAAGGCATGACACCAGCTGGGGTCACTGGGCACATTACTTCTTACCTAATGTTCTCTTGATCGTTCTGCAGAGAGTGGGACTCAGAAGGACCTTGTCCTTTTAGGTTGGTTTATTTTTGGTGATGGTGGTTTTGAGGCAGCAGTGGGAGGAAGCTTTTTAGCAATTAAGCCTGTGCTACGCTGCGCCGCACCACCAAGGACGTTTACAAGAGGTGTGAGAAGGGACAGAGGTACACACCAACATGAGCACTGCAGTTTACAACATCTGACATTTACTCAGTTTGTGGTATAGGACAGTTTTTCTCACCAGGTGGTCTACAGATCCCTGACTTGAAAGAGGAGCTAAGAAAAGCCAGCACACTGCTTTTACACTAATGGGCTCCACACCTCCAGTGGAAAGTTTTCTGGGACCTTGCAGATGTAAACATGTCTGGAAACAACTGCTCAGGGTTATGTCCCTGAAAGTCTTGGTCAAGTTCTCTTTTGAATATCAGCTAGCTGTAGCAGTACACAGAGTGTGTTTATGGGGAAACTGACGTCAAGAGATGAAGGTACAAGTCCCCATTCACAGGAAGATCTCAAATCTCTATGCCAAGAGCAGAACCTTCTTGACTGTTCAGGTGGATAGACCTGATAGAGCTTCTATCTAATCTGCCATTACTGGGAAAGTTCTCACTAGCAGTGTTGCTCATGCACCAGTCTCCTCTTTCTCCAGCTTGAGACAGAGAAATCTTGTGCTGTGTTGTTTTCCATTCATGCTGCTTTTTCAAATTTGGCTCTTACTGAACGCAAATCACATCCTGGACTGCATCAAAAGATGTGTTCCCAGCAGATCTAGAGAGGTGATTCTGCCACTAAAAGCAGCCTTCCAGTACCTGAAGGGAGCCTGCGAGAAGGACGGAGAGAGACCGTTTGCAAAGGCCTGCAGTGACAGGACGAGGGGCAATGGCTTCAAAACCTGCACCAGGGCAGGTTTAGGCTGGACGTTAGGAAGAAGTTCTGCAAGGACAAAGCGATCGCCCATTGGAATGGGCTGTGCAGAGAGACAGTGGAGTCACCATCCCTGGAGGTGTTTAAGAGGAGGCTGGATGAGTGCCATGGTTTAGTTAATTGGAAGGGTTAGGCGATAGGTTGGACTCAATGATCCTAGAGGTCTTTTCCAACCTGGCTAATTCTGAGATTCTGTGAAGAGCAGGTTTAGATTGCATGTTAGTAACAAGTTCTTTACTATGAGGGTAGTGGAACACTAGAACAGGTTGCCCAGGAAGGTGGTTGAGGACCCATCCCTGAAGTTATTCAAGATGAAGCTCGACAGGACTCAAGGCAACCTGATCTAGTTGAGGATGTCTCTGCTGACTGCGGGGTGGGGAGTTTGGACTAGATCACCTTTGGAGGTCGCTTCCAACCCAGACCATTCTATGACTCTCTCCAGACAGAAAGTGCTCAGTGGTGTGGAAGAATTGCAGCTGGTGTGTTCATTTGTTTTCCTTGCCCTTCTTTCTCCACAGAATCTTATGGCAAGAGCCCTGTACGACAACGTGCCCGAATGTGCAGAAGAGTTAGCCTTCCGCAAAGGAGACATCTTGACAGTGATAGAACAGAACACTGAAGGTCTGGAAGGGTGGTGGCTCTGCTCCTTGCACGGCCGGCAAGGCATCGTTCCGGGCAACCGCGTGAAACTCCTGATAGGTCCAGTGGTGCAGGACAATCCTCCTGGCCAGGATATATCCAATTCAGCACTGATACCTCAGTCCTTCAACCAGCAAAAGATCTACCAAGTGCCAAGCTCACGTGCCTCTGCACGGGACCCTGTCTACCAAGTGCCACCTTCCCATGCGAGTCAGGGAATTTACCAGATACCCACTGGTCAGGGTCTGGCAGGACAAGATGTCTACCAGGTGCCACCCTCCATGCAGCGACCTGCTGACGGCCCAGGTCTGACCAACAAGGTGAGTGCATTTGCTTTCATGTCATAGCTCCAAAGCAGGTCACTTATGCTGACCACCAGGCAAGTGATTAATGTCTAGTCATAGCTGAGGATCTTAGAGAGAGGAAGGAGAGATATATGTATGTATATGTACAGATACAAATATCATAGAATCATAGAATGGTAAGGTTGGAAGGGACCTCAAGGATCATCTAGGTCCAATCCCCTGCCATAGGCAGGGACACCTCCCACTAGCACAGCTCACTCAAGGCCTCGTCCAACCTGGCCTTGAACACTTCCAGGGAGGGAGCAGCCACAACCTGCCTGGGTAACCTGTTCCAGTGCCTCACCACCCTCACTGGAAAGAGCTTCCTCCTGACATCCAGTCTAAATCTCCCCTCTGCCAGTTTAAACCCATTGCCCCTTGTCTTGTCATTATAAGACCTTGTCATTAGTCCCTCCCCAGCCTTTCTCTAGGCCCCCTTCAGATATTGGAAGGCTACTATAAGGTCTCCTTATAGAGATATAGATATGTAGATATAGATAAAGATATCTAGATGTAGATAAATAGATGTAGAGATACATGAGGCCTGGAGTGACCTGTACTAGTGGGAGGTGTCCCTGCCTATGGCAGAGGGTTGAAACTAGATGATCCTTGAGGTCCCTTCCAACATTACCATTCTATGACTCTATATAGATATGTAAATATAGGTATAGCTATAGATATACATATAGATGTAGATATATATATAGCACTACAGATTATAGGTATAGAGATGTAGATATATAGATATGGATTATAGATATAGCAGTAATTTTCCTGCTGTGGGAGAAAGGTCCAGTTCTCAACAGCTTCCTTAATTCACAACTCAGATACCTAGCAGAGCTTTTTGGAACTGTGCTACTGCAGCTGCTGAAGGTGAGGGGGGAATTTGTGATCTTGTATCCTCCCTGGCTCCCCAGGGAGGCAGAAGCACATCTGGCCTGCAGCAGTCTTGCATTATACACTCAAAAAGAGAGCCGCTGCCATGCAATTAACTCTCACACAAATTAATGAGCAATTACATCATCTGCCCAAATAATTTTTTGTTTAATTAAAGATGATGTACTGCCTTGGTGGAGGAGTCCCAGTGGGTCTAAACTACAAAGAGGAAGCAATGATTGATGAGACAAGGGCCATACTTGGAAGAGTGAGGATGATGATGATGATAATGAGGGATGTTTGAATACAGAACCTAAAGTTTATAAGGATGGACTTGATGTTTATCTACAGCTAATTTTCTTGATTGAAACTGGGATCTGCAACAGCTCCATGATGCAGCCATGACTGCAGCAGCCAAGAGCTCCTAAGGCTCCAGGGAGATGCACTGTAGATCCCATCTTACTCCTGTTGTACCCTCTCAGCCTCTCCCCATCTCCTAGTACTCCCTCATTTCACATTCCCAGGGTACCTGCTGGGTACGCTGGTGGCACACGGTGCCAGGTACCTGGTGGTGCACAGTGCCTTGGTGGTTGGAAAGGGTTAAAAGAAGACACCTCAGGGAAAAAGGAGATTCTCCTGGTCTTCCAGACCCTTTATTGCCAAGCCAAAAAGGAAGTTCCTACAGTCCCTCCATTGCAGTTCAACAGGTACTAGCATCTTCCTTACCTTTACAGCTTGAAGCACAGTATTTGTATCCAAGTTATCTGAGCAGATGATGTCTTTGTCAGGAAGTTCCTGGCTGGTTTAGATTTCCATCTCCTAATTTAGATGGGCAAGACATTCTGCTTCAGGTTATTCCCCCACCTTACTCCCAACTAAGCCTTTTTCTTATCAGGCATCTTCTAACATTTATATTTCCTTGTTCTAATTTCATTTTCCTTTATGAGAAGAAATTGTGTTGGTGGTTTTTTTTTTTCCATCTGAGCAAGAGAAGATGATCTGTGAAATCATTCCAAGTCAATTTATAATGGTCTGCTCAGCTTTTCCACAATTACACTTAGTAGGATGTGCAGGAAGATAAACATGAGACAATTGCAGTTGCAAAGAGATAGGAACTTTATTGGAGCAATTATGTGAGTTTTCTTAAGAAATCTCACATCTTTTCTTTCCTTTTCTCCTTTCCCTATGGACTAGATACAGTGAAATGTTTTTCAGGGGCAGTACAGTTTCCCTATCCACAGCAGCACTTAGATACCCTCCAAGGTGGTTAGTGAACACCTGGCAGATAGCCTGTTGATGGGACAACACAGAATAGATCACATTTTAGTGTGTGTCACAGAATCACAGTGTGGTGGCAGTTGGAAGGGACCTCTGGACATCATCTAGTTCAATGTCTCCTTGCTAAAGCTCTCAATCTACTTCTCCCTCTTCCGGGGGATGTGTGGATAAGCATCTCCCAGTCCTCTCTTTTTACAAGTGTCCATCCCTCTAAACACCAGTCACTAGAAGACTAAAACTTTAATGTTTATTTCTCACAGAATGATGGGGTTGGAAGAGACCTCGGGGGATCATCTAGTCTACTCCCCCGGTAATGTAGGGCCTCCCAGAGCAGGTTGCCCAGCATTGCAATATTCAGGTGAGGTTGAAATCTCTCCAGAGAAGGAGACTCTCATAACCTCTCTAGGCAGCCTGCTCCAGCACTGTGCAGAGATGCCTCAGCCTGCTGGCTTGGGCCACAGGAGATACATCATGCTGTAGAGCTGCATTCAGGTCTGTTGGGAAGCCCAAGATACTGTATCTTGGAAAGGTGCTGTGTACTTCAGTTTTAGGCCCTGATCTGCTTAAGGGCAACCTCCTTGTTGAGATGTAAAAAAAAATCACTAAAGGACCTGTTTCTCCAGGTTGCTGCCTAGAAGTTTCTCAGCAAGCTTGAATATGCATTTTTCTGAACCCAAGTCACCTTCTTTAGAAAATTAAGACCATTTATTTGACTGACTTAGTTAATTCCTTTCAACCTATGAGAAGTCACTGTGCTGCACAAAACCAATTGACCTTGCTACCAACTGCAGGATGTTGCAAACACTCATTTATAAAGCATTTTACCCTCAGTAAAGTAGCAACTAACCTGTTCAGAACTAACCAGTTTTTCTTAGGGCAGGATCACAGAATCACATGGAATCACAGAACTAATGAGGTTGGAAAAGACCTCTAAGATCATCGAGTCCAACCTATCACCTAACCCTTCTAATCAACTAAACCATGGCACTAAGTGCCTCATGCAGCCTTCTCTTAAACACCTCCAGGGATGGTGATTCCACCACTTCCTCAGGCAGCCCATTCCAATGCCACTCACTCTTGCCGTGAAGAACTTCTTCCTAACATCCAGCCTAAACCTGCCCTGCTGCAGCTTGAGGCTGTGTTCTCTTGTACTGTCACTGGGTGCCTGGGAGAAGAGACCAACCACCACCTGGCTACAACCTCCTTTCATCACTTTCAGCTTTGCTTTAAATTTCTGTATCCTAAGAACCTTCCAGTTTCACTGTGTGCTAGTGGCAGGCTTGCCAGAGAGCAAATCTTACGGCAGTGTCCTACTTTGATCAGAGGCAGTCACTTGGAATTGCTTAGTTCTACACTAAAGATGGCTCACTGGGGTTGAAACCATGGTAGAGAGGTGAGAACTGTAGGGTTATTAGTAAGGGAGAAGTCTAGGATAGAAGTATTTCATTCTTTATCCTCCTAACTTGGCAAAATGGCTTTTTACTGTTACAGCTGCAACTGTCTGCTAATGCCATAATGAAAGAAAAACTTAATTAAGGGGAAGCACTTTAGCTCCTCTTTCTCTGGGGGTCTGTAAAATCAGTCAGTATTGAAGAAATATGGAAATCCTTGAAGATTTGCTGTGGGGAATCTTTGCCTTGGCTTTCCAAATGACAAAGCTGTTTTCTCAGAATTGTGACACCTGCCCTGATGGCTCAAGTGAGCCACTCTCTGCTCTCTTCCATCAGCAGAAGCAGCTGCTTTGCAAACTGCGTTTTGGCAGCTTCAAGGACACAGGAGGGTGGTGCTATGAGGTCGTTCTGTACACAAACCTCCCGTCCCGTGGCAGTAGCTAGAGAAAGCTGTAACCATGAGAAACCATTTAAAGCAGGACCAGCAGCAGTTTCTCTCCTATCCATTTCTGCACACGTTTTGCTCTTTGTGCAAATGTGTGGTTTGGCTGCCATACAAGTTTAACAGGCACAGCTTAGGAGCTGCTGTCAGGCAGGAATTGTCTAGCCTCAAGCAACAGTAAATCAGCAGGCATGAGCTGAGGTAACTGCTTCTCCTTTACCAGAAAGGTGAAGCAAGTCAAAAAAGGAATCCTGAGGCAGGTAATTATAATGATGGGTTGATTCTGGCCAAGTTAGTTGTTGACAAGAGAGCTGTATCAGCTCCTTCTATCAAATAAAAATACCACCTTCTAAAACTCACCCTACAAATGACAGAGTGGATGAGGGATGGTTTAAAATTAGCCTTGGTTAGCCCCAAGTTTTTATAGCTATGCTGCAAGATTAGTCACCAAACAGCTACACCCATAAGTGCTATGAGTGGCTGAGGAGCGTAAAGATACAAAAGCTGTACTTTAGAACTACTCCTTTTTGTGATCTGCCTCCAAGCTCACACTTTTGCTGCAAGCAGCCAAGAGAAGGAACCTTCAAACAAGATCTGACACTCAGGAAACCTGGGTTCTATCCTTGCCACAGGCTGCTGCCTAGTCTTGAGTGGTGTTTTTGCACTTCAGCAATCTCATCTGCAAAATATGCAGGGTAATTATGAGGGCACTCATTCTGCTTTGAGAACATCCTTTGGGAAAGGTGCTGTCAAAGCAGAGTCTTTTGCATCTGTGATTAATCATGACTTTCACATTTGAGCTTCATCAAGGGAGAGCTGCAGGTTAAAAAAAGTCACCACCATAATTTAAACATTTTTTTCTGGTCCAGTGTTTCTGCTAAATCACAGAATGACAAAAACTTTAGAGGTTGGAAGGGACCTTCAGAGATCATCAAGTCCAACCTCCCTGCCAAAGCAGGACCCCCTAGGCTAGGTAGTTCACACAAGAATGCATCCAGGTGGGTTTTGAAAGTTTCCAGAGAAGGAGACTCCATAACTTCTCTGGGCAGCCTGTTCCAGTCCTCTGTCACCCTCACTGTAAAGAAGTTTCTCCTTATGTTGAGGTGAAATCTTCTATGTTCCAGTTTGTACCCACTGCTCCTTGGCTTATTGCTGCTGACCTCTAAAAAGAGATTGGTCCCATCCACTTGACACCCACCCCTCAGATATTTGTACACATTGATTAGATCTCAGTCTTCTCCAGACTAAACAGCTCCAGGTTTCTCAGTGTCTTTTCATAGGGGAGATGCTCAAGTCCCCCAGTCATCCTCATGGCTCTTCACTGGACTCTCTCCATCAGGTCCCTGTCTCTCTTGAACTGGGGAGCCCAAAACTGGACACAGTATTCCAGGTGTGGTCTCACCAGGGCAGAGTAGAGGGGGAGAAGAACCTCCCTAGACCTGCTGGCCACACTTTTCCTGATGTACTCCAGGATGCCATTGGCTGGCCCGTGCACAACTTTTCTGTCCCCAGGAATCCCAGGTCTATCTCCACAGAGCTGCTTTCCAGCAGGGCAGCCCCCAACCTGTATTGGTGCCTGTCGTTATTGCTCCCCAGTTGCAGGACCCTGCACTCGTCCTTATTGAACTTCATGAGGTTTGCCTTCACCCAGCTCTCAGCCTGTCCAGATCTCATAGGATGGCAGCACAACCTGAGGGGCCACTCCCCCCCAGTTTTGGATCATGAGTGAACTTGCTAAGGGTACACTCAATGCCCTCATCCAGGTCATTGATCAAGACTTTGAACAAAACTAAACCTGGTACTGATCCCTAGGGAACACCACTGGCTTCAGGCCTCCAACTTGATTCTGTGCCAGTCTGTTGTGCTGTCTCTGCCAGCCTGAAAATGGATGCAGGTCATTATGCACCCACACACGTGCCCTTAATGCCTGCACTGGCCTGTTTCATCTTGTCTCATTCTGAAGCTCCTCAATAAAGTTGTGTTTAGAGATCCAGGGCCTACATTCTTGCACAGATCCCTTAGGAGCTGGTCCCACTCTGCTCTTCATTTCACAGAATTATAGATTAATTTGCCCCCCAAAAAAGTAAGGGAAACATTGTCTTGTGGAAAGCAGTTCTGACAAATTCTGAAAGCTTTCTGCAGGCCTTGGTAGCTTTCAGGAGAACTTCTGAGGAAGGGAAATCAGAACGGTACAGGGCTGGTGCATCACAGCTGTTCAACCAGGGAAGAGGCTGCACCACAGGGGCTACCAGCCCTGCATTACAGCTCTCACAAAGCACGGACTAACTCAGGCAAAGGGAGATTAATGCAAACTTGGAATGCATCAGCCTTTTTATTTGTTGCTCTGTTTGAACTACATCTTTGCAGCTCAGGAAACACTCAGGTTTATCTACCTTTTAGAAGTGGATAAAGCAGAAGAAGGAAGGAACTCGTATTCAAACGAAAATTCCCTGGCTTATTCCCAAGTATAAACATGTCCTTGACAGATCAAGGGTTTCACACTTCACCATCCTGCAGTCTCCACCTTTTTTCAAGGGCTTGCTGCCTTCCTTCAGCAGGAGGTTTGGGTAAAAAACTGGGAACAGAACTTATTCCCTGGTCTTTATTTATGCTGGAGTCATGTTGGTTGAGTCCATGAGAAAGCAGAGACACCACCCTGAGGGTTCTGGCACAGACTTCAGCAGCAGGAGCCAGTCAGCCACGTTATGATGTTTTTCCTCCCAATTAAACAAGGACTGTCTTAGCTGGGAGGAAACAAACAGCTGCATGGAATGTTTGCTCCAGTAATAAGCCTGCCTTTACGTTATTACTTTTTCTTGTCTATTTGCACATTATGAAACAAACCCCACATATATCAAGCATAGTCAAGAGCTGTGGCACATAAATCATCATCCAGAAAGAATACATCTAGCATTTTGTAGCTTGTTGGCAAAATGTATTTGCATTCCCAGATAGAATAACATTGCTGTTTACCTTCAAGTCTGAAAGACCACAGCTTCCTGGGATACAGTTGCTACTTTAATAGCCCAGTCATTTTATAGTCACTCAACACAAGCATCATGGCACACTCAACACTAGAATCATAGAATGGTCTGGGTTGGAAGAGACCTCCAAAGGTCGTCTAGTCCAACCCCTATGCAGCAAGCAGGGGCACCTTCAACTAGATCAGGCTGCCCAGAGCCATTTTGACCTATTGCAACAGGCCTTGCTAAAGTGATCATCCACATCTTTCTTACAGACCTCTTTGAAGAACTGAAAGACTGCAGTAGGTCTCCCTGGAGCTTTCTCCAGGCTGAAGAATCCCAATCATCTGAACTCATCCTTAGAGGAGAGGTGTTTGAGCCCTTGGATCATTTTTGTGACCTACCAGAGTAGGACCCACTCAAACAGTTCCATGCCCTTCTTGTGCTGAGTACTCTAGAACTGATGCTGTACCCCAGATGAGGTCTCACCAGGGTTCAGCAGGGGTCAGAATCACCTCCCTCAACCTGCTGGCCCTGCTTCTTTAGATGCAGCCGAGGACACGATTGCCCTTCTGAGCTGCAGGTTTGCATTGCTGTCTCATGCCCAGCTTTCCATCCATCAGTACCCCTTCTCCCCAGGTGCCGCTCTCAGTCCCTACAGCAGTGACAGCAGAGACTGCGCTGACCCGCATCTGGGGGCTTGCATGGGGCCTCGTTGAACCGCCTGAGTTCCACAAGGGGCCACCTCTCAGGCTTGCCCAGGTAGTTCTTTGTGGTCTCCTTTGCCCCTTTCCCACTGGCAGCAGTGAGGTGGTGCCCTCCAGGAGCTGCCTCCTCACCACACGGGCCCTTGGTGGGCAGTCGGCACAGCGCTCTGTGCTGCGTGGGCGCTCCAAGGACATAGACGTGATGGAGCGGCTCCAGAGGAGGGCCACAAAATGATCAGGGGGCTGGAACACCTCTCCTACAAGGACAGGCTGAGGAGCTGGGGTTGTTCAGCCTGGAGAGGAGAAGACTGGGGAGACCTAATAGTGGCCTTGCAGTACCTAAAGGGGGCCTACAAAGAGGCTGGAGAGGGACAAAGGCCTGCAGTGATAGGACAGGGGACAATGGTTTTAAATTATGGAAGAGTAGATTTGTGTTTGACATTAGGAACAAGTTCTTTACTGTGAGGGCAGTGAAACACTGGGACAGGTGGGTCAGGGATGTAGCTGAGGTCCCCTTGGAGATACTTAAGGTCAGGCTTGACAGAGCCCTGGGCAGCCTGATCTAATGAAGAGTGTCCCTGCTCACTGCAGATCCCTTCCAACCCAACCCACTCTATGACGCTATGCTTCTATGATTCTACACTTCTGTGGATTCTCTTCTGCTTTCACATTACAAATTCTACTTTGGAGATTTGTATCCTTCCTGACAAAGTCCTGCTTCAGTGTTAAAAGTGCTGAATGCACAGCAAATCTGCTGCCTGCTGCAGGAATAGTGCTCAGTTTCACAGTGTGCTCTACAAGACGAAGTCATAGAATGGTAAGGTTGGAAGAGACCTCAAAGATCATCTAGTTCCAACCCCCTGCCATAGGCAGGGACACCTCCCACTAGTACAGCTCACTCAAGGCCTCATCCAGCTTGGCCTTGAACACCTCCAGGGAGGGAGCAGCCACAACCTCCCTGGGCAACCTGTTCCAGTGCCTCACCACCCTCACTGTAAAGAACTTCCTCCTAACATCCAGTCTAAATCTCCCCTCTGCCAGTTTAAACCCATTGCCCCTTGTCTTGTCATTATAAGACCTTGTCATTAGTCCCTCTCCAGCCTTCCTGTAGGCCCCCTTCAGATACTGGAAGGCTACTCTAAGGTCTCCTGGAAACCTTCTCTTCTCCAGGCTGAAGAGCCCCTAGTCCTCTGAAATGAAGTGCAAACTCGCTGATAAAACCAGCACACAGCATTGTCTGAAGACAGAGGAGTTTCACTTGTAACTTTCCACGTTACATTAACAGGAGAAAAGTCACTTTACTGAGAAGAAGCCTGTGCAGCTGATCTACCCTCAGTGGTCTTCAGCAAAACCACTGAGTGAAGAAACATGGTAGGATAGGAACTTCCCACACGCACACTATTGAGATTTACCAGACTAGCTCAGAGGGCTTGGAAGTAAGATGAAGCTCTATTTACAGCACAGCAAAATGTAGAAGCATATATACACAACAAATATTTACAATTATATATAAATTAGGAATAACACAGAAATCCAAACTCCCTCAGGGACAAAGGAAACTGCCCAGAAAGGGCTCAAAGCTACCTCCTCTTTCTCCCTCTACTTTGCCATACAGACAACCAAAACAACCAGCAAAGATTATGTTGTTTTCTGTTAGCCAAGATTAGTGGAGAGATATTAGAGCAGGGTGAGAGGAATCAAATAGATCTAGTGTCTCAGAACAGAGTGGGATGAATTGCTGACATTTTGGCTTTTTATCCCTCTCAGCAAACCAATGGATGATACAGACTTCATCATTATTTTCCTTTTACAATCAATGATCTAATTTCTTTCATTAAAATATTCCAGTTGCCAGCACAAGAAACCTTCTTCCACAAGTCAGAGTAAGCAGTTAGTTGGTCACTGGTGTGATTTGTATAGAGGTGTTTTAAGCAAAAGACTGCATTTTATTAGGCTAAGCAAACATATGAGTTCAGCATCACTCCCTGCTTCTCCCTGAGCTCAGGGCTCTCTTTAACCAGTTCTATTTGCAGACCAGAGTAGCGTTGTTTTGTTGGTTTCTTTTCCCCCTCTAGTATCAGAGGAAAAGCCAGCCCTGCGATCTCATCCACCAGCAGAGATCCCAGAGCACACAAACCTGCCTGCACAAGTGCAGGATCAAACCTTGCCTAAAAAATAAATAATACAAATGCAAGCTTATGGCCATTCTTGAGTATATCTAAACCTGACTGTACAGAATCACAGAATATATCTGGTTGGAGGAGACCTCAAAGATCATCCAGTCCAACCCTTGACCCAGCACTGAAGGGTCAACACTAAACCATGTCCCCAAGCACCAGGATTCCCATTCCTTCTCTGCAGAGCTGCTTTCCAGCTGGACATCCCCTAACCCGTAGCACTGTGTGGTACAGGGAACAGAACCCTACACTTGTACTCTTTGAAATTCATTAGGTTCCACTCCACTCATCTTTTTTTTTTTTTTTTTTTTTTTAAAAGAAAATTCATCTAAATTAAGCTTTCCCCCAGAACAAATTGCTAGAATAGAATCAAAGTGACGTTAATGTAGTTAACTTCTTTGGATGTAGACACCTTCTGTGAGACAATCCATCCCTAGTCCTTCAAGGACAGTAACATAGAATCACACAGGATCAGAGAATCATTGAGGCTGGAAGAGACCTCTGAGATCATCAAGTGCAGTCTATGACCTAACACCATGACATCAGCTAAAGCATGCCACCAAGTGCCACATCCAATCTTTTCTTAAAGACCTCCAGGGATGCTGACTCCACCACCTCCCTGGGCAGTCCATTCCAGTGTCTAATTACCCTTTCTGTGAGGAAGTGCTTCCTAATATCCAACCTAAGCCTCCCCTGGCACAGCTTCAGGCCATGCCTTCTTGTCCTGTCACTAGTTGTCTGTCCCCGTTGGGCCTCAGCATCACAACTTTACATGCACAATTCTCCCTGACTCAGGTCTGGTGTAATTATTAAGTGGATGCAGCAGACAAATTAGGATGAAGTTTATAGCTGCTTGAAAGACTTACCAGAGCAAGCTATGCTAATCCAAAGAGCAGCTCAAGGAGCACTCATCTCTACAGCTGCCTTGAGAAACCCATTCTGAATGGCTACAGTTTGAGAGCCAGAAAACCTCTACAAATCAACTTCAGCTGAGCTTCTTCCCGATGGAAAGATTTCTTTGACTGTTTCTCTCAGAGCAAAATGCTTCCCAACCTCAGTGCTTTAGGGGTGCTTCCACTGTTGCTGCCTAAGAGTACCTCCCACAGCACACTTGTGGAATTCAAACTCTTCGGCAGTGTTTCATCTCAACTATTATTTTTGCTCCCTGGGAATGGCCAGTCCACCAAAACTGAAACTGGTGACATGGAAAGATCTGTTCTGAGAAATGTCTTGAAGGAAGAAAGGAAATATTTGAAGGGAAACAAGTAGTCATGGAAATACCCTACTTCAGCAATTCCCAAATGAAGCTTTCCCCCCCCCAGCTTTCCATCCAGAAATTCAATATAGGAGGGAAGAAATAACAGAAACAAGACGAATCAAGAGCATTAAAAGAAGTTGTGTGGACTGAATCAAACTGGTTTATTGTTTGTGAGCTTCTAGGATTTTGTGTAATTCACAACAGTAATGGTGAATGGTTAGTGTGCCCAGGGATCAGTGCTAGGCCTAATCCTGTTTAATGTCTTTACTGGTGATCTGGATGAAGGCATTGAGTCCACCATTAGTAAGTGTACAGATGACACCAAGTTGGGAGCAAGCATCAATCTGTTAGAAGGTAGGAGGGCTCTGCAGAGGGACCTGGGCATGCTGGACAGATGGGCACAGTCCAATGCCATGACTTTGAACACGTCCAAGTGCTGGGTTCTGCACTTTGGCCACAACAGTTCCATGCAGTCCTACAGGCTGGGGACAGAGTGGCTGGAGAGCAGCCAGGCAGAGAGGGACCTGGGGGTGCTGGTTGACAGCAGCTGAACATGAGCCAGCAGTGTGCCCAGGTGGCCAAGAAGGCCAATGGCATCCTGGCCTGTATCAGGAATAGTGTGGGCAGCAGGACTAGGACAGTCCTGCCCCTGCACTCAGCACTGGTTAAACCACATCTTGAGTACTGTGTCCAGTTCTGGGCCACTCAGTTTAAGAAAGATGTTGAGGGATTTGAACATGTCCAGAGAAGGGCACCAAGGCTGGTGAGGGGGCTGGAGCACAGCCCTGTGAGGAGAGGCTGAGGGAGCTGGGGGTGTGCAGCCTGGAGAAGAGGAGGCTCAGGAGAGACCTTATTGCTATCTACAACTAGCTGAAGGGAGGTTGTGGCCAGGCGGGGATTGGTCTCTTCTCCCAGGCACCCAATGACAGACGAGAACACAGTCTCAAGCTGCAGCAGGGCAAGTTTAGGCTGGATGTTAGGAAGAATTTCTTCACAGAAAGAGTGATTGGCATTGGAATGGGCTGCCCGGGGAGGTGGTGGAGTCACCATCCCTGGAGGTGTTTAAAAAGAGATTGGATGTGACACTTAGTGCCATGGTTTAATTGATTAGATAACATTGGGTGACAGGTTGGATCTGAGGGTCTTTTCCAACCTGATTGATTCTATGTGTGAGACCATGCTTTCCTACCTGTCCCAGCATGCTCTCTGCTCATCTTTTTCCTTCATCTCTTTCTCTAAACCCACCCTGAATGTAGTTTTCTGTCTTTCAGAAGAGACACTCAGAGCATTACCAGCACAGAAAACAAGTGCACATTTGCAAAATGGCTTTTCACTTGAGAAACTTTTTCAAAGCAGAAAGATGAGACAGTGTGGGATGGCCAAAGCAAGATGTTGCTTGGAGTGTCTGTTGTGGGCAAGATACCAAAAATGTTGAGGTACTGAGTCTCACCACACACTTCCAGCTCAGATTTAATCAGAGGCTTCCAGAGAATGCTTTGTCAGATAAATTATCTCTTCACTGGAAGGACTTAGCACACAAAAATTTGGAGATTTTGTTTCTCTGTAAGATCCATCCACAGACATTTGTTTCTGAGTGCATGCCTGTTCTATCACCAGTACTGTAACACATCAGCTCATTAGCCCTGTTGGCCAACATGTGCAGAAATAGTGATGTCAGTGTCTAAAAATGAGTAATTGTCATGGGGATGGCACTGGTAAAACTCTTACCAAGAATACTGGACAAGTATCCTCTTAAAATTGCTGATAATTTCATAGTAACAACTATATTGTGCTCATCTCTCTTGCTCTCTTCCTTTCAAAAAAACTGGGAAGATGCTCAGAAGTGCTTGTTTGACTCTCTTTATCACACTTTCTGAGCAAGAGTGACTCCACCAGAAGCTAGGAAATACCCTTTCCCAGCCAGCCTTGCAGTTCAAGGCCAGCCAGCAGCAAGCCTGTTCCACTGAAGCAAGCAGAAACATTGCTCATAACACAACTGGCAGAAAGCCCTAGAAATGATGGGAGTGTGAGCAGCATCAGGTCACGAATCCATCATTAAAATACAGAGAGAAAAAAAAAAAAAGGCAGTAAAATCCTGTCAGTGACAAAACTGTTGAGCTTTCTTTTTTTTTTTTTTTGGTGCCTTGTGCAGCTCATTTGGTAGGATCTGTAGAGAGGCAGTGCCTTGTATCTGCATTTACTTTGTGATCATGAACACCAGCAGCAAGAAGAATGCGGCACCATTATCCAAGGCTACAGCTGGTGGATGTCAGCACCATTCCTCTACACTTCATACAGTCCTGTTGTTTTGCATTCATTGGAGCTTAGGGCCTTTATGTAACCTCATAGATAGAAAAAAATCACCCCCCTGAACCCCCCCCCCC